>CM044435.1:15265375-15282427 GCA_024363595.1 Xenopus borealis | reverse complement strand
TTTGGAAAAAACTAGTGGATGGGGCCCAGCCACTAATCAAACTAACCTATGAAACCAGAGGGGCAACTGATAAGTTTGCAAAGGTTTGGGGGGCTTGGTGTGAGCAAAACTCCATAGACCTGTGAAATTAAGGTACAAATATCCAGGCACTAACAATGCTATGTGGAGTAGGAACAGGTTTAGTTGGAAAAATAATTAATTTAGTTTTTGTTGGGTTCAGTTTAACATCAACAATTTAGGTCAATTCTGTAGGGAAGCACGAAAACAAGCTGGTGCTATACCTTCAATGAAGAACATTAAAGTCTGTATGTTCCAATATTATTGCTTAATTTCCCCAAAAGTGTAAGTGCAAAACTGTCCCATACAAACTTGTGTAGGTGTAAGGTGAGCTAAATACCATACTCTGGCTGAATCAGCTACTCACCAGATGCATGTACAGTCAGGCCAAACATCAAAATCTCATAGAGATTGGAGGATCTGGCAGAATGGACCTATTTGTGGAGCCACAATCAAGGAAACTTAAAACAAAATCAATTTAAGGAATATAATTTTCCAATGGAACCTTGCATACACTTCATAATGCAGAGGAAAATAATTTAAAATGAGATATAAATTAAACTTGTGTCAAGTGTAAGGCTTGGGTGTGCACAATACAATGCGAGGTAAAAATGCAGTGTAAACTGCAAATTATACAAAAAGGAAACTAACATGGAACCAACATTTCCACAAACAACCCCACAGCTCCCTAACAACAAACCCATGACATTTACTGATTCCATTGAGGTTTCAGTGAAATAATTTCAGTTCAGTGTCTCCTTTCCCATGTCTACAAACACTGTAGGAGTTTGTCTAGCTGTACAGTGAAGATTACAGTGATTTCACACTAGTATAAACCATGTGTAGGTGTACAGCACAAAGCATTAAAATGGAGAAGGGAGTGGGCCAGTTTTACAAACAGCTCATAGGAGTGTGGAATAACATACTGTAATAAAAAATATGGAAATACTAAAGTACTGCAGTAAATGACAATGAGAGGGTCAGTTAGTGCAATATTATTTTTAATTATATATGGTGTTTGGCATGCACCAATATTTACTGAATAAAGCACTTGACACCATACTGAAGGGAATAAAGGCAACAGCATTGTTAAAATCTTGTTCTCCCCACCCCCAGACAGCCAATAGTATTAAACTTTTAACAAGGGTTGGCCCTGGCAGCCATTGGCCACTTCCCACCACTGGGGAAACGGTGTATGCTGAGCTTTATAATCTTGAATAATTAGTTTTAGTTTATATACAGTGTTGTTTATAAAGTATAGGACAGTTACAATGTGTAATGTGCAAAAATTGATGCAGACTGCTACGTTTTTTGCATAATTATACACTGTACCATGGGGAGCCAAGGAATGAGCACTAAGAGGTGGGTTTTTGCTCCTATAAGTGACCTAGAACCTTACCCCATACCATTGTAAATAACCCCCTACTGTATCTTGCATCTATATTTTTTAAGGAGCGATATCTGCACAATATGTAAACCACAAAAAGTATTTCAATAATATCTAAATATTGTTCACCGAACAAAAAAAAAACATTTTGTAATAGCAATTATCTAAAATAATCCTAATATTGTACCTTAGATTTAATCTCTTGACAATTTAAGGCAAATCAGCTGGTAATGTATTTGTAAGGTCCAGAACATTAATGGTTTTTATTTCAATTTTCATTTTACAACACATTTGGTGTACATTTTGTTTAGCGAAGATTAAGAAGGGAATTGAAGAACAGTTATTAGTCTTTCTTAACGGTTATAAAAAGAAAACATTATAGGCACAGTAGTTTTTTAGTGATAAGTTTTATATAGTTTTGTATAGAATATCACAGATAACTTTTCTCACTACAATAGGTAAATGTTTCCTGCATAATTAAATCCTGTAGGTAAATGGGACTTATTGCTGCCCATTATTCTTTGGGAAATTCATGGAGAGTTAATTATTCTAAATTATTGCCTTTTCTTGTAGTATTTAACAGAGTAATTTAATCTGTACAGCCTAAATCATTTCTTGAGAACATCTTGCTTCTTCAACTATTAAAATAGAATAAAAAACATATTAATTTGAGCTCTGTTGGTGTGTTCATATTTTGAGGGCATTTTATATCTTTTATTTCTTGCTAAAAAGAACATTTTTCATTAGATGGGAAAATTAGGAAAAACTGGGGTTCATAAATTAATATAAAAATTAATTCTGTAATTGAAAAAGAAAATAAAAAAACACAATATCATATGTATTATATTTCATTCTTGGTATTTTTCAGGTACAGGAACATCATACATATACTATTTAATAAACATTGTATAGAAAGAACAGAGGCGCCAAAAGGATAAAAGGATATAAACGAGTTTAAAAGCCAAAACTTGGTAATCAGAGGAGGCAGTGGTGGACTTACCTCCTCCAAGCAGACACAAAACTACTGTAATTAAGCAGTCAAAATTTATTAACGAACTCCAGTCAGTACAACGCGTTTCACAGGCTCAGACCCGCTTCTTCAGGCAATAAACATAGGAGTTACAGCATCTGGCAGTAGTATACACACTCAGCGCCTCTTGTTTATATTTAATAAACATGTTTAATATAATTTGAATTTACCTTTATATAATAGTATTATGTTCATTTGAAATAAAATGTTTTTTCTCCATTCAGTCAAATGTGAGATAATGCAAATCCATGACTAGTCCCCAAAAAGTCTGCCAAATGTATACTATTAAACTACAATATAATGCAGTTTGTTGCATATAAATGCATTTAGGGCATTTGTAATTCTGTCATTACTGGCCCTTTTACATATGCTTTCTTTTAGTAAACAGTTGCCAGAGATTTTAATAATCTTTTTTACAGTACACTGCCCAACATCCATCATCTTTCCAACCACATTCTACCTATGCTTCCTTAACTTGAATTAGTGACCTGTATGTTTCTAATAACTATTCAATATTTTTATGAATATTTATACCATTAAAAAAAGATGCCAGGATAATAGGCCACCTGTTCTTTGACTTATAACTAATCATCTATTGCCTTTTTATTAGCAGATGATTGGTACTAGCTCAATAACAAACAGGATTGACTTACAGGAGCACTTGCATGTTTCCTTGTGGTTTATTGGTCACAGTAAAAGAGTGTAAAGGGTTTATAAAGGGAAGTGTAAGACCACTCACCACCGTGCCGATGGGACACACAGTTCAACGTGCTCCTGTGGGCAGTCAGTCATTTGCCACCATCGGTGGTTGCACACCAGTGTGTATATGTGTGTGCATGTGTCTTCTGACAAAGTAGCTAGGTTATCTTAGTTGTTCCAAAGAGACCTATCACTGATGTGTTTGACCTTTAGTTGTTTCACCAGGCTATTCCTGATTTTGCTTGAACTCCACCTGCATCTGACCTCTGCCTGACCCCTGCTACAAACCTGAGCTGTTTGCCTTTGACCCAGAACTGTCTGACCTCGACCTGCCTTCCCCTTCGGTAATTCGTTTAGACTCGCCAACCTCTTGTCATTGCGCATTCTACCTATCCCACCTTCAAGCTAGTCTTTCGCTTGTGGAAACTGCCAGTGAACCCTTATCCACGTCTGGTCCGTAAGAGCCTAACAGTAAGTTTTGTGTTCTTCAGGAAAGAATGAATATTTTTCATACAGGAGACAAGAAGGAATGTAGAAAGAACAAGGTCAGGGTGACAAGTGCATGGAGTCAGGATTTGGCTAAATAAGGACTGAAAAGGACTGAGTGAATCAAGAAAGCAGGACTGGAACAGAGCAGAATCAGTGGAGAATCAGTGACTGGAGAGTGGAAGTAGAGATAGGACTGGACCATGATGGTGCAGGTAAAGAGACAGAGTATGGATTAGGAATAGAACAGTGGTGAGAGCAAGCGTAGGGACAAGAGTGAAACATGAGCATGACAAGAAATAGCTTGGGACTAGAGCAGCAGCTAGAGCAAGAAGAGACTACGGACATGCCACTGTGCTCAAGTGCACAGGCCGATGTTCAGGAACTAGTTGTGAGATGGGCTGGATTTATATAGGGCAGAGTAAGCCGTTATAGGCTGACTCCACCCAACAATAAGGTTGCTGGGGTGATTCAACACAATCAGGAAACAAGTGGAAGTGAGGTGACCACACGTTGGCTCCTCTCCCATGCCAGTGGTTAAGCAGGAGGTTATCGGTTCAAGCTCCAGCAGAGCCTTACAATGGTTGTGTATCTCCAGATTAGCATGGGGGATTATTTATTAGACCAAATTCTAAAAACTCAAAAATTTTTATTTTTTAATAGAAAATTCTTATTTTTTGTGGAAAAAAAAACTAAAATTTTTCGAGATATATTATAACCAGAGGATGGAAACCTGAAAATCTAGCATCTCGGACCCACAAAGGTTGTTAGTCAAAGGGTAGTCCCTATCCTATTTTGATTTTTCTATGGTCTGCACTAGAATTAGCCTGAAAATCCAAATATTTTGGATGTTTTGGGCAAAAGTCTGAAAAAGTCAAGTTTTCTGGGAAAAAGGCAGAAAAATCTAGCGATTCCAGAAAAAAATGTACAATGCGGAATTTTGCACAATTTTTTTGAGGGTTTCCCCAATACAATTAAATAGTGGTGTTTTTAAAAAAAATAAATATGGTCCAAACGTGGATTCTAGTTTGGTCATACTTTTTAAATTAAATTTTAAATGTGGGATTTTGATAAAAAAAAAGGTAATGCTATTGAAATTTAAAACAAAATATTAATTTGTTTGGTGTATATTTATGCAAACTAGCCTGATTATTATTTGTGTAACTATTATTTGCATGTTTTCAACATTTACATTACATAGATTCTTAGAAGTAGTTATTGCCAATTATCATATCTTATTATTGAAGTGGATCAGAGACTGAATTATTCACACAGATCATTGTCACTTATTATCACCTATATATTAGTATGCTTCTTGACTCTAGCATATATTTTTTGTTCAACACAATTAAAGGAATGAATTCATTAACATGTAAAATATTGTATTCTTTCGCTATGTTTATTAGGATATTTCTGTTCCTGAGGAACACCATTATTAGTGGAAATCATGTTAGAGGAAAAAATTATGGGCTTATACTGGATCTCAGATATCATATAACCTGGAACAAGAGAGCATTTTCGAAAGCATGAAAGCTTAAAAATCATTACCTTGTGAAGAGCCTTTTACAAAAATATAAGCTGTTGGAATGGGAATGACTTTATCTTTCACAAAGTTAAGTGGACATTCCAGTGTCTGATAAGTATAAAATCTATTGTAAAATGGAAGGATACAATAGTAATACAAAAATGCAGCTGCTTTCTAGAGTATTACTAGTCATTTGAAACTGCTTTAACATGGTGACCAGTGTCTAAATAATAATGCCATAAAGATAACATATTTGATTATATAATATATAAGAATAAATACTATAAGAAAAATGTCTTCTTTCCTGGCTTCATGCTTAAAGAGAACAGGGACAATCCAGTTGCCAACCAAATAATACCACAAACTATTAAAGGAAAACTATACCCCCAAAATGAATACTTGAGCAACAGATAGTTTATATCATATTAAGTGGCATATTAAAGAATCTTATCAAACTGGTATATATATTTAAGTAAATATTGCTCTTTTACATCTCTTGCCTTGAACCACCATTTTGTGATGATCTGTGTTCTGCCTCAGTGATCACCTGACCAGAAATACTACAACTCTAACTGTAACAGGAAGAAGTGTTCAGACAAAAGACATTACTCTGTCTATTAATTGGCTCATGTGACCTAACTTTGTTTGGTATGATTGTGTGCACCGTTGAATCATACAATTTCAGGAGGCTGTCCAATGGCACATGCTACTAAAAAAGTATATTATTATGAAAATAGTGTATTTACATCAAGCAGGGTTTTACATATGAGTTTTTTATGCAATATCTTTTTATAGAGACCTACATTGTTGGGGGGGTATAGATTTACGAAATTCATGTGAAATGATCGAAGTTCGATCGAATTCGATCGAATACCAATCATACGAATTTTTCGTGAAATCATACATGCAAATTTTGCCTCTTCGATCGTCGAGTGTCAAATAGATGGAATGATCGGATATTCGATAATTCGATGATCGAATAAATTAAAATTTTAAGATTATTCGACTGCCTACTTCGCCAGATTGAACCTACTGAATTGTAATAGAAGCCTATGGGAAGCTTGAATACCATTCGTACAATCGTAGCATTCGATCGTTCAAATCGTACAAATTTTTACGGTCGCTCGAAGGAAATTTCAAGATTTCATCGTGAAACCGAACGATCGGTATCCGATCGTACAAATTCATCGAGAAATCGTATTGCGAGCAAAATTATAGCCTAAAACAATTCGATAAGCATTCGATGGTCGAATGCTTATCGAATTGTAAATTTGGTCAAGCTAATTTCCGAAAGTAATTGTACATTTGACCCTTTGTATAGTATAGTATAGCATAGTTTTCCTTTAAGATAAAAACAGATACATACTAATCAAGAATTGAACAGTTATTTACACTGTTACCTTATGGTTTAATAGTAGCACTTTTTCTTTAGACACTAGGGATGGGCGAATTTATTTGGCAGGTGCGAATTTACTGCAAATTTCCACGTTTCACCACAGGCAAATAAATTTTAGAATTTCCTGCAAAAATTCGCGGGGTGAAAATTCACCAGTATCCAAAAATGGACAGGGGAGGCAATTTTGCTGTCCATGCCAAAATCTGAGTTTGATTAATTTCGCTGGAAGTTCGCACATTTTTTCGGCAAAGCGAAACGGGACAAATTCGCCCATCACTATTAGACACTTAAAATTATTATTAACTGTCATGCTAAATAATAACATTTTAACATCAAAAATTTTTAGAGCAACTAAGTCTGATTTGCATCAACTATATCAGTCTTGTGCCTGCAAATATGCTGGAATTGTGTTTTTAAAAGTTACATTGTGGGTAAAAAAACATGCTGACTTACATTAAACATTACACTTTGTATTCTGCATTCTGCAGTTTTAAATTTTCACAACTTTGTTTTCCCTTTCTACTCCATGTGTAAATTCTTTACTAGAATGATGGATAAGTGTTCTGCCAAGTCTGACCTTAATCGCTTTGCTTTTAACTGCAAATATTTCTTTTGGCTGGACCTGAAGCATTATATAAGAATGATTGGGTAGTCTTTAATAGAAATGGCATTAGGAGTCCCACAAGATACAACATTCTCAAATGAGGACATACCAGGAATACTTTTTGGATGGGCTGCTGTGTGAAAGAATAATTAACTTATATCTTAGGGTGTAATTATCCTTCCACATGTCATTCATTTGATTTTAATAGCCTGGCACTTAAAACCCTAAAACAGTATAGTAAGTACAGTCTTGTGGTGATTAATCCCACCATGCTTAGAATGAAAACATTTAAATCCTAGGACCCAAACTTTGGTCTCTTGGCATTACACGTGGACTTTGTTTTACCTTCTCTCCATTAGACTGTGATCAGTTTACATAGGGACAGGGTAATGTTTTGGTTATTTTCAATGTACTTTCCCAAAGTGGTCTCAGTGCATGGTTCTCCATAAAAATGGAAGGACATGGCACACTACAAACATGAACTAAGATTCTAAGATCACATAAGGGTTTGTAAAAATGGTAGTGTTGAAGCTCACTTCGTGCATTCCGTAACATTTTCTATGCTTTCAGACTTTGGGGCTAGTGATGGGCGAATTTATTTGCCAGGGGCGAATTTGCGGCGAATTCCCGCGATTCGCCGCTGGCGAATAAATTTGCGAAACGGCAGGAAAAATTCGCCACCAAAAACGAGTCGCGCGTCGTTTTTGACGCGACGCGCGCTGAAAATGACGCGCCGCGTAGGAGACGACGCGCGACTCGTTTCGCGAATTTTTCGCCAATTCGAGAATTTCTCTGGAAATTCGCGAATTTTTTCGGAGAAGCGAAACGCGCCCGTTTCGCCTATCACTACTTGGGGCAGTAAAGAATGCTCTTGTAGATCAATCTACACATATATATTTATATGGGGTTTCATTGTGCTAAAGTATGGAAGATTTGCAAGTAAACAACTTGACTTGCAAGGGATGTATATCACCTTTTACCTCTGCCTTAAGATGAATATAGTCAAAGATTCAAAAGATTCAAAAGATTCAAAGTCCAACACATTTTCAGGTGGCATTTGGCATGTCTTTTTGCTGGTTATACTCATACTCATTTCCTAAATGCTTCATCCTGGTGAACCTCTCAATTTTAAACCACAAAGAAATATTTTAGTTGATGTAAATAAATACACTGCCAATAAAGGACAATATATTACAAGATCAGCTAGTTTCCTAATGTCGTCATCTCAGTAAGTTTCAATAACCAGAAAGCCCTTCTATCAATGCAAATACTGCAAGTGAAAATTCCGACAATCCCTCTATGCAAATCAGTCAGTGTAAAACACTACACAATTGCAGACACACTGAACTACTTAGAAATCTGTATGAGAAATCAATAGAGGTTCAGGCAAAACGCTGGAAATATACTTGATAAAATCCTTCTGGCTCCTACTACAGAAAAATATACAATGTATGACTATAAAGCAGAAAGACTTGCAAATTTATGTATAAATTTATTTTAATCAAACTTCTCGCATTCACAATGTCCATCTGAACAACATTAATGAAAAATATTATTTGCATCTCAGCAGGTACAGTATCACACTTCAATGAATTTAGTGCCCCTAATTATCATCAAAAAGTCAATAGGAATTGTCATAGCAAATTTCAGCAATTATGGTAATTTTAGTTTTTTTAAAAGTTGGTAGTCCCCCTTTTTTGTACAGTATCTATCAAATTTTTATTTAAAAATGCCTCTTAAACCACTTTCTTACATGTCAGTGCAAACTTTTTTAACTGTTTTTTTAATTATCATTTTAATTTTTAATACAATCAAATCAATATCAAAATAATGGAAAGGAACACAAGGGGGGGGAGCTTTGGCTTCCTTAAGCATGTTTCCCTTACAAAATTCTAGTACAGTTGTATGTCACCTGGGTGTATACCCTTGTTATTTACTTCACTTAATACTTTAGCTAGTACATTTCAGTGCAGTATGTACTTATAGGTATCAACCCCCTTGGTGTATATCCAGGCTGGGTGTATTTGCTAGACTATGTTCTGGTGAGCAGGTTTGTTAATCTAAATGGTCTTGGTACAAGATTTTGCCATAGAGGCTGCAAAAGTTTGTTTGTACGTTGTAACCTCTTTACTTCCTCGAGAATTGTTTATATCTCTGGGAGGTAGTTCTTTTTCCAGTAGTGCCCTGCTGGCAAAAATGATGTGTAAGATTTTGTGCCTATAGTTTGTTTTTTCTCCATTTCTCGGGGAAGGATACCTAGTAATGCAAGGTCTGGTTGAAGTTGGTATGGTTGGTCAATGGCTATTTGAATTAAGGCTTGAGCCCCATGCCAAAATGTTTGAGCTTTTGGGAATGTCCACCAATTAGTGTTCCAGTGTTTTTTTTGGCATCTCCAGGAGACGTCTGATTTGTATGGCTATGCCTACTTTATCCTCTCTGGAGTAAAGTACCATCTATACATCAGTTTTATAGTAGTTTCTTGGTGATGGGAGTGCTGCCGAGAACTTTGCTGTTTACTTAAAGAGGTGTTCCCAGTGTTTCTGTGTTATCTCTCTTTGAAGGTCCTGTTTCCACACTTTTTGGGCTGGGAGGTGGCTCCTGGTATATTTTGTCATTGAGACATTGTAAGCAGTTGTTGTTCCTTTTTCTTATATGGGTCTTTTAGGCACTATAGCTCAAATTTCATCGGGGTTGAAGTTGATAGCCAACTGTTGGCTTGGAGAGAAGGATAAGTGCCTTATGCCCGCCTGGTTGTATAGTTCAACCATCTTCCTCACTCCTGCTTTGGTCCACGTGCTCAAGTGAAGGTCTGGTTTGGCTCCTTCCACTGTGGTTAGCGGGGCCAAGGCCACTGGGAACTGGGTTAAGGTGGGCAGCGACTGAGGATTTCCATGCTTGTAGCATTGCCCTTATTGGCAGTGGCATCAGTTCCTTGCCTGTCAGTGTTTTTTTGTTCTGCAACAATACTTAAATCATGCTTAGTCTGATGTTTGTAAATCCATAGTTCAAGATCCACCCAGCTCTTGGTGTTTGGAGGGAGGTGCCAATCAGCTAATTGGCTCAGCAATGTTTCCCTTTAGTAGGTTTGTAGATGTGGGCATGCTAGTCCTGCTTTTGTTTTGCTTGCATACATAATTTATTTTGCAATTCGCTTGCATACATATTTTCTTTTGCAATTCTAGGTTTTGTTGGTCCCCAAATGAATGCAATGAGAAGTCGCTGTAGTGGTTGGAAGAAGATATTTCCTAATGGTATAGGGAGTTTGCACATTTAACAAAGTATTTTAGGTAAGACCAGCATTTTGATCGCATTTATCCTTTCGAGGTCACAAAGGCCTTGCAATTTGTTGTTTATGTCCTGTAACATTGAAGCAAAGCTATGTTTATTTAAATGTTGGGGTTAGCTGTGAGTAGAATCATCAGACAGGCCAGGAACAGGATTGGAGAGAGCAGAATAGTCAATGGACAGGCAGAGGTCAGGACTGGAGATAATCAGAGTAGACACAAACAGGCAAGGGTCAGAGTAGGAGAGAATCAGAGTAAATAGGCAAAGCAAAGGTCAAACACAATAGATCAGGCAGGACTAGCTTATGAAATAACCACCATGAACTACATATAGAACGTAACAATGGGCAACAAGCTGCAGACTGAATCTCCCTTTTATACAGTTTGAATTTGGCGCCATTGCGTGTGATGTCATCACACGGCGCATAAACCCAGAAGTGCACCGGCCCAGAAGGAGATAGTCACATGAGGCGGGCATCCCCGCCAGAGATGTGGTGGGCGCCGCCGCAAGCCATCGGGCAGACCACTAGACCACCAGGGTAACTATTCATCACAGTACTTTATAGAAGTGGTTTGCCAGTTCATCTTATAGGTATCTTTCAGCTATTGTAGTTCAATTGATGGCATGTGGTTTGGGAGTACTTGGGTCTTGGATACATTGAGCTTTTAGTGGGATAGCTTCCCGAAGTTAGTTAATATGACAAATATTTCCTGTAATGCTCTGCATGGGTTTGTCATCTGCGAATAGCAGGATTTTGTGTTCTTTGGGTCCAATTTTTAGCCCTTTTATTAGATGTTTTTGCCGTATTTGTTGGGCTAGAGGTTCCATACTCAAGATGTAAATGAGCGGGGGATAGGGGGCAGCCTTGTCTGGTCCCATTTTTTAAGGCAAAGGGATCCGACAAAAAACCTTGGATGTGGTCACCAAGGAGGCTGGTATAGAAAATGTATCTAGTACTTGTTCAATATACAGATATACAGCCAATTCACCCTATCAAATGCCTTCTCTGCATCTAGTTCTAGTAACAGAGAAGGTGTTTTACTCTGGCGCAAATGTTTTCCTGATTGATCAATATGAATTCGCTTTGGTAACCGGGTCTGTAATCTTTGTGCTAAAATGGTTGTGTATATTTTTGTGTCTTCATTGAGAATTCTCACACTGTGTGGTGTCTTTCCCAGGTTTTGATAGCGCTGAGATATGGGAAAGAAGCATTTCCTTGGGGAATGTGCCTGTTTGGAATGCTTGGTTGAGTGTTATAGTGTGATATGGGACAAGCTGAGAGTGAAATACTTTACAGTATCTGTTAGCAAACTCGTCTGGCCCTGGTGCTTTATTCATGGGTAAATTTTAAATGGTGGTTAGGACTTCTGATTGTTATATTGGTGTTATGAGTGCAGCTGCTCTGTCTAGTTCAAAGCTAGGAAGCTGTAGTGTATCCACAAAGGCACAAACTTCTTTGGTAGAGTGAAGTTCAACATTTGGTTCTTTAGCTAGATTATATAGCTATTATATAACATAAATATGGCTTGATATCACAGTGAATCTTAACAACAAACTATCTCCAAAACCCAAATTTTCCTCCTGGTATGGATCAGTCTTTCTGCAAAAGATGTACACAGACCGGTTTCTACATGGTATCAGAACTAATTGACCCATTACTGAAATTAAAAGGCAAGGTTCCCCAAGAAACTCTTCATTTATTTGAATACTTTCAGCTTCACCACTTGCTTAACCGATATGCTGTTGCAAAATTAAACCCCTCTACAACTTTTTAAACCCTGGCCTTCCACTAAAAAAATCTTATTTACAGAATATGTGTCTCACTGAACCTTTGGACACCACCAGATGGCAATCTTATATGATTAAATGGGACAGGCTTCCCCAACATTCCTTAACTCCCACTGACTGGACAGAGATTTGGGAAAATGCTAGGAAAATGGCCACCTGTACCAGACAAAAACATATTTATAAGCTACAGATTCAGCCACTGGGAGTTAAATATGTCGTGACTCAGGGTTAATTGAAGAAACTGTGTTATCTAAAGTTATCTTAACTCATTTAATGCATTTAACCTTTTCATTAGCATACCAAAGCACCATTGTTTTCAATGGTGAACTCTTTAATTGGATGGGATACTGTGACACAATATTCTGTGCTAAGTGGGATAAATGGGATAGAGTTAAGTTTTGCTGTGTCAAATGCACAATCCAAAGTGGCTTCATCTGTATTTTTGTTTTGGCTTTACAATTCTGACTGATTCCATGAACTTTCTCTAGATTACTCCACCTTGTGTTAGAGAAACTGTAGCATGTTATTATAACTATTATTTTGAGACTGTCCACTTATTCTACCATTTTGGACAAATGATCTAGCAGATCAGATCCAAGCACCTCATGTACCTTTCTGCAAATTATACACAAATGCAGTCAAACTGTAGTGAATCGAGATTTGACGAACAAATGTATAGCAATGGCAGCTAAGTAGAAGGACCCAATATGCCCCAACTGTTAAGGAATTGTATGACAGAGGTCATGCTAATAGAGTCTTTGAATTATGTATAGCTTCTATACAGAATAAGGTTTCTCGACAGCTGGATATATGGTTGATCTATGACTATGCCTGATCAAACATTGTTACACCTGATTAACTGGTATTTAAGTTCTAACTCTGAACTACTCTGTAGCAACTTTAAGGGGGTTATTTACTAAAATATGAATTGAATTTTAATTTCTTAAACCAAGCTTGACTAAACTCTCATCTACAATTTTATCTATCAATAAAATAACTCAAAAAATGGGGAAAAGACTTGATAAAATAGCAAAAAAATGTAATTGCAAAAATTCTAATTACCACCCAAAAACCTTGAATTTTTCTGATTATCGGACAAAACTCAGCGGAGATCACAATATCTTCAAATTGGGAAAAGGGACATCTGCCATTGACTTCTACAGCTTCGAGATGGTGGATTTTTGGATTCTATCTCGGCTTCAGGGTATAATAAATCTTGAAAAATTTGAGTTTTTTGCCCAAAAAAACCTTGACTCCAAAAAAAAAAAAATCGAGGTTATTACCTCCTTAATGTGTCTTTGCTGTTTAGCATATACCTACATATTCACAAAACTTTGGGGTGGATCAAAATGTGATATTAGCTCACAACAGAAAATAAAATTGTCTACATTTTATTCATTCCAATGGGATTTTCAGAACTGTATTCATAGGCACATGGAACCTATTTGAAGGAGGTGGCGATTTTTAATATAGCATCTGAATGCAGTTTAAACATAACACCAACATCTACTAGCTGCCAGTGGGGAACAGCTCATTATTATCCAGTTACTGGTTAAAAACTAAAGGTCCATTTAAAGTTCATTAAATTACTTTTATTTTTGGATGAACACGATCAAAAAATAGAATATATTTTCTGAATAATACATATTGTATAATAAAGAACCCTGTGGGTATTGGGTGATAACTTCAGCTCTTTCACAAAGCAAATATAAACAACTGTTTAAATGTTAATGGAAAAAATTGCAGGTTAGCACAAAATGGTAGATGTTTATTTAGCTGTTCAGTTGGGTGTTATAAAATGTTATGCATGAAAGAGTGTCATTCCGGATGAAGCTTTTTAGGAAATTATTTGGCATTTAAATAGGATAAAAGTTTTTTTTTCTGCAGCTCAAAGTAAATTTGCTTTTCTGATGAAAATGTTTTGCACAAATAGAATGACTCAGACCTGTCTGCAGATGAACTATTGGCATATGGCTACAAAAGTATTGAGAGTAAGTAGTAAAAAAAAAAAGGTATCATTTTAAGGTGCAATATAGTGAGAGCTGCAAAGACATGGAAATTTCTTGTTTTGTACAGATGCATTAGACAGATGCATTAGATACTATTTAAAAGGTTTGGTGGGATGACTTTTTTTTGCAAAAGAAAAATAATATTTTATCATTAAAAATAAATATTTTTACAAATAAAATGTAAAATAGTTATTAATCATTTTTTGGACAGATGTTGACCTGGTCTGAAAACATGTTGACTGACCAAATTGCTGTTTGAAGCACACTGAAGAATGATCAACCACTGTTCATAATTAGTAATGAGAGTAACTGCCCCATTTTGCTACACCAAAATATTTTTTGCGAAAAAGTTCAGGAGGTGGCAGAGTTTTGCCAAATACACTGTACTCAATGGATTTTTTTTGTCACTGCCTATCCCTTCTCATCAACCTGCAAATAATATCAAAATGCAGCTGTTCAGCCCCTTTAGCAGTGCTGAATGCAATTGGCAAGGTTAGTAGCTTGCATACTTTTACATCCCAGGTGCATGAGCTTACATTTACAAACATTAAGGGGCCCATTTATTAGACCTCAAACTTTTCCAGTCGAGTTTTTAAAGAAAAAATTTTAAAGAAAAAAAAAACAAATTTTTAGAGAATTATCATACCCCTAAGATACTAAAAGTCCAAATCTGAAAATACCCCAGCCTGTTGAGGTCATGCGTAAGTGAATGGCAGATGTCCCTGAAGATGTTTCTTGACATTGTGATCCAAAGTTGAGTCATCAGAGCATCAATCACATAATTTGAATTGATGCACTCATTGGTTGCAACATTTTTTTCACACCAATGGCAGTTAGGTTGACTATGTTATATTAAAAAACTGAGATAAACTCGAGTTTTAGTAAATACCTCCCTAAATCTGGCCTGCCACTTAGCTGCCCAGATGGTCAGTGTGCCCAGATCCTGTTGCACAGATGTCATATCCTGGATGGAATTACTGTAACTGGTCTGCATAGTTTTGTGTCATCTGAAATCACATACATTACTCACAATACACCTCAAAGTCATTAGTTAAATAAATGTGATTGTTCTCAAAATTCGCTGGTCGAAGTGGTCTTCAAAAACATTCAAAAATTTGAATTCTAATCTTTTTGAAAATTCGATCGAACTTCAAATTCTTCATGTGAATTTATTAAATCTGCCCCTTAGCGACCCCTGAACTGCTTTTAAGCAGAAAAATTACAGCACATTTAATGTATAAGAAAAACACTATTAACAGGAAACTCCATGGAATAACATTATTGTTAATTGTCAACAAAGAGGTACAGCACTTAACTAATTAGAACCACAGGTACTTCTGTGTTAAACAATTCATTAACTGCCAGTCCAGTGAAAGTACACACAGTCATAAAGTCATGATTCACACAGTATGTAGATATTTTTATTCTGCATCTCTGGGCCAATGTTTAAAAGAACATAAATCAGAATTGCATAATTTCTGGTGCTGGACCCAATATGATGTGTGCAAGTGATTCATTAGGAAAGAACTCCACAGGCTAATTTCACACAATCCAAAGTGCTGCGCAAAAACGCAGGCATCACATCGTATTCAACAGAAATAAGGTAAGAGTTGGAAATGTTGGATGAAGTTGCAGTGTTGATCCTACAGTCGTGTTGCATCGGATCAAAGCTGTGACACCATCCGACAATGCTATTACTTACCTTATTTCCGTTGCATAAGGTAAGAGATGGAAATGTAGGATGAAGTTGCAGTGCAATGGCGGACATTTAAAAAAGGCTATATGGCACAAGTTAAATAGAGGATAACAGATAACACCATTATGATTTACAGAGCATATCTGCTATGTAACTTGAGCCTTTTTTCCTTTGAATGGCTGCTCCCATTGCTACACAGCACCTTTTTTCTATAAACAATAGCAGTGTTTCTGAGGCAAACATAGCAACTTTAACAGTGCAGGACAACACTGCATTACTGCATTTTTATTAAAAAACTATTTTTTATGTTATTGTTCCTTTAAATTTGCCATTGACAGCTCCCATTGACTTCTGCATGAATTCAGCAGCTTTTCGATGCACCATATGAACCCAAGGCCTGCTTGGTTTTATAACATGTACAGCTCTCACAATCTGCTTTGGTTTTGTTACAGTAAGTATGGGAATAGATAAAGTACTTTAGGAAGCTAGAGATACGATAATGCACATCATTATAGCAACAAGGACCTTAATTAGCTAGAAACTGAGAACAAAAGTAACTCAGTTCTTGGAGAAGTTATTGCAGTATGTAGTGTCAATGATCAGGCTTTATATGAGTGTATGCACTACAAATCTATAGGGAGAATAAAAAAGCCAAGTTTGGGAACAATGAGCACTGACCTCATGCTTAATCATCTTTGAGATTCTAACTGAAGAATTCCTCACAGCATTCCATTTCTGAAGGATGTTATGCAACAGAAGGTCATTTATATTTACATATTTTTATACTACTTGCATGAATGCTTAGGTATGGGATCCTTTATTCATAAACCCCTTATCCAGAAAGTTAAAATCTGTTTCAAAACTGTATTTATAGAAACGTACAATGAAAGGGAACAAGAAACATACATTTGAAGATAAATAAACACTGTGAATGATAAAATAAAACAGAGGGGACTAGGAATACAGACAAAAGGCAACAGGAGAATGCCAGTTACACCTAAACACTTTTGTAGTTCATCTTATCAACTTCTTAGGGCTAGGCCAGACGGGGAGATTCGGGGGCATTTTATCTCCTGGCGACTTCTCGCCG
>CM044435.1:15180115-15240239 GCA_024363595.1 Xenopus borealis | reverse complement strand
ACACCGGATGTTCGCGCGAACTAGTTCGCCGGCGAACAGTTCGCGCCATCCCTAGTAGCATCATAGCACATAGGTATTATATTTATTCACAGGTTGTTGTTAGTGAAGTAGCCATGAACCTTTATTTGCTATTTCGATTATATGTGATCATTGGAGTTAAAACATATTAAGTACATTCTAATACAGATTGTATTTTTATACAGATAGAGTAATTGTTTAAACGAATGAATGAATTACGTTTTTCAATTATAATGATATAATGAATCTATACTACACCCCTTAATTGGTGTGTATTAAACAATTTTTCATGCAACTGCTAATATATATACCACATTCGAATAAAAATGCTGTTCGTGTTAATGTAATGATAAAAATCTTGAATAATCACCTTTCTGTAGAAATAATACAAACACAGGCCTTTTAGTGACAAAGCTTTCCTGCTAATTCTATGCCAAAACTAACTGTGGATTTCTTCCTGGTAATCTTCTATAATGCCTTATTAGATTATTGTCAATGCTCTCCATCCATGCACAGCCCCTTCAAACACTAATTCCCTGAGCTGAGCAAGTCAGATGAGTCTTAACTGTGATAGAGAAATCAAAGAGCAAAAAAAACAGGAAAAAAAACATTCTGTCGGAGCTACTCTAAAATTGTATCGATATCCAGATGGAGAGCTGAGAAAAATCATGGCATCTGTAACTTATCTTGCTTGACTGATTCTTTTTGTTTTGTTCTGGAGACATTCAGTCAGAGAGGTATCATGGCATCTTTTATTATGTGGATGTACATGTTCTTATGGTGAGTAGATACTTAGCAAATGTCAGCTGTTATAAATGAGTATTTTGCTATGTTTGTATGCCTTAAAATTGACACTTAAAAGTTTGGGAAATTAAGACTAATGTTATGTCTTTCTGCAGTACAGGAAAAGCACTGGGAAACTATATCACTACAGCAAATTTGCATTCTGAAAATATAACCCGGATCCTTGATAGACTGCTGGATGGTTATGACAACAGACTCCGACCTAGCTTCGGAGGTAATATTTTGCTTCTATCCAACTTTTTTTGATCAATTTCATATAATTAAAACTTAATTCATACATGAAAATGAAAAACTAAAACCATGTGTAAAAGGTGTAATTAATATTAATGCACTGTTAAATTATTTGTTTAAATGCTTTTTTTCATACTTTGCATTTAATGTAAAAAGTAAACGTTGAAATAAACGATTGAAATACTTTGCATTTTAATGGTGCTCTAATATTTGTAAGCTCAAGGTTTGTATATCAAATAAGAAAAACGATATCATTGTATTCGAGAAATTGTAATTTACCATTTCCTGCTCTTGCATTGTACTTAAAACATAGAACATACAGCAGTTTTATTATATTTATGACTAGGCTTACAAATTTTTAACAGGTCCTGTAACTGAAGTCAAAACAGACATATATGTGACCAGTTTTGGCCCTGTTTCAGATGTCGATATGGTAAGAATTATTAATAGTCAATCATATCTATGCATAAATGATTTAAATATATATATTTAATAAGAAAAGAATACACTTACTCATATCCCGTTACTTTTTTAAGATGCATTTTAAGATGCATTTAGCTTGCACAGTATTTAAGCCAACTGATTAGCACAGATTACTTTAGTTTAATCGTCTTGTCAATGTCAACCTACAGAAGGCAGTGCCCTATTTATTACAGACTCTTTTTGGCATATTTGTTTACATTCTAGTAAGGAAAGTAAATTTTAAGTCCATTGAGAATTCCACAAATGTTGGTTACAATGAAATATATTTCTGGATACCATATTCATTAATATAATTATATATACTATAATATAAAGGAATAAATGTGCCTGTAAGTTACTTATATTACAGTATTCACAGAAGCCATTGCAGTTAGGTTGTATGAGCTATTGCTATGACAATATTGAATGGACAGATATGTATAAAATAACAATCAAGAAAATATGAAATTATATTTCAACTCTAATTTTACCTTGTTGAAATGCAGTTTTGATGCAAAACTATATAAGAAAATATAGATTGAGATTGAGCTGTTTAAAACTGTATTGATATTTATCAAAGATTATTTGCAATGTCACACAACACACTGGTGTAGTCAATGACATAATTAGTTATACCAAAGTTTTAGCATGTTGGTTTATTAGTGACTAGTTTCCCATAGCATTGAAGAAACATCTTTGGCTTTAAAAGCCTTATTAAGTAGTAACATAAAACATGAATAATTACTTTTAAAGACTTTACACTGCATACACTGGTACAGAAGGGTTTTTCATTTTACAAATATCACAAAAGATTGAAATAACATGTTTAATCAATTAACTTTAATAGTATCAAAATAGAAATCAAAATAGTAATTCATCAGAAACCGCACTTGGAGTTTCACAAAAATAATTATATAAATTAATGTTGAAACTAATGGGGTTATTTACTAAACCTTGATTTTTTCTGGCCGAGGTTTATTGGGCAAAAACTCAAACTTTTAAAGGAAAAACAATTTACATTTTTCTACATTCCTTATAACCCGAAGCTGTTAAAAGTCAGATATATTGGGATCTGTGCTGGGTTTTGTCCGATAATCCAAAATATTTGGTGTTTTTGGGCAATTACCCGAAAAAAATCAAGTGATTTGGGCATCATATCCGATAAATCAGTATGATTCAAGCTTTCACTCAATTTTATCAAGTCTTTTCCCTGACTTTTTTGAGATATTTTATTGATAAATAAGAAACATTGTTAATGGGAGTTTGGTCGAGCTTGGTTTAGTAAATAGAGGAGTTAAATTTGAGTTTTAGTAAATAGCCCCCCTTAATGTTATTTCTGTATTGAAAAGGAAAAATATTTCTTCAGAATTTCCTAAATTTGGCTAAGTGAATGTTACAGACAGACTAAATTGTAAGGTCCAAATATCTGTTATGTATATCATATCTATATATTATGATATATATCACAGACTATACAACTTATCACAGACTACAGTATTAAACTGATTTGCTTAGAACACTCATAGGTACCCACAAAAATGTAGATATCATTGTGATACTATCTATGTGTTCTATAAGGAGATATAGGTGTTATTGTCACATAAATAAGTAGACATAATACACATAATCAGTTTTCATGGATAGGCCACATTTCATCTGCATAAAATGTTGACTATCCTTAATAATTGATTTTAATCATAGAAACAAAATATTAAGAATTATGCAATGTTTTGTTCCATATATTCCAAAGTTGAAGCATTGTTTAAAGAAGGAACTTGCTGTTATGTTTAATCACCACTACACTTTACAGTACATATTTTAGTTGTTATGATAAACCCAATACCAGTTGTTGTATGTATTCCTCTTTCACTCAACATACAGCCTGTTCAAGAAACAAAACAATTTACTCAGTTTTGCTTGTTGTTACATCTCTGTTGTGCAGATAAGGTCATTAGTGAATAGTTGGCTATGCAAGTACAAAAGGGGTCACAGATTAAGCGAGAGGTCACTAACATTCTTAAGCACTACAGCTACCATCTGTCATAACCCCGCAAGTATAAAAAAACAACTTCTCAAAGATGCTTGGAATGAGTGGCAACTTGTGGATTATAACAAACCTTGTTCTTGAAATGTACTGGACTGTTTGCTCTTGGGATAAGAGGCGGTTCTTTGTATCTTGATGAAGGGAGTGTTCTGCCCCCTGAAATGTTGATGCACAGGTTCCCTTCCCTCATGCAGTGTTGGGAATAGTGAATATATTGCTAAACTGATGAATGCTGGTTGTCTAGGGGGATCTGCACCACCAGTTAAGAAGTGTGTTAAGAGGTACAACATCTTTGAAGGCCGAGAGCAAAAATGTAATAAACACAACAACTGCTCAACAGAAGTTTGGAATAAGTGGAAACTTGGGGCAAGTAAGGGGCAAATTTACTAAAATTCCCCAAAAATCCCTCAAATTCCCTCAATATTCGATAAGCATTCGGCTATCGAAAAAAAATAGTTTTTTGCTATAATTTTGCTCGCTATTCGATTTCTCAATTAAATCCTATGATTGGATACGGATATCCCGAAAAAATCGTACTTTTTCCTTCGAGCCTCCAAAAAATTTGTATGATTCGAACGATCAAGGCGTTCGATTGTACGAATGGTATTCGATCAGGACTTAGCAAAAGAAGCCATTTCGCGAATTTCATGGCAAATTCGCTAATTTTTCATAGAAGTGAAACAACGGAAATTCACCCATCACTAGTGATGGGCGAATTTATTCGCCAGGGGCGAATTCGCGGCGAATTCCCGCGATTCGCCGCTGGCGAATAAATTCGCGAAACTGGGAAAAAAATTTGCAAAAAAAAAAATTTGCCGCGCAAAAACGACGTCGTTTCGCGAATCGGTGAAAAATTCGCGAATTTCTCTGGAAATTCGCAAATTTTTCGGCGAAGCGAAAGGCGGCCGTTTCGCCCATCACTAGACACCAGTTTAATTTTGAGAGATCACACACGTTATGAAACTTTGTTAGTACATAGTAGCATAGTTAAATCTGTTTGAAAAAAAGTTCAACCCTTCTAAATGAAAACCCAGCATCCATAAACACACCCCTCCATACTTTCAGATAAATTATATATACCCATATCTATACTAACTATAGAGTTTAGTATCACAATAGACTTTAATATTATGTCTGTCCAAGAAATCATCCAAACCACTTTTAAAGGCATTAACAGATTCAGCCATCACAACATCACCCCACAGTGCATTCCACAACCTTACTATAACAATCTGTTTACCTCGGATCCCGAAGGAAGGTAGTTGATCCAGGAGAACTGATGGTAACATGAACCTCTCTACGGCTCTGGTATTCACCTATGCCCTTTTGGGGCCCCGGGCTTTCTTCTGCGGAAGTAGTAGAGAAGTCAGGCGAGCTACCAGGAGCGAGGTATCAAGGAATCAGGCAAGGCGTAGTCAAGTGCAGGCAAAGGTCGGTTCCAGAAGCCAGGTTACAGAGAAGCGAAGTACCAAGGGGTCAGGCTAAGGTGTAGGCAGAGGTCGGTTTCAGGCAGCGAAGGTTCGGAAGTCAGGAAAACAGGCAGATGGTCAATACCAGGAAACTCGGACAAACAGGGCTTTAGCAGGAACAGTAGGAAATGAAGCCAGCTTGGGCAAAGTGAGGAGGAAGGTATTTAAGGGAACAGGAACCAATCAGGAGCAGGCTGAGGAAGACAGACACATCAGGGACCAATAGGAAGCTAGGCGTCCAAATTAGAGGTCATTGCACCTAAGTATTCGACGCCGGCGCCTAAGTTGATGTGCGCCTGTGCTTATGCGCCGGGGCTCAAAACCAGTGGTGGGTGTTACAGTACCCCCCCTTCAGGAGACCCCTCCGGGGGCTCCCAGGGCTTGTCGGGAAACTTCCTGTGGAAGGACCTCAATAATCGGGGGGCATGCATATCGGCAGCATTCACCCAAGATCTCTCCTCAGGACCAAAGCCTCTCCAGTGGACCAGGTACTGGACTCCCCTTCTAGACTTAAGGGAATCAATGCGCCTGTGCTTATGCGCCGGGGCTCAAAACCAGTGGTGTGTGTTACACTTACTGTAAAGAACCACCTACACAGCTTCAAATGCAGGTTATTTTCTTCTAGTCTAAAGGGATGGCCTCTGGTGCGGTGATCTTCTTTATGGCTAAAAAGTTCTATGTCTATAATGTCACTAATATACTAGTACAGTGTTATCATGTCCCCTTGCAAGTGCCTTTTTTCCAGAGAAAACAATCCCAACCTTGACAGTCTACCTTCATAATTTAAGTCTTCCATCCCTCTAACCAGTTTGGTGGTACTTCTCTGCACTCTCTTCAGTAGTGATGGGCGAAACTCCCGCGTTTTGCTTCGCCGAAAAATTAGAACTTTATTTGCTACAAAAACCCCTAGATTCTTCTAGAAAAAGTACTTTCAATACCCACCTCCAGGTCATTATAAACAAGTTGAACTAGTACAGAGCCCTGCGGTACTGGATTTTTCTCAGTCTATTGACCTGAAGTTAAATATATTAACTTACAGTGCTCACTCCAAGCTTCCAGTCAAACAAATTTAGTTTTAACATTCAAAGGCAATGCTGTTCTTAAGCTTAACCTATGACACCGTTTGCAAAAGATCTTTGCAGAAGCATAACTATAATATTGGGATCTAGCAGATGAGGATGTTGCTTCTACCCTTGTATATAATAGCCAGTCCATAAGGCATTGAGTTAATTAAACACTTCCTCAGACACACCCACACAATTTCCCTTGTATCTGTGTTTTTTGGTCTTGAGTCCTCTCTTGTTTTACCCTCTAAACCAGCACTTTGTGGAACCTTCGGAGGGACTCCATACCATCATTAATGATGTGGAAATTTAACATACAAACTGTTAACCATCATCTTTTGTTGAGCTTTAACCGAGGGAAATCCTAGACAGCCAAAAAACTTTCAGTAGGTGTAAAGTAAGTGCTATAAAACAAAGTTCTAGATAGAACTCTTTCTACATCTAATGTCCAATATCCAGTAGTTACATTACTCTATTGGAAGTTCCAGAATATGAAAGCTACTGATTATCTAATGCACCTCTTCTATAAAGACTAGAGCAGTAACGTGTTTACATATGAAGCTGCATGTATATGCTGCAATTTGTCTGACCATCTTTGCACTGCAGCGGTTTAATACTCTCCACACACACTCAAATATGCATTTACAATTGAATTGCATGACTGCTTGAGGGGCAACAGAAAATAATTGATCTGGCATGTCAACCTCACGTGCAGTAGCTCCAAAGTTATTGCTTCAAATGGAAACCAAGCAACCTGTTGACCCATTTTTGCACATTAATTCACCTTGAAATAAACACATTTCATGTTTCTCACCTGTTACTACACAATTTAGATATGCTTTTTAACTGACCATTGTATGGTAATATCAAACTAATCAACTTGCTGCACCCTACTTTACACCTAATGTACATGAAAGCTCCATTGGTTTCTTTGGCAATTGCTGTTTATGACAATTTGTTAGGCACCCCAGTGACTATAATTTCAAACCTCAGACCCCATTTCTTCCCGTTGCTGAACACTAGAACAGTACTCTGAACCAATGTGTTTCTCATTGAGGAGTGCCAGTTTGAGGTGTGAGGCAAATAACTAATCACTGGAGGGGTCCCTAACCCTTCACAGTGATTCAGCTTTTCTTAAAATACATGCCTTGACCTGGTGTTTAATATAGGCATAACTTTGGGACCTATTTTTGAAGTTTTTCAGAGGTCCAAAAGCCTGCTTGGGAAAAATTACAGAAATGGCTAGCGTTTTTTGGCCCAAACACCAGCATGAGTTAGATAAAACATGTAAAAGTCAATGGCAGCAGTCCCTTTAAGTATCCGAAGATTTTTGTTTTATTATTTTTTGGTGTTTTTAGGCTATAAAATCGATAAATTTGAGGTTTTTCCCACAATTGCATTTTTCATAAATACAATAACATTCAGGTTTGTTTAAATTGTAAGTTTATTCAAGGTAGAAAAAACCCTCAAATTCAACCTTGAAAAAAAAACTCTTATGACACAAACTATTAGTTGTAGTGATAAGCTTATTGTGCACAAATATGCAAAAACGACTTGCAAATGACATGGGTGCTTGCAGAAGCATGGCCTCTGTGAGTGGTCGATGCATGTGAATCCAGTGTTGAAGGTAGTTTGGCAAATATTGATTCACAATTAATAAAAACTGTAAGATGGACAGAGAGGTGCTAGATGTTAGAAAACATCCATGACATTGTCACAAACTTTCATGATGCATTGATTACTCTGTATTGTATTACCTCCCATATACAGTTTATGCTTGATAAATATACTGAGTGAATCTGAATGTTTTTTTTAAGCCCAGAGGGAACTTCAGAGCCAAGTTCAATTTGAGTCAGTAATTTATTTAAATCCAAGAGTGACTCAAACTCTTACTGACGTATTTACTCTAGAAAATAATTATACATTATGGGTAAAAAAAAGTACACCGAGATAAATATTTGTTTTGTTTGCCCTCACAACTTTCTAAAGTCTATTGCTACAGTTTTATAACAGACTTTTATGATCATGTCAATAATGAGCATAGTTGTTAAACGTATTAAACTAACCAAATTGCAAACTAACCAAATTGGCTAACACAAAGTTCAGAAAGAAAAGTCTAATTCAATTTTCATTGCATTTTGAATCCCAAATTAAGTATTTGCATCTAATTATTGTGCATATTTCTTTGCCTAATTTGCTTTTGAACAGTCAAACCACTTTGTACTGCTTGATTAACTTTTTGTTTAGTGAATCGTTATGCAAACCACTCGCTCCCTCCCACTCAAATAGTTTTAGCAATAGGATTATAATCATTAAGCGTTGACAGAAGTGTGGATAGCATACTAGTTAAGCTGATTATTAAATTATTGAGTCTGTTGTTTTGGGCTGAGAACTGAAAACATTTGAATTTACTTTAGGAATACACAATGGATACATTTTTTCGTCAGACATGGATTGATGAGCGACTGAAATTTGAGGGACCGACAGAAATACTTAGGCTGAACAACTTAATGGTCAATAAAATTTGGACTCCAGACACTTTTTTCAGGAATGGCAAAAAGTCAATTTCTCACAATATGACAACCCCCAATAAACTTTTTCGAATAATGCAGAATGGAACAGTGCTCTACACAATGAGGTGAGACTGAAAATTATTTGAGAATGTTTTCTTGACAATGACTTTTACCATGATGACTATATTAATTATTGGAAGACTAGATTTACTAGAACTTTGTTTAATAGGTTCCTCAAAATACCTTCCAGAATATGTTAATTAAAAAAGAATTACATGATACAATGAATATTTGATTCAAGAAGGGTCCATGGGGATTTTTTATAATAGTTTCTCAATACATATGCTGACATGATTCACTTTTCTCCTTAAGTATTTTGTGTATGCCTTTGCAATTGTTGCAGTGTTAATTCTTAAAGGGATCATAAACACTTAGGGGCAGATTTACTAAATTCACATGAATAATTCGAAGTTCGATCGAATTCGATTTTTTTCGGATATTCGAATATGCTAATTTGGACACTTCGATCATCAAATACGCTAAATTTGAGCAGATCGAATGATCAGATATTCTATCGAATTTGAAATTGACCATTTGATGATCAAAGTACTTTAACTTTAAAAAAAATTTCTACTGCCTACCTTGCCAGATTGAACCTACTGAATTGCAATAGAAGCCTATGGGAAGCCCAGATAGTCGAATGCTTATCGAATTTCGGCCGAATTTGAGGGCTAAAGGCCCTCGAATTAGGGAATAATGATGAATTGGCCCCTTAGTTTATAGATTGTGCTCTTTTCAGCTCTTGATACAACAGGGAGAAAGTTTTGTTAATCTGTGAACTCCAGTTTTTTTGAGGCTTTATATGGGGGCGGGAATGCGGTTTTTTGCAATGTTTTTTCTTGATCACTTGCATACGTACAAAAAACTACATTTTTTATGTCAAGGACATAAGAAGTGATCAGAAATGTTAAAAATCTGTCCATGTTTTTCAAATTTAAAGGGGAACTAAAGACTAATATACTTGTGCTACAAATGCTGAAATTTGTATACTAAACATAAACATGAACTCACTGCACCAGAAGTCTAATAAAACGAATGATTTATGCTTTCAAGGTTGGCCACAGGGGGTCTTTTTGTTTAACATCTTTGCAAGACCAAGACTATACACATGATCAGTGTGGTCTTGGCTGCTTAGGGATTGTCATAATTTATCAAAACAGCAGATGTCAAATAATATCTGCCATAAACCGATACAGCAAGACTGATTTAAAAATCAGAATTTGCAGACTGCACTGGGTCCTGTGTTATCTAATGTGGATTTTATAGTTTTTGTATTGTTTAATACATACTTTCTCCAACTCTGCAGAACCAGTGGCTGCAGTAAAATAATCCTTCAATGAAAGTCTCAGTTTATCTGTTTAAATCTGGCTCTGTGATCTTTGTCCCTGTCACTGGAGTTGGAAACATGATTGTTTCCCTGCAGAGCAGTTAGGGACCATCTGAAGTTTCCTATTCACAGCTGGTACAGAGAGTAAATGAAGGGACAATTCACTGCATACAGTGACTGCATACATATAAAAACTGTACACATTTTTAAACTGAAGGACATTTTAGATTAGTTTCATCATTAAAGAAAAAATTGGATTTAATTTTTTTGCATTTACAACCTATTTAATTGCTAAAAATAATCTCAAACATAATATACAGTAGCTTGAATATTGACATGCAACTCCCACTGTCTTCTGTTTCAGCGGATTTTATCATTTTAATTTTCATGACTAATGCATCTCAAAAATTTTTGCTCAGAAAACACAAACAGAAAATCAAGACAGTAAATTTTGTCTTGAATGGAGGGAAAAAAATGTATCTGAAATTTTAATCAATCTGAGTATGTAAGAATGTTAATACATGTATATATAATTGTTTCTCCCCATAGTTGTACAGGAAAAATTGGCCACAGATTAATTTAAAAATAAATTAAATAATTTTCAAAATTGTTTACAAAAATGTCCATTCTAAAATTATATTAGCCAATATTTGCTGTCCAAGATAGTATAGAATAGTGATGTTGCATATCTTTCCTAGCATTCTGTCACGGGTAGGCCTTAGTTAGGCGCCATGGGAAAGTAGTGGACCAAGGAGGAAGCTTAGGGGTTAAAGGGTCCAATAACGCAGCACAGGCAAGGATCAGGCAGGAGTCAGACAAGTCCAGGCAAAAAGGTGTATTGGCAGGAACAAAGGCAAAAACAGGTCCAGGCAAGGTCAAATATACAAGAAACAGGATAACGATAAACCCAGGAACATAACAATGTGGTCCTATAATTGGGCACCATAATGGCGTCCAATGGCCCTTTAAATATTCGAACTTGGCGCCGAAAACGGGGCGCCGTGACATCGCGTCAGGCGCGATGCAATGACGTCACTACCCGGCGCCGCTATCCACATGGCGGCTATGGGCGCCGCCATTGTGGATAGGACGCCGGACAGAGAGGACGTGCCGCCCGGAGCTAAGGTAAGCCTCCGGGCGGTGCGATCCTGACACATTCCTAATTTGCCAATAATAGAAGAAGAACCATAAAGGGCCATATAAAAGTGTTTGCATCAATATGCTACTACAATTTCTCTCAATGATTTGCACTCCAAATCTCACAATGTGAAATTTAATCATTCAGCTGTTGCTTTTGTTTGCATGTGTACAAATGGCTATGTAGGTTGGGCTTCTATTTAAATAATATGAAATTAGGGGGCACATTTACTAAGGGTTGAAGTGAAAATTTGAATAAAGTATTTTTGGGATACTTTGACTATTGAATTTTTACTGGCCCTTTAAAAATCCTTTGAATTTGACTATTCACCACCTTAAAGCTGCTGAATTACCATTTTAGCCTATGGGAGACCTCCTACAATCTGTCCTGAAAAAAGTCTTAGAAATATGAACGATTTTTATTCGAACGAATATGGCAGTTTTCTCTTCGAAATGAGTAAATCTGCACCTATATAGTTTGATAAATGCACAATACTCTAAATAGTTAGGGGGCAGATTTACTAATGGTCAAATTTCGGATTAAAAAAAAATTAAAAATTCTACCATGGGAATAGTGGGGAAGTAAAATCCTTCGAATTCGACTATCGAATTCAAAGGATTTTACCGCAATTCAATGGATTGATTGAACAATCGAAAATAAAAATTTTTAATCGAATATTCAAACGATTTTAGTCGATCAAATTTTTTTATTCGATTTCAGCTAATGATTTCCAATTCGGTAGCTTCATCCTGGCGAAGTACTGTAGGTGGTTGAATAATAATTTAAAGGGGAAGTATTCGACCATCGAATATTCAAATATTCCAATAAAATTTTATTCGAATATTCAAATCATTCGAATTCGAATATTCAATGGTCAAATTTGCCTAATTTGCATATTCGAAGATTCAAAATCGAATTTATATTAAATTCGATCGATCTTCGAATTATTCACATGAATTTTGTAAATCTGCCCCCTAATGTTTAAATATTAATGATACTTTACACTGTTGATGTTTTTATTTCAGGTTGACAATAAAAGCTGAGTGTCCAATGAGACTGATGAATTTCCCAATGGATGGACATGCCTGCCCTCTAAAGTTTGGGAGCTGTATGTGACTGTGTACTACAGTGATTTTTTTATTCCTTTTAAATATAGAACACTGCAGACCCACTGCCCTGGCTGTTTTCACAATACAAAAACCATACTTAATTATAGGTTTTCAAAAAAACAAAACACAAAATTCAAACTGGCCACTTGAATCCCGGTGATTAAATTTAAACATATTTAAGAGATCCACCTGTCTTTTTGAAAAAACCATTATGTTTTTCTTAGGGACAAACAGGGACAACAAAACACCAATCACAAAACATCAGTCTTTAAAGTTTTGCTATACTGTTGCTTTATGTAAAAAAAAATAAGCTATAAAATAAGTTGGTGAAGCTGAACTGCTTTGACAAAAGTATTTTCTAGAGATGGTCAATGTTTTGTTTTAATTATCTTCTTAAGGGAAAAAAACTTGTTAGAACCAATGTTTGATTGGTTCCAGGGGCAGATTTGTTAAAGATCAAATATGGAAATCCATAAAAATTCTGAGCAGTTTGATGTATTTTTCAATTTAACACCATTTTCTTGACGATCCAGAAGCATTTTCTACCACTTAGAGGGGCAAATTCACTAAAGCGTGAAGCTTCGAACGCTGTCGCTAATTTGCCAGCGTTATGTCAATTGGCAACTTCGCAAATTCAGTAACAGCGACTCTGGCGAATTTTCGCTAGTGAAGTAGACTAGCGCAACTTCGCACCCTAACGGCAGGCGAAGTTGCGCACTGACGAAGGATCATAATTACACAAATTCACTAAGATGGCCATTTTACTGAACGTTACCACTTACAATAGACGTTACTTCGCGAGGAGTTTGAAAAATAAAAAAGGAAATGGAAAGTCCCAAAAAAATGCTGGCGTGTTTTACCTTTTGTAGGGTGATAGTTTTTGGGAGGTTACCCTCCTTCCCCCCTACATTTCCTAACATATGGCAACTCAACTATGTTTAGGGCATTAGGACAACATTATTTTATTTATTAAAGGTTTTCTGGGCTTGTGTAGTGTAATGTAGTGGCTGTAACATATACTTCTATTACACTTAGAAATTCGCACCATATGCAAATTAGGCATCGCTAGCGTTAATGTGCTTTGCCTGTTGTAGTAACACTGGCCCAACTACATAACTTCACACTTTAGTGAATTAGTGTAGCGCTGGCGAAAATTCGCCTGCCGAAGTGCGGCGAACGTAGCGAAGGCAACGCTAGCGTTTTTTTGCCGCTTAGTGAATTTGCACCATAGTGTTAATGAACCTATGCATTTATCAATTGGTCCCTATGTGTGTTGCTTGCTTTGGACAGTCAAACAACTTAATTTTTAATGGGTGTCAGTACTCAGCATAAGACTGTTGCAAATCGTTGATCACATGAAGGGATTAAGGAATTAGAAAATAATTTTCTGCAAAATCAATTGTTCCAGTGTGGGAAATACATTTTATCAAAATATAACTAATTTTGCAAAGCCTTACTCCCTTTTGGTGCAGTGTCCATTCTATTAAGCAATCTAAAAAAAATGAATCTCACTTAAAGGGAATTTATCATCTTCAATAACTTTGTTTAGGACAGTTAGTTATGTATGAACTTAAACTAGCCCTAGACTAAAATAATGAAAAGCTTAATAAGTGCTCAAAGTAGACAGACCTTCTACATTGCATATATGCTACAAAAGACAATTTTGCCATTGCCACATGTGATGTTTTTCGAGACAGTAGCTGCTACCTGCAGTGACATCAAAAACATTTACTAGTTTGCCATAGACCCCCTTCACTTTCTAATAATATCAGTGGAAAGCACCACAGGCTTTAAGACTCTTGATTATTAACTGAAATATCTTGCACATTTTGCTGCAATGTTTTTAATGTTTTAGTAATACATTGAGCACCAACATATTTCTCTAATATTTATTTCAATAGCCATATCATATCAATACATCCAGTTTAGAACTGAATTCTTTGATTACTTTTTTCAAAAATTATTTTCCTGTTTGTTATATCAATAATGCTTTCTTACTTTTGACCTTTTACTCAGATGCATATCCAAAAAATGAAATAGTCTACACTTGGAAAAAAGGACCATTGTATTCTGTTGAGGTACCAGAAGAATCTTCAAGTCTCCTCCAGTATGATTTAGTTGGACAAAAAGTGTCTAGTGAGACACTGTTATCAAATACAGGTAAAACACTTTTAGATAAAAAGTATTTAGATAAAAAAATGCAGACCATTGCATTCCATTTTTATACAAAATGTTGAAAAATTGGGAATTATTGTAATCCCCATATGTATAAATCTGCATTTATCTATGTCAATATTTAACTTCATCTTTTGTTATCCCCAATGTGCCTAAATCATGTAGAACTGAAAGGACTCGATCTTGCAAACGTAGCTATAATGAGTAAAACGTCACATCCCCATACTTTTAGTGTGAAAATGAAAGTTATTAATACATAAATTAAAGTAAAAAATTCAAGCAATGTTGTGTTTACAAAATGGCACTTTTAACTTGGAAAATTCCTTCCTGACTCAAAGATGGCAATCAGACCAGTCCCTTGTATTATCTTTCATAGCCATGCCTTTCCTCACCTATTAAAAAAATATCCAGTTCCTTCTTGAAACTATCTACTATATCAGCCGTCACAGCTCTCACTGTAAAAAAAAACCCTGTTCGAATAGTTAGACAAAACCTTCTTATTCTAATCAGAAAGGCTGTCCTGATGCTTTAAAAAAGAGAGATGATTATATGATTCCCTTATACAGTATATGTTTACATAGTTATGTATATCACCACTTAAGCACCTCTTCTCCAGCTTGAACAACCCAAAATTTTCCAGGCTTTCCTAATAGCGGAGATTTTCCATACCTTTTACCAGTGTGTCTGCACTTTTCTGGAACCTCTACAATTCAATAATTTCCTGTTTGAACAGTGCAGACCAAAACTACATAGTATCTTCTAGACTGGGCCTTACCAGTGCTCTGTACAGTGGAAGAATATCCCCCCTTCATCTGTGAATCTATACCCCTTTTAATACATAGTTACATAGTTAAATTGGGTTGAAAAAAGACAAAGTCCATCAAGTTCAACCCCCAAATTAAAATCCAGTTTACACACACACACACCCCTCCACTCTTTCACACAAACCATATATGCCCATATTTATACTAACTGTAGAGTTTAGTATCAAAATAGCCTTTGATATTATGTCTGTCCAAAAAATAATTCAAGCCCCTCTTAAAAGCATCAACAGAATCAGCCATCACAACATCACCCGGCAGTGCATTTCACAACCTCACTGTCCTCACAGTGAAGAACCACCTATGCTGCTTCAAATGAAAGTCCTTCTCTTCTAGTCTGAAGGGGTGGCCTCTGGTGCGGTGATCCTCTTTATCGTAAAAAGGTCCCCTGATATGTGTCTATAATGTCCTCTAATGTACTTGTAAAGTGTAATCATGTCCCCTCGCAAGCGCCTTTTTTCCAGAGAAAACAACCCTAACCTGGACAGTCTCCCCTCATAATTCTTCCATCCCTCTAACCAATTTAGTTGCACGTCTCTGCACTCTCTCCAGCTCATTTACATCCCTCCTAAGGACTGGAGTCCAAAACTGCACTGCATACTCCAGATAAGGCCTTACTAGGGATCTATAAAGAGGTATAATTTTCATCCCTTGAGTTTATGCCCTTTTTATGCAAGACAGAACTTTATTTGCTTTAGTAGCTACAGAATGAGACTGCCCAGAATTAGACAACTTGTTATCTATAAAAACCCCAAGATCCTTCTCACTTAAGGAAACTCCCAACACATTTAGTGTATAACTTGCATTTATATTATTTTTGCCAAAGTGCATAACCTTGCATTTATCAACATTGAACCTCATTTTCCAGATTGCTGCCAAGTTTCCCTAGAATAGATAAATGTTTGGTTACATGTTAGCTTATTGGATTTAATATCCAAAACATTTTAACATATCTGTTCTTTAAGGGTTCTTGAAGTCTGGCCAAGATATTGGTATACACATTTAGTACAAGTTAAAAGATAGCATATGTTAATATAGTGTTAATATATTGTTTAGTAGAGATTATGCTCTTCCAGTAACAGAGCAGATCCACACATATATCTTGATCCACACTTCTATATACAAATATTATTATTATTATTATTATTAATAATAATTTCCTCAGAAGGCTAGGGCAGTGATTTTCAACCTTGTGCCTCCAGCTGTTAAGAAACTACAAGTCCCACAATGCATTTGCCTGACTGTGGCTGTCAGACTCCTTCATTGCATTGTGGGACTTGTAGTTCCTTAACAGCTGGAGGCACAAGGTTGAAAATCACTGGGCTAGGGGAAAGTATACTGTATTTCCAATGGTTCTTTGTCTCCTTGGAGAAAAGTTACCACTCTTTTTCAATATGTTGAATATGCTGTCTATGAGATTGATAGATTTCTTTGGATAATATATAGTGATGGGCGAATTTATTCACCAGGGGCGAATTCACGGCGAAGTCCCGCGATTCGCCGCTGGCGAATAAATTCGTGAAACGTCTGCAAACATTCGCCCAAAAAAACGAGTCGCGCATCATTTTTGATGCGACGCGTCGAAAATGACGCGACGCACACCGAAAATGACGCGACGGAAACTACGTGACGCGCGCGACTCGTTTCGAAATTTTTTTCGCCAATTCGCGAATTTCCATGGAAATTCGCAAATTTTTCGGCGAAGCGAAACGGGTGAGATTCGCCCATCACTAATAATATACTTTATATGAAAAAAATGAGAACCAAGCCAATATACAGGACAATGTATTGGGGCATTTAAAGAATTAATCTCATCATGTAAAGGTCTGTACTTAACATAAAGGGGCAGATTTATTAAGGTTTGAGTTTTCAAAGTTATTCAAATAGTCAAAAATAAAATTTTCAGGTAAACATTTATTATATTTATTTATTATACCGTGACCCTGGAAATATCTCAAATCTGCCATCTAAAAACCTGTGAAGGGCATGTAGAAGTCAATGGCAGAAGTGCCATTTGAAGATGTTAATCTTTCATGATGATCAAGTTTTTTTCAGAGGGCTTTGCCCAAAAACTCAAACAATTCAAGTACTTTTTTGAAGAAAATGCAATCAATTTGAATTTTTGGGTTGTTAACCTCAAACTTATTGATTCATAATTTTACCCATTCAAGTTTTTTCTTAAATTAGAAACCATTCCAGTTGTGAGTTAATTTTAGGTATAAAAAACTCTAAAATTCAACCGTTGATAATCCCCAACTATGTAAGGCCTGCTCAAAGACTTTTAATAAGGGAGGGTATCACCTATAGTATTAAATAAGTAATCTTGGAGGTTGCAAGATTCAAAGAGAAAGTTAAGAAAGCTTATTCAAAATATGTATTATTTAAAAGGATTGTGGTCTTTCTACACATACCTATGCTCCACCAACCCCTGTACAGGTTGGCATAAGCTGGGGAAAAAGTCCCTATGGCTGTTCTGCACTTTTATTAGTAGTATGTGTGTACAAAGTATAAAATAAAGTTAAGAGTTTAAAGCGAAGAGAATGCCTCCAAAATTGATAGTGTTCACGATGGAAGACAATAGCTTCTAACCCATGTTTGTGTTGAATACAAGAGTATAAAGAAGTTACATCAATGCTTGCCAAATAACAGACCTATGACACACATGTAATGACTGCTGCTACTCTGCTACAAAGAATAGTGGTCATCAAAATACTTCTATCCAGTGGATCCCTGCTCAAAAATGCTCAAGCTTATGTGACATTGACTCATGACAACAACACTTTCTGTATCCTGCAGATCAACTCCATCAGCCGAATAATAGGCTGGGATGATAAATATGTCTGGTAACCACCAAATCCATCACTGTGTGTGGCCAAATTAAGGGGCTCTTAATAGTGATGGGTGAATTTATTCGCCAGGGCCGAATTCGCGGCGAATTCCCGCGATTCGCCACTGGCGAATAAATTCGCGAATCACCAGCGAAATTTCGCCAAGCGAAATTTCGCCAAAAAAATGACGCGACGAGCGCCGAAACTGACACAACGCGCCGTAAACGACGCGACTCAAAGTTTACGCGACGCGTGTCAAAAGCGTCCCGCGACTCGTTTCGCAAATTTTTCGCCGATTCGGGAATTTCTATAGAAATTCGCGAATCTTTAGGCGAAGCGAATCGCGGGAGATTCGCCCATCACTAGCTCTTAACAGTCACAGACTGTTTTGTATATTTTCTAAGCAGCTACAAGAAAATTGAATAATTTAACTTCTATATTTCTACAGGTGAATATATTGTAATGACAGTGCATTTCTACTTGCAAAGGAAGATGGGCTATTTCGTGATACAAACTTATATTCCCTGTATAATGACAGTCGTTCTCTCTCAGGTTTCATTTTGGATCAACAAGGAGTCAGTTCCTGCCAGAACTGTGTTTGGTATGACCTTTGCCAAATCTGTGCAACAGTGTGTGTTCGACTTTCTCCCATGGCACAGTTTCATAAATCCATTTCATCTTCTGTCATGATCTGTCATGTAATCTATACTTCTGTGTATTTGTAGGTGAATATTCACTTCAAGTAGTCCTGTTTTTCCTTCAGAGGAAAATAGGATACTATATCATTCATACATACATCCCATGCAGCATGACTGTTATTCTGTCTCAAGTTGTCTTTTGGATCAACAAAGAATCAGTTCCAGCCCGGACTGTTGCTGGTATGACATTTTGTGTTTACTGATAGCTTTTGCATCCTATCATCATTTTCCTCTAAAGTCTTTGTAGTCATATTGCTATAATTTCCCACAAATGTTTGTTTCTGTTTTCACTGTTTTATTTACCTAATGGCAATATCTTCATCTATGTAATATTTATAAGCTATAAGGATTATTTGTTAAAATTCAAATGTTAAAATCTTGAAAAATCTGAGCTTTTGTTCAATAGTTTTTTTTTTTAGAATAAAAAGAGATTTATTATATCCCAATACTGCAAAAAGCCTCAATCTGAAAATACGCCATCTCAGACCTGTCCAGGTCCTGTAAAAGTAAATGGAAGAGGAACTTATCTCAATTTGATGTTTTCATGGTCAGCAGTGGGTTCAGAATTAAAATACTTGGTTTGGGATTTTTCGGCAACAACCCACAGCAAAGAAAAGCCAAAAAAATTTGAGTAGTTCGGGGAAAAAGACCCAAAATTTGGGTTTTCATTAGATTTTATCAAGTTTTTCCATGATCTATGAGAAATCAAATTTATTTGTTCATAAATAAGATAAAATCAGGCATGGTAGTTTGATGGTTGTTTTTTTTTTTTTATAAAATTTGAGAAATTCGTAAATAATCCCCTAAGTGTTGGGTTAAAAACTTATAAATGAGGACAAATAAAATAAACTCTAAATAGGCATATACAACCATTAAAAACATAGACATGATTGTGTCCCTATAAATGTTATAATATAATCCCATTTGCATCTAAATGAGAATCCCAGAAGAAGTCTCCATATGTATGGTGTATTTGTTCACTGTAGGAATGTTGGATCTGTATAATCGCTCATAAACCATAGTTTTGTACATTAGTACAGATGATATCTCAGAGGAACTTTCTTGGCCAATTTTGGTACCACAATATAGAAAACTACAATTATTTAGGTTATAGTAGATTATACATTATCATAACTGACAGTAGCAAAAATTAATACCATATCATCCCCAAATATTTCCATTATGAACCATAAACTAATGTAGCCATGTAGTTGCTATAAGAAATATTTTGTGCGTCATGTGTATTAGAGCTATACTTTCTAAGTAAAAAAAATAAAACCATTACTTCTTCTCTTTGACAGGTATCACAACTGTTCTAACAATGACCACATTAAGTATAAGCGCACGTCATTCTTTCCCAAAAGTCTCATATGCAACTGCGATGGACTGGTTTATAGCAGTGTGCTTTGCCTTTGTATTCTCAGCATTAATTGAGTTTGCTGCTGTGAACTATTTTACTAATCTCCAGATTCAGAAAACAATGATGAAGGCTGCCAAGGAATCGGCTCTAGCAGCGGTAACTGCAAGGGCAGAAAATGAGTTTGTGACGGTAATAGATTTGTATTTCTTTCATAAGTCCAATATTAGGAGAGTCAGGCAGAAAAGGGAATGCAAAATAAAAGAGCAATATTGTAGTGTTCATCAAGAGGTTCCCATCAAAAGCAGTGGCATTGATAAAAATCAGCATACACATTATTGCAGATTTGGATTATTGTAATGTAGTGTGAGACAGATTAATTTTATTCTACAACAGAATGCCAAAACCAATAGGAAAGTAACTTTCACATAAAAGAACTCACAGTAATTGTACCAGATATTTATTTTGCTAGTTTGGATCAAGTACAAGGTACTGTTTTAATATTACAGAGCACTCAGAACTCATTGTGTGCTGGAAGTTCTAGTAGACGTATAAAATGGCATCTCATCTGCACTATACATTCCATTGAGCCTGGCAAAGCAATTAAAGGAAAAGAAAAGCAAAGATCCAAGGAAGGTGCCCTAAATGTTAGGGCACTCCCCAAAGATTGTTATGACTTACCCAATACCCTGGGCCAGTGCTCTTTTTAGCAAAAAGGCTGTGCATGCATTGGCCACTGGATTTTGAAGAAAGAAGAAAATGATCGCTTTCTCACAATTGCCCTAGGATGGTGCAGTTTTCTGCTAATAGGAGCACCCAGGGTATCGGGGAAGTCATTACAATCCTTGGGGGTTTCCTACAATTTGGCATCCCCCTTGAAGCTTTCATTATCCTTTAAATAGGGTCCTTTTAATAGGGTCTTCATAACTATATCACACTCTGTACATTCCCCAGTATATTTTGGAGGATTAAACAACAGTCTCCTTTATATTGTTTTGATAAAGGATACGTTGGGGGTCATTAATTAAGCATGCAAATTGTACAAGTTGAAAAGCTAGTGGTTAAGAGTAACTAGAAAAAGCATCCATGGAAGACACTCACCAATTTTAAACCCAGTTTGAGCATGCTAATTGTAAAAGGTTTTTTAAGTATTTAGTGCCAAGTCTATTATTTCTCATTTATCCAACCAATATACAGTAATAATTACAGAAAATGGAATTTACTGCTCAAAACTATTATCGCTACCTTAGGTCTTATATTTATGGAAATTATGTTTATATAAAACTGCAAATAAATCATCGACATTACCTATAAAATCTTTCTTATATTTTTTTATTAATCATTAGCTTGCAGACTGTAAAGTAGTAGTATATTAGTTGAATTAATCTCTGGACATCACTATTTATAGTAAGTAAATGTCCAACTCAGTGCTTGAACGTACAAAGTGTAGGTGGAATTAGCCTTTGAAATATTATTTTAGATTATGTACTTTAGCTTAGATTTTAATAGCAATCTTTTCTTGTAGTTTTGCCATAAACCATATGTCTTTATGCTTTCACAGCATGCCGACACAAACTGCAATTTAAAAAAAAGAATCAATTCAGTGGTCTCTCAAGGGGATCAGTCAACTGAAGGTGATTTGCGACTCTATGAAGATTCTCCATACAGTCAACAAACGGATATCACCCCCAGAAATCAAATGTTATCAGATACCTCCTCCAACCAGCTTACTGGAACAAGTAAAATAGACCAATACGCTAGAGTTCTATTTCCACTGTCATTTGCAGGATTCAACCTGGTTTATTGGGTTGTTTATCTTTCAAAAGACACAATGGATGTTAATCACAGTAACTGAACTCAAAAGTTACAACAGGTGAGATCATAGTTGTAGTATTTAAATTAATCTTATATTGATCTAATGTCTTTTGGTCATGGAATAGCTAGTTTTGAGAAACTATAAATTGGTACCAACTGTAAATATAAGCCAGTATCCGTCAATTACGAATAACATAACGTAACTATTTAGGTTATAGATGACCAGATTGCAGAAATGATCACCAGGACAATGACTCCTGGGACAATATCACACATCTTGCCAGTCATATTTATTATCAACAACCATTGACAAAATGCTCAAATTCACCCTCCAGTTCCCACTTTTTCCAGACAGCCCTCAAACAGTTGAGAGGGCTGTAGTTTGAAACTCAGGTAGAAATTGCTGGATACACACAGCCAAATTAAATCTGTGCTATGTATGACTGAAATCTGCTTAGAACTGAGTTAATAATGGCGCTAGGGTATGTTGTTAAACTAAATATTTAGTTTGTATGGATTTATGGGGTCTGCCCTGCTTCACCCAGTCCTTAAAGCCACTGCTAGCAGAATGTATAGTATTAGAAATGTCTACACATTCACAATTGGATGCAGAAAAAACCCTGATATATTGCTAATTATTTTTCTTGATTTTTGTTGTTTTAGACTTGGTATAAGCATGAAGAGTATGCAAGATTCCTCCTTAAAAAAGACAATGTTAACAACTGCTATGTGCATTGTAGATAAAGAATATTGTTTGAAGCTATTCATCTGCTGACATGAACAAATGTTAAAATTACTGATTTTCCTACAGATCTCTCATTATTGCCTTTGACTTTTGTTTTAAGGTAGCACTTACTGTCCTTTTCTGAATAAAGTGTACAAATGACTAATTGAATAAAAAAAAACTACTTATAAAATGATGAATACAATGGAAAATGAGATTTATTATTATTGTATTAATTTATAAACTAGCAGCATTTCCTGCATAGTTCTAGATAAGTTTATAGAACTAGCAAATAAAGTGATGAAAACATAATCTTGTCTGTTAAGGCCTCACCTGCAGTGCAGTTTTGGGCTCCAGTCTTTAAGAGGTATGGAAGATTTAAATTATGAGGGTAGACTGTCAAGCCTGGAGTGGTTTTCTCTGGAGAAAAGACTTGTGAAGGAACATGATTATTCTTTGTAAGTACCTAAGGGTACATTATAGACAGATAGACCCAGGAGCAGAACTTTCATTTGAAGCAGTGTAGGTGGTTCTTCACAGTGAAGACAGTGAGTTTGTCTTACTGTGGTCTTTTATTACCTTGCTTGGAGAGAGTGGCTTGGATGATTTCTTGGGCAAGCATAAAGTCAAAGACTAATGTGATAATAAATCTACAATAATATATATAATAAAAGGACTTAATTTAGCAGACTATGTGCCTCATTTACAAAATTTAGGACACTCCACTTTGGAGCACAGAGACCTGTGAATCCTCACTACTACAGCACCAACTGCAATGAGTGCTGTATTGACGAGGGATGGTATGGCTGTAGCAGCCTGCCTACTTTCTACCTTCTACATCAAAGTGAAGCCCACATCAGGGACCTGTGCTTACTACCTACCTCAAGGTTCAATTGATAAGGAGGAGCCTTTAGGCTTGCTGCTACTAGCAAGGACATGCATTGGCTGATCTTGATCTGGTTATCAGTGCAGAGACCAGCAATTACAGGGTTTCACATGCACTGGAAATAGGCACTAAGGGGGTGTGCTCTTGCACCCATTAATGCTCAATCCAAATCATAGATGGATAGTGGATACAATTTGTCATCATGGAGAGTACCGACATTGGTTATGACATTATAGGTAATAAAGCATGGTTAGGTGTTTGAATTCTAAGTCTGGCTAAAGCATAACTTATGACATCAGGGAAGAAATACATTCTGTATGATACCCTAAGAAGTAGAGCATCCAATATTTGTTTTGCAGTAGAAGACAGATGATGTTTTATTATACCATACATTTTAAGTGGCTTTGTTGGAATACTTGGCTAGGCAATGCATTATGACATTATTAGAAGTAGAGCATGAATTGAGCATGGCTGTCATGTTTTGCCATTAACACATGTTCCTAGTATCAATGTATTAAAGGGGTGACCAATTAGAATTGGAGTGTAAACACATCACCATAGTGGAGAACTAAGGGGTGTCTTCTATTGCTGGTGCCCATGGGGGTATGTAAATGACCCCTCACTTTGTTGTCCAGTTTTTTCAGCTTACTGTAAATAGTATTGATTCTATTGAACTTAAAATTTGGTTAGTTGACATGGATGCCTATGTGCTCAGTTGCTGTACTGTATGCAGAACTAAGAGTGACAAAGTATTCTATAAAGAAGTTTATTAGGGATAGGTACAGTACACCAGTCCAGAATACTCTCACAAATCTGTTACTACAGTATGTCTAAAAATATACACAATAGATCAGCAACTCACTGTAGAAGGGTTTATATTATAGTATGTGCCTCTGGTACTTGGAAGCAGATATCACGAACATACTGTACTTCTACCCTATCTCCTCTCACCCATGCACCACAATCACTTCATATCACTTAACTATTCAACATCAATTAAAGTAGCTGCATCTGTTATTTTTCAGAATAAATAAATAAATAGTGTCCAGGGCTCCCCCAAGTTAAAAAAAATCAGTGCCCAATGACTGTAAAAAAATAAAAATAAACTGGTGTTCACCATGGCTCAGCTCCTACTTTGGCACAACTCGGCTTCTACTTCAGCAGTTCAAGGGGGACCCAGCTAATCCAGGAAGCACAGCACGACCAGGCCTCCCTTAATATATAGAAGCCATTGGGCCCGGGAAAATTGTCCCCCTCCGGGTGAAAACACAGAAATTAGGCTCTAAAAGGGCCTTTTTGCCACCCCTTGTAACCAGCCACACTCTGCCGCCTAAGGCAAGTTTCTCAGCTTATATCATCTTATCACATCTGCCCAACAACTATGGAGATAAAGAATTGTAGGTATCAGGGCAGTATTTATATTAAGTAAATATAAATGAGTAACTGAAGATCTTAGCTTGCCCTAAGTACAGTAGAGTCCTGCACTGGGTCAAGTACCCCTGGAATACCCACAATCCTCCTTGTGAAAATTCTCCATTCCCTGACCATGTACGCAGTCCACTGGTAACCCATCTGGGTACACGGTTAAGGTTCTTTTGACTGCAGGATGAAATCCCAAAAGACTGGTATCTGTGCTTGTTACATCATTATGGTGCATCCCTGCAGTAGGAAGTAAGATGCTGGTGTAATGATGTGCCTATGTGGGACATAAGCCCACCACAGGATGCTGCATTATTAAAAATGAAAAGACCATAAAGACTGTGCATCATTGGCCAACTGCAGGTCTTCATTTCTAAGCTCCCGTGTTTGCTCTTTATTATCTAATATTACTGTTTACACAGGTTCTAGCCATCTTGTTTAGTGTCAACTCTTATATCTGAGTACCAACTACAAGACCTGATTAGGCCTTTATTGGCCTGTTCTGTCTTCTCCTACGTTCTGCATTCCATGTGGTCCTGACACATTCCTCCTATTGTAGTGAAGATTTCAGTGCACTGTACTGATAAAAAGGGTTGTTATTCTACTAACAGGGTCTGAATAGTAAATTTGCACAAAGTAACTTTTGCACATAGTTCATTATTTTCTGTATTGACAATAAATATAATTCACTGGTAACATTATACATGCAGGTAATGCAAAGTAAACTACAGTACATTCTCCCACATTTGACACTGTATCCCTATACATGCATGTATAATAAATAATATGTTTTGTTTGATAATGAAATGCATAATTCATGGAACACAATCTACAGGCCACAAAGCAGAAAAGAAACAGAGAAAAATAAAACAATTAAGAAATTAAAAAGCAATGAAATTAAAGACAAAAAAAATCATAATTGTCATTTATTGTAGAATAATTGTAGCGTGATTACAATTCTTAGGAATGTATACTATTATCATTATGCCAACGGGATTAGTAAAGGAGATTAATCAATTTAAAAATGAAATAAAATCACCTTATTAAGATGTAATGAAATTGATTGTTGAAATTTAGTATAAATTATGAATTATGCAGGAATGAGAAAATCAGTTTGTAGTATTCACTGATTTGATTGAAATGATTTGGCGGATATCTTATCATTAATCACATGCTCATTAAAAGGGTTATCAAATATGTTAATCAGATAATAGACAGTTAGTGTGTGTCTTGCTTGGAAGAGAAAGGAACCTATCTACAAGCTACCATGACACATACTGTATTAAACTAACATTGATTTATCAGATCAGAAAAAAAGTAAACTTGCTACTGCAAAAATCAAACATTTATTGCAACACCTCTCTTTACAAAATCAACCTGTTTAACTGCTTAATCACAGACTGAATAATATCATGATCCTAATCATGGTTAAAGAACAGAGCTGTTATAAATCTGTGTTTCAAAAGTGTAGTAAGCCCTTATAGTATGCCCTTATTTTATATGCACATGGGCTAAATAAACAAGAAATTCATTTATCTTTCACTTCAACCAGTGTGCTACTGGTTCTTTTCTACATCAGAAGTTTAGTAAGGCACAAGCTGCACCATCACAATAAATATATATCCCTATCTAGTTATCTATCAATTATTAATCAATATTTTGGGAAAACTTCTGTGCAGCATTAATCTCCAAAAAAACAATTTTTATTTTTAATCTTCAAGGAATATTATAATTTTTATGGATAATATTGGGAACTGGATTAATGATGACTTTGAAAATTCAATTTGGCTTTAATTAATAAAGATGTGACCCTCTGGAACCTCTTGGAAATGGATATTAATGTCAAACTGGGGAATATCCGCAAGGCATTATGCAGCCTTAGAGCAGTATCAGCAGTGAGTGCTTCCCACACATATAACTACATGCACAGAGACACAATTTAGAATAAATTCTCTGTATCCATATCATGATCATCATTTTCGCCCCCAGACATCCCAAAGGCGTCCTTTATGTCATTTTTACTTTTGCTTAATAAACAGATTTGTAACCATTTGTTTGGAGGCATAATATCCATCTGTGTGTGTACACCACTCAAAATTTTAGTTTTCAAGAAGCAAGTTCTACATATTCTACACATTCTACATATACATTCTACATATACTTAAGTACCCCTCAATCTTAAACTAGACATACACCTGAGATCCACCCATTTGGTGAGGTCATCAAACAAGCTGGTCTTTCCCCAGTATGCCCACCATGAGGTAGGTGATATCCGGCTTTTCCAACCATTTGGCCCTATGGCCAATGTTTGGATCATATTTGCCACCAGTGCAAGCCTTTAGGGAGAGGCCTTCATCCACATACCAGCAGACTCCATCAGCTGGAAAATGAACAGCTGGCCAATTTACAGTAAGATATTGGTTAGGTAGATCCTTCAGATGGTCCCAAGCACATATGCTGCTGACTAGGAATTAATCAGCAGTTTTTTTTATCGACCGTGTATGACCTTTACTTTATCTGCTGTATCTTTACTACACAGTTAATCATATTCAAGTCACATGACTTTAAGTCAGAAAGATATGTTTTTATGTTTTGTAAACCCTTTATTGTATACAATGGAGCCAACAACAAGAAGACTAAACAGAAAGAGCCTATAGTTAAAGCAGGGAACCTCAACCAGTGGATCATGAGCAACATGTTGTTTACCAGCACCTTGGATGTTGCTCTCAGTGGTATTAATGCAGTATCTTATTTTTTTAATATCAGGCTTGGAGGCAAGTTTTGGTTGCATAAAAACCAGGAGTACTGCTAAATATAGCCTCTTCTAGAATGCCAGCACACATACTGGCTACCAAATAGGCAATCATAACACTTATTTAGCACCCCCATGGAATTTTTCATGCTTTGTGTTGCTACTCAACTCTTTTTTACATTTGAATATGACTTACAAGTAAAAAAGGTTGGTGACTAGCGATGGGCGAATTTGTCCCATTTCACTTTGCCGAAAATTTCCCAAATTTCCAGTGAAATGCGTGAAACGACGAAAAATTTGCCAAAAGGGACTTTTGACGCCTGTGACAACTTACCTAACTTTGGTCAATGGGAGCAGGGTAAATTGTAACCAAGCTTCAAAATGGTCTCTGACACTGGTGAATTTTTGCTGGCATTTTGCAATTTTATTCGCCTCCCACAAAACATGGAAATTCTCAGCAACTGTTGATAACTGAGTTAAAGAATGCAAATTTACTGGAAATGCTATTTTATAGACAATGTGCCTTCATATAGCTGAACCATTTGTGCAATAAATCTGGTTTTGTCTTTGTGGCTCAAGTTTAATTACTTTCAGCTTGTTTTTTGTAATAAAATAAAAGAATTACCTTTTTATTAATTTAGCAGCTCAGAAATGACACACAGAATTATGGCAAACTGAAATCCTACATTATGCTGCAATTTTAATTTATTGGTTTAACGGATTCAGTATTTCTGCAATAACTGAAAACAAACAGAAGTCTTGCAGTTGGTCAAAGATCAAAAAAGTGATCTGTAAATTAAATTCATTTTTTTTTCAGTTACTCTTTGGCTTGCTGTTTATTGTCTTGTCCTTTTTTCCCTTATGTTATTATATGGAACTGTTCTATTTTCTAAATTTTCAGCTGCACTACTGAAAGTGGCTAGTCAGAACTTTTATACTAAAATCAAAATGAAAGTAGCTGGATTTCTTTTATCATTTGTATTTCTCAGTCATCATTCCTTAGTCTGAAAAAGGCCTCCAATTCCATTAGATTACTCCCCTAAATAGATTGTTATGATCGATGTGCTTGCAAAAAGCATCACATTAAGGGGCAGATTTACAAATTTTTCGAAGTGAAAACCCCCCAAAATTCAACCATCTAATAGGCTTTTTTGATCGAAAATGGACCTATTTTGATCGAATACAATTTTACACAAAATCCTTTGAATTCCTAGGACTTTCAGGACGGGTTCTAGGAGGTCCCCCATAGGCTACAATGGCAATTCGGCAGCTTTAAGGTAACGAAGTATTGAATTCAAAGGATTTTAAAGGGCCAGTATTTTTTCTATTTGAGTCAAATTTTGGACTATTCAATAGCCGAAGTAGCCCAAAATTACTTCAAAATTTTAATTTTATTCGAATATTCACTTCGACCCTTAGTAAATGTGCCACTAAGAGTTAAATGACAGAAAAATGCTAATTAACATATATATAGTACAGTAATTGAAAACCTCTGGCACAATTATAGTTATGTGATTCTATCTACGGACTATTTTTACATACTTATGGCTTTGATATGTGACTATCATGTTTTATGTATAATATTTTATATTGACTATTAGATTTAGTCACAGATTTGCAACAAAAAGGACATTTTGTTTATCAAAAAAAGATCTGAGCCTAATGGGAATAAAGCAAACATTTGGAATGGGCCACTAAAAGAATGCCTGTTAACCCTTTTCTGATAAGCACACATTATTTGAAAGCACTAGCAGGGTTATTTGTGCTAAACTAAATATAAGTGTGCCCCAGAGTGAAGAAATATGTTTGGGGGAGGGGAAGATGGTTTTTAGCCCCATGACGGAAGCAATAAAGTATTAAGGAGAAGGTGAGTTGGCAGAAAATAAAAGCTCTTGTTTGGCTGGCTTAATTTGCTGTGGTTGTAGGACATTCAAGCCACATGCTGTAGGTAGAAGGAAATACCCACACACTTCTAACAGAAGAGCTACATAGTGATTTTTTTCTATTTTAGAATCTTTCTAGAACTTTATTATACTGCTTTTCTCCCATGATTCAGAAATAAAACTTCTCAGGGTTCCCTTCATAAACATATGCTGTATCTATACTAGACTCACAGAGATATTGATACAGTAATGTGTGTTGCTGCATTAGTACACAGCAGATGCACAGTTCAAAATAAGGGTGTTTTAGATTGTTTGCTTTCTTATATATAAGCCAGACTGCAGTAACAACAGAACCAGGAATAAAGGAATGCAGAATAGCCTACATATAAATTATTTGGACTGCCTCTTAGGTAACTGATCACATACACAATTCTTTTGCTTTCAAATCCCAAAGTAAAAATCAAAGATACAGAACAAGGGTTCCCAAGTCACTGGGACTGCCTCTTGCTTACACTCTTGTTAATCCTATTCAGGCCAAGGCTTCTGCACTCTGCGGACACCAGACACAAAGGTCAGTCTGTGTTCAGGTTCATAAGGCCTATCTAGCCCTATTTACCCTTTTCAGTCTATCCCTGTTGGTGAGATACAGCTAGGGTGTTGGTCCCTTCTCAACTAGCTAGCCTATTACTCTCTCTTACCACCTACAGCGAGCTTCACAGCCTATCGCTGACTATACAAACTGTTGGCTCCTTGGGGTACCTCACTGAAATGACAATCCCTTCACCATCGACACATCTTCCTCCCTTATATAGTCCCTCTGGGAAAGTGCCATAGAGAAGAACCTGCTCAAGAGGATTCCTACCTAGCAGCACCATCTAGTGATGGAACTTTCATTTCCACTTACAGACTTATTGCAAACGGGGAATTTCTTTAAGTTTGAAAGGTGCAAAACAATCTACACTGTGCATAGAAAATACGAGGATACAATTAAACTATATATAAAATAATATAACAATATATGTAGAGACCCCCATGGTAACCATTCTTTTTGGTTTTACTTTACACGATCAATTTTGTTCTAATGCAAATGTTGTTAAAATAAAATATTGTCATACATAAATAATGCAACAGCATGCATTGGCAGTGATCAAATTCTACTTCATTCAACATGCAGGCTGTAGCATATCCTCTTTAATTTGAGCCAGTATCTTCTAATGTTTACAAATTTCTGTGCATTGTATAAATTACAGTAAGGTTTAGGAAGTGGTATGCATATGAAAGATATCACAGGAAAATGCAGAAATGCCTTTAGCACAGCTGCCATCAATAACAGAAATTAAAGCAAATGCACTCTTACTTAAAAGTTTAATTTAGAAATGCTAGACACAGTACATTACATTTAATCCTCCGTTAAAAAACGCTTGCACATTTAGGTTGATGGCTAAAATAAGAATCTCTTATAGTGGTTGTAAGACAGAACCTGAGCAAACAGCAAATGGGGGAAATTACCTTCTTAGACATTTCAACATAGGACTTAGCTATTGCTTTGTTTATATATTTGAAAAGAAAAAAAATATACAAATATTTTTTTCACCAATGCATTTTTCTCCTACATCACTTTAAAGAACGATTGCTATGACAATATTGTCTTTAATAGCATTTTAAAACAGCGGGAAAGTAACTATTAGTGTATGTTCACAGGAAATTAGATTTTATTTTAATCATTACGCTGTGTAATGATCTTGCTGCCCAGCTTCTTTTGGAGTTCTGCCATTTTTTTAACAAAGGGAACAATATATCAGCAATATAGAACTGGGGATTTCTTTTACATGGCTTCCCATCTTCTTCGTGTTTATACATATTAGTCTAAAGCCTGAATTTAACAAAGGATTGCTAATTTGTTCTGCCTAAGATGCCATCAACCCAGAGCTGACCTCATACATTGCCTTTGGCTATGCCCTAGCATTCAACATCTATAGGGAGAAGTACAGGAATATTGGAAATCTCTAACACAGCAGACAAATCCTTTCACCCTAACATGGCAAATTTTGGAACACCCCCACCACAATTAAAACTTACTCGATCTGAGAAACATCTAGCAGAAAGACTAACGGCAGCAACTAGGAAAACTATAATACAGCACTGGCTCTCTCCATCCTCACCACCACTCTCATTGGTTAAACGAAAACTCCACCAAATCTTTCATATGGATTGGTTGAAATCCACAACAAACAAATAACACACAAAAAAATTCTTCTCAATTTGGATGAGTTATATATCTTCACTTCTTACACACGAGAAATCTAACTATATATGCTTTTAGACAGACAATGTGGCATGATACAGAATTTTTAACCAATAACATCACTATACAAGAAACAGAACAATTTATCCAAAACCTTCACCAAACCCAGGAGTCGAACCCACGATCACCCCCAGGAGTCACCAGATTAATCAGATGCTATACACAATCTGATAAATAAGATATATTTGCAAATGAGGGAAATATTGAGGCAAGAAAGATCATAATACTAGAAACAATCAAGACGGAACCTCCAGTTGGGACATATTTAACTATAGCTAAGAATGTTATGACAAATAAACCTAAACCTTATTCATTGTATTGTATTCTTTATGTTTGATATATATGTTGTATGGAAAAACTAAATAAAAACATACATTAAAAAAATATATCATATGTGCACTATTTTGATCCAGAAGAAGGCAAAAAAACAAGCCTGAAGCCAGTGCCAATGAGGGAAAAATTCAAAATATGAAAAACTATGGACTGAGGGGGAAACTGTACTATGGAAGAAGTGGAATGGATAATTCAAAGAGAAAAAACAGAGGAGCATAAGTAACGAAATCATAAAGAAAGTAGGAATATAGAAAGAATGGTGATGATGGAGTAAGAAAATATAAAATGTAAACAAGGGAGGACAATACAGGTGTTGTGAAGAGGGAAAGGGTGAATAAACAAAACATGTTTAAGAAAGGAAAATATAGTAGTGAAAACAGAAATTGGAACATGACAAGGGAAGACAAGAATTGGGAAGTTTTGTTTTTCTGCATTTTTTTACACAAAGGCCCAACTGAATAGAGGGCATTTTGTTTCCATTTGAGATTAACCCTTTGATGAGCATCAATAATCCCTGTCTTTTGATGAATCATTTGCCATTCTGGATGTGGCAGTAACTCCAGGGTTACCACAGTAGGTTTCATCAATAGGTTCTACAGGCTTGCACCCAGTAAATCAGACTTTAAGGCTGTTTTCATGTGTATGCCAGTGACGCAACTCCTGCTATGGAAATGTTAGCTGCAAAATGGACAGGGACACCAAGGGCCCACCCAAAAACCTCATGCAAGGGGCCCACAAAAAAACCTTAGACCAGGAGCCCACTCTCAGTACTAGTATTTTTCCTCTCACTGCTGAACCTCTATTATCCTAGTCTCTTTTCCTTACATACAATAATCAATTATTTAATGTATTTAGCCTATTTGTTCTTATAGAAATCATGGAATAGGCCAAATGTTTAGCTGCATGAAGGTCCAATGAAGGTCCACTGATACCTGGGCCCACCGGGAGTTTCCCTAATATCCCAATGGACCACACTGTTGACACCAACCCAAACATCCATTTGTATCATGACACTTTAAGATAATTTGTGTATAGTGAATTCCACATTTCATTTGAAAAGAGAGCATCAATATGCTTATAATCAGAAAAGCTCAGAATGTTGGAGACACAAAAAAATAAATACAGAAGAAAAGTCATGTTCATTTTCTAATTCATATGAAACAAATCCAGATAAAGCCTTTCAATCCTTACAGAGTCTGAAGTCAGATTTAAATCAAAATCTACTGCCTCACTACACTTTTCTAATATACAGAAATCATAATTAATGGATCTCTGCTTTTATTTTTGCCAGTTTCAGCAAATTCATCACTGAATACACATTAGAGGCATTGTCCAGCCTAAGATATGAAGTGGGATTTTGGCTGAAGTTTTTCCAGATAACACATCACAGACAGAAAATAAAGATGGAATCTCATGTACAATCTTTAAGTTCCTTCTCTCATCTCGGGAAAACTAGACATTTTGGAATGGAGAACCTAAAGATCATGGAATTTGTTTACAGGTATGTTTAATTGTATAATATTCAAGTTGGAAATGCTTCTTGATTAATACAATGGGCGGCACATTTATCAAAGGTCGATTTTATGTGAGTTTTCAAAAACTCCCCTGAACTCCCATAAATTCTAAATCTATTATTAAAATCAGATTCAGATGGATTGAAATGAGTTGAACATTTGAATCGAATTTGAGCAAACACGATTTGAGTTTTTTCTCTGAAAAAAAGTTGAATTTCAGGAAGGCTGCAAATATCTCCACATTAATCTCTGGACCTCTCTCGTTGACTTAAACAGCTATTCGGCAGGTTTTAGGTGGTGAATAGTCAAATTTGAATTCTTCAAGGGCCAGAGTATGATACATTTATGAAACGCAAATAGAATTTGAATAACTCCCTAGTTGAATTTGACACTTTTGACCATAAAAAAATTCCCTTGATAAATCTGCCCCTAAGTGTCATAGTAATTAGCAAAATTTTTCTCGAAGTTCACTGCAAAAATGACACCCATAGACTCCCAAAATCTGTCATGCTGCCTTGTATGTCAAAAAATTTTCAGTGAAGCAAAACAGGTCTGATTTGCACATCCCTAGCTCAGTTGCACACTGAATGACAGTGAAGAGGGAAGTACAGGCATGAAACCTTTTATCCAGAATGTTCAGGACCTGCAGTTTTCCAGAAAATGGATCTTTCTGGATCTTTTTACCTTGGGCATTCGTACCTGCACTCCCCTGCATCTGGTGGGTACAATCTCATTCAAAAGAATTGCATGTGTCTAGGCCTGTACCCCCCTGCGGCTGAACGCAGCAAAATGAAAAGCAGGGCAGCGAAGCTACGAACGCCCAAATGTAAGGACCCTAAGTCTACTAGAAAGTCATGTAACCATTAAACCCAATAGGCTGGTTTTGCTTCTAATAAGGATTAATTATAACTTCATTTGGATCAAGTACAAACTACTGTTTTATTATTACAGAGAAAAAAGAAAACACATTTTCAACATTTAAATTATTTGATTACAATGCAGTCTCCGGTAATTGCGAGCTTTCTGGATAACTGATCTCATACCTGTGGAACTGTCCAAAAAACATTTTAAAATGGATTCATTATATCAGGCTTTTGTCTCTCTGTAGGTAACAGGAAGGAACTGGAGCTAACTGCCAGTTAGTATTGAAAAAACATAGAGAGAATACTCCACACATACAACTAATGCAAATGTCAAACATATAAGATGACACCAAACAGCATGGTGTAGGGAACAGAGATCCATTTATTCAAGGCAAGATGCACAATTCTGACACACACACACACACACACAATATAGAAACAAGTCTGACCCTGGTGTTACAGGGTAGGTGGACCTGCTGTGTATTTTAATATTCAAGTTTTGGGAGAAGTGCCATGTTATTGTAGCAACCAAGAGGTGAAAAGTGCAGCATCTGTTGGTACAGGCCAACCCTGTCATTATATATAAATTAGGGGATGGTAGGGGTCATATGGAAGGTGGTACTACTATGTCTCTAACCCCTCCTCCTTCATAAATACACCAAATGCAGTCAGCACTGTATATGTTGGGGCAGCAGCAACCATTTCAAAGCACAGAGAACTGCAGAAATTCTTTAAAGCACAACAGAAAATGTAAAATGCAAAAAAAAAATAACTCCCCTGCTTTCTGAATAAGCACTGAAGAGTGTGCTTTTTCTTCCCTTAATACACACAAATGCTAGTAACCTGAAAATGGAAGTGCCTGGGTTTCTGGTTCAGTCCATTAAGAGCCATGACATATACCTACTATACTGTAAATGTAAAATAGTGCTTATTACAGCCAAGATCATTCAAATAATTAATTTTGTAATTGTGCATGTTTTTACTCCTACAATTTTATTACTTTGAAGGAGATGCTACAATGCAGTATTACACAGTTTGTAATCAGCTAATAATGTATAGTGATGTGTTGGTTAAATGGTTCAAATCTGGAGTGGATATATGTGCCTCAAGTATGGGCAACATATGCTTTGTAGTGCACTGTAGCATTATCATATGGTACATTACACCCCTTAATACCATTATAAATGGTTCCTTCATTACCATAGCTTAATCTGGGCACAATGCGGCATCTGATCTCCTGACTTTGTTGTTCCATTTTAATTCCTGACATTTAGATTTTATATGCAGAATGAAGCAAATATTTGGAGGTTAAAAAACATGCCACCCCAAGATCCAAAGAAGGCAATAACACTTGCAGCAGAGTTCCATTGCTCCATTGCCAGGTTACATGCATTTATTCTATTGTTTAGCAACAGAATGAATTGGTTCAATGTTCTACAATGGCAGCTGAGAGCTTTGATATGTTGGCCCTCTCCGTTAACATGGAAAATATCTTGTTACTGTGCTCAGCAATACCTTGCTTCAGTGATAATGACTCTTCCAGTAAGATACAAATATCTAACTTGATGACAAGTTCTTAATAGTTTCCCTTGGGGCAAACTGTCACCCAGTAACAAATAGCAGCACTCTAGTTTTTGCCTTGGAAGATCGTTGCAAGCAACAAAGATAAACTCTAGAATGTCGAAAATTCCACATTACATGTTAAATGTCTCAAGAATTGTACTATAAAAAGGGAACAGGGAAAAAAACAGATGTAAGTTAAGTTAAACACAGTAAAATCAAGAAAATTGAAGGGCTCATTTACAAAAGCAAGAACGGTGTGCCAGTTGCAATTTCAAGCACAAGTTAGCTACCCAGAATGCCTCACAACTCCAGTGTAACAGAGGACACAATTGCACAGAACATCTTTGGTATCAGATGTTGATATTCCCATGTCTATTGAAGCAGAAGACTGTGGGCACCTTTAAAGGGATAATACATCTTTAAGTAACTGATGACTGGCGTCTGTTGACAAAATTTGAACTTTGGACTCCATTAAAGGAACTACCTGCTGGGGGCATGACACCTCAATGCAGTTTCTGCCCCCATATAGTATTCTAGGGGGTTCCCTCCTTGGGCTCCTTTGGCTTTGTGACAAGCAGCTTTAGATGCAATTATCTTTGTGGGTGTTTCCCGTAACAACTGCAGAAAAAGTTGCGTGACCACAACATTTTTTTTAAACAGTCAGTTTTGTTTCGCATAAAGTTTGTGAAACATTTGGCTGAAATGAATTGGAGTCAATGGGAACATGAAATTACATAGTAGTTAAAGCAAATGTATCTCTGAAGTAGCATATACATTGCCTTATATTGTCAGAACATCCTTCTATGGTGCTACAGCTGTTCTTTATAGAAAAAAAGACCTCCATCTTGGCAAATTCTTCCAAACATAGCATCCATTAATAACATATCGTTATCAGTAACTAGGCCTGGATTTATGGGAAGACCACAAAAGGACAGGCCTAGGGCAGCAGAAGGTGGCACGTTGCCCAGCCACATCCACATTAGTTCCAAAGTACTGGGGACACAGAGGATTTGATAGTTTTTCATGTAAATCTGGCCCTCAGAACAATGGCTGGCCAGAGAACTCCTTATATAGATATTATATGGCTGGGAAAGGTTCTGATTCCATTAAAATAAATTATATATCTGAGATGTTTAGTTCTACGTGTTCTACAATTGTAGGGAGCTATAGGTTTTGCCAGCACATATAGAGTTAAATCCCTACCTTCCTTAGTTGCCAGGCAAATGCATTTGTTGCAATATCAGTATTTGCATGCCTGTAGTTATTGGCCAGGTGGCGCTGTAACCATGTCCTGCCTTACACTGTATAGTGCTGGGAAGGGAGTGGCAGCTTCCTCTTTGGCCTATGGATGGTGATCCAGCAGGCTGTGCCCAGGGGGGACTTGGGTACAGAAAGGCCTTGGCTCTGAAGAGGTAACCCCAAAGGGACTGGACACCTTTGGTGGGTAAGTCGGGGACCAGGTAACCCCATGAATAAGGGTTAATGAGAACAGGGTAGCTCTGTATGAGTCTCTCTAGGAGAGAAAGGCAGAGAGAGCATGTGTAGCATGAGCAGCTAAGCTCCAACTAGGATTTGCAGGAGGGAGTAGTTTCCACAGGTTTTGAAATACCTGAGTGCAGGGGCCTCAGTGTGGAGGGACTGCAGGGTAGTGGCTGCTCCCTGAGACAAAATTTCAGGAGGGAATGGGTGTCATGATGTGCTGCAAGGATCTTTTGGAGTCTGTTCCTCAGCTGATGCTGTTACCTGTTCTGAATGAGATGTGATTGTTAACCCTGAGTAAACCTGGGGACATTGTGTTCAGACTAATAATAAAAGTTTGTTTGAGTTGCACCAAGAACCTCCTGGCGCCCATCATTTTTGTAAGTTGCATGCACAATGTCTGGGTGTTGTAGCTGCACTACACCATAGAGGGAATGCTTCCAATTAGCGAAGGCCCGGGATCTTGAAGAGAGAGTCCAATGTAACCCATGCTCATACTAATAGCTGGACATTTTAAATATCTGTGGTGTGGATAGCCCAGATTAGCGTTACACAATAATCCAGGGTTCAATGTGGATTCCCAAATTCTTATGCAATTATGTCAAAAATCATGCACAGTTGTCACACACCAGGGAAGCCCCCGGTCCAAGGTAAACCTACTGTTAAGGGAAAAGAGGAGCCCAAATAATATATAAAAGTATAAAATCTATATAGGGACATGCTTAAGCGTTTCGTGCCAAGGATGGACATTTTTAATTCCATTGCTTAATGTGGAAGCAAGGGGAGGATAATAATGATATCTGTACTATTGTAATCCTATGAATAGACAGCCTTTTTTTAATGACAAAACAGATCATATGGGAAATTTTAGCACTGATTTGAAAAAACGTTGCCTCTAGTAAAACATATATTTGACTGCAAAAGGTCGCTCATACCTACTTGGGATATAGTGCAATGTCTCACTTGTATTTACTACTGGGATCTTCATTTAAATTTGTACCTGGGTGCTCTCTACTCATGAAATGGGGGAAATAATAAACAAGCTCCAAAACCGAAAGTGGTTATGAAGGCACTTTATAAATGAATGAAAATAAAATATTTAATTGTCATAGAGCATGACCACTAAAATAGTCTGAGCTTAACAGTTACGTTCACATGCTAATGGGCTGAATGGAGTTTTGCATGGATGTTAGTTGCCTAGCAACCAAAGTGCCTCTGTAATTATCTTCCCTTCGCAGCAGAAGAGACTGACATTAACTGGATGGTAATTCTCTGATATTCAGGTCCATTCCTAGACATGTATTCATAAGGAAAGCCATTTAGCAAAGTGTTTTCTCCTATTTCAAGTTTAGGGAAAAGTGATGCTTTATTGAAAATGAAAGGCAAATATATTACAAATTAAATATTTTACTGGGCTCATTTATAATCACAGATGACATGTCATCACATAACAAATGGATGCCATCGTAGCACCCATTGACGCATTCATTCAAGGTGCTTAAGCGGCAGTGGAACCCTGGGGCCCCCAGCACCCTAATATGTGGAAGTAATTCCTGGGTTCCCAATATGGGCTATTCATAAATACATTTAAAGTTTTTTGAGTAGAGCTCACCCGGTCTGTTGTGCTGTACCTCTGTTCCTCAGGCAGCTCTCGCGGGATGTCGGCACTTCCAAGCCGGCCGGTCAGCACAGTCTGCATATACCCGCTATCTGGCGCACATCGGAAACATCAGAGGACGCGTAATAAAAATTATTGCGGTTTATTCAAACATACCAACATCAAGGACAGTGGGATGGTGAGAGTGCTACGCGTTTCGTGCCCTCCGCTCTCCTGGCACTTCGTCAGGTCATGTCTGTGCCAGGAGAGCGGAGGGCACGAAACGCGTAGCACTCTCACCATCCCACTGTCCTTGATGTTGGTATGTTTGAATAAACCGCAATAATTTTTATTACGCGTCCTCTGATGTTTCCGATGTGCGCCAGATAGCGGGTATATGCAGACTGTCCCAATATGGGCTACAACAGTAGGTGGAGACTCGAGTGTAGATAATGTTTTCTGATGCAGGTAGAGCAGCAGTGGGGAAGCAGATTATTGGCCTGTGTTTCTCTTCAGATACATTTGTTGTGGCCCTAGCCTTAAACTGGGGCATGATCACCTGGACCTCTGTAGACCTCTACTGGGATATTTCTCCCTGAGCATGAAACCACAGCAAGCATTTAGATATTTACTTTACTAAAACAATTTATGAACAATGTGGGCATTGTGTTACTTTGATTCCAGCCTGAACTTTTGGTTTCTCCCTAAGAGGACAGAGTAATTGCTAGTCAAGAAATCTGGCAGGTAACAATGCAAAGACACCAAATGAACCAACAAATATTAGATGTTATAAGGGTTACAAGAGGGTCCCATTACCATATACTGAAACTAATTGTTAATTGGTGTTTGTGGTTTACTATCTGGGACAAAGTGTCCTTCAACAGCCACCATCAGTGTCCTTTAAGGGAGCACCACCCTGAGTGAACTGCCTGGTGCTGGTGATTTATCACTGAAGACAAAGATGTCCATAATCTTTTATGATTCTCTATGTAATTCTCTAAATCTTTTATGATTTCTCTATGTAAGAGAAAAGAGCAAAATTTAAAACCAATTAGGGAAATGTAGCAAAATGATGCATGGGCAAACAAAATCCTTTTATTCATTCTGCTCTATTTAGTGGTAAGACTTCAAAATCGTCACTGCACATTATATAAAATAATATATTCTACTATAGGGGATTTATGTACAACACAAAATATGGTTAAATAAAATAAATAAATAAATAACAAATATGGGTTGATTAATATAATACCCATTACCCAATATGTAATATAAGACCCAAAGTCTACCCAAGGGGCAGCAACCAATAACAAGCAATAAGATATTTACTTTTAAACAGGTGCCCTGCTAATTGGTTGCTATGGGTTACTGCTCCTGGGCAAACTTAAAGCCTTTCATTACATATCCCCATTTAAGTCTTATGTCTAAACAGAACCAAATTAACATCAAATTGGAGACCCTGGTTGATATGGAGATGCCCTCAATTATTATTATTAACATGTATTTCTATAGCGCCAACTTGTTGCGTAGCGCTGTAAAGTGAATGTGATTATACAACCAAATCACATGAATTACATACATAGACCATAAAGAGTTACATACATCACAATAAATATGGAGTTACTGTGCATGCATCACAATAAATACTGGTACAGGAGGTGAGGAAGGCCCTGTACAGAAAAAGCTAACGGGAAGGGAGTGATACACAAGGTGTGGGAGAAGGCAAGATCAGAGTAAAGTGGGTGAGAGATGTAGTAATGTAATCGGTATTGCATTGAGTGGTTAACAGTGAGGGTAGGCTTCTCAATGCTTATTTACTGTGTCTTTTTACAGAAGCAAACAAAAAATTTAGATTTTAAGTTTTCCTGCATTTTGCATCTTGTATTTGTGGTCCCACCAATTAATAAGCGGGGCAATTGCATGTAATCTTCCCAACATAAGCACATTTTGGTAATTCAGTCAAAATTGCATTAGACGCAAATGCAATTTGGTAAAACGAACATTGAACATTGTATCCAAAATAGCACTGTGCATGCTGCATTTGTATTTATAAATAACCTCTAAGCTGTACAGGTGGCAACATGGGAGTAGGTTGCAACAGAAATATAGTTTTACAGATAACATTAACATTTGTTTTAAAAGAAAAATAAAGCTATCGTTACTGATTAATGGATCAAAACTAGAAGATGTGCCGAAGTCGTATTTTGCTGTAACAGATCTATGAATAACAATAATCTCTATATTTTTATCACATATATAGTTACCCATACAAGGCCCATTTTTAAAGCTATTTTTCCAAACAAAAACTTGTTTGATTAAAAGGGATTTGTCCTCCAACTCCAGCCAAGGAGCCATTGTTGGAAAGGCTAAGCAGTGCTTGTAAATTCTAAATGGAGTGCTGACTTGAGTCTACACATATCCTTATGCTGAAGCAACACAAGAGAGGGTGCTGGGCTGCTTTGTGCACTGATTATACAAAGTGGATAAAAACGTTATAAAGGAGCAATGTGTTCGACTACTTTAACCACAATATTCCTTCTCATAATAATGTTAACATTTACACTGGAATTATGAGAAAATTCTACATCTTGAGTTAAAAAAAAATTTAACTTTCCACACTACACTTGTGGTCGCAAATCCCCCATTGTCATGTACAGGTATGGGATCCATTATCAATTAAGGTCAGAATTACAGAAAGGCGATCACCCACGGACTCCATTTTATCCAAATAATTCACATTTTTTTAAATTATTACCTTTTTCTCTGTAATAATAAAACAGTAGTTTGTACTTGATCCAAACTAAGATATAATGAATCCTTATTGGAAGCAAAACCAGCCTATTGGGTTTATTTAATGTTTAAATTATTTTCTAGTAGACCTAATGTATGAAGAATCCAAATTATGGAAAGATCCATATCTGGAAAACCCCAGGTATCGAGTGTTTTGGATAACAGGTCCCACAACATTATAATAAAATAATACAGATTTCTAAAAATTATTTTCTTTTTCTCTGTAATAATAAAACAGTACTTTGTACTTTATCCAAACTAAGATATAATTAATCCTTATTGGAAGCAAAATCAGTCTATTGGGTTTATTTAATGTTTACATGATCTTCTAGTAGATTAAGGTATGAAGAGTGATAATTAGTGATAATTAGCTGAATAATTAGTACCTTTCCCACAACATTCGAGAAATGGCGAAAAATTTGCAAATCTCAAATTTTTACAACAGCAACAAATTTGATGCTGGTGACAATTCTTCAAATAATTATTGAATGTTTGTCGGTGACTATTCACAGGAATTTCACAAATGTATTTGCTGGCCACGAAACACAGAAATTCGCCGCTATTCACATCTGCTGAATAAATTGGCCAATCACTAATGAAGATACAAATTACAGAAAGAGCTGTTATCCAGAAACCCCTAAATCCTATACCTATATACTGCAGTTGCCAAACAACATTATTGTCACAGTCGGCACCCAATACCAGAACAAACACCAAGCACCCTGGTCTTGTGACCGCCTTAGGGCCTCGGAGGAGCCCTCGACTTGGATGCCACCTGGACTCAAATGAGATGTGCAAGATAAGGGTTCTGGATAGGCACAGGGGCACGACTGTAGATAGAGTTTATAAGGCCAAAGGTCACAGTACAAACAGGAGTAGGCAGATTCGTAGTAAGACAGGCTGGATCGAGGCAGGCAGATAGCTAGGATCGTCAGGCAGGCAAAGGGTCAAACCGGGTAATCAATCAGATGAGGTGAGACAGAATCGGAGTCAAATAACAGGCAGGAGTCAAACCAAGAAGTCAATCAGGAGAGTTAAGCAGAATCAAAGTCAGTTTCAGGCAAGGGTCAGGTTTCAGAGTAGTCAAAAAGCCAGGCAGGGTCAAACACAGGAAATCAGGATAACTAGAAACTTCACAACACAAGGTACAAGGCACCAGGAATAAACCTATCACGGGCAATCATACAGTACCAAGTGTCCCTTTAAATATATTTGAATTTCACGCAGCGCACATACACCTATAAAACCCGGAAGTGAGCGCCGAGCATACACTAGGAAGTAGCCGGCAGAAGAGAAGAGGAGCGGCGCGGCAGGCATGCCCGCCGATTGTGTGGCAAGCATCCCCACTGCACCACTAGACTGCCAGGGTGAATTTCTTTACAATTAGAATCTTTGGCCTCACAGGCTGCTATTAACAGCTATATAACACCATGCTACAAGAAAAATTATTTTGTTCCCTTTTAAGCTGATAGGATATGATTTGGTCAAACCTACGACTGGCCAAATAAAACTGAGCAGAAGTGGGATGACTGTTTTATCCACTCCAGGAGAATGGAAATGCTCCCATCTGACTGGATAAACTGAATGTGATTTGGTCAAAAGGTATTTGTCAAAATTGCCTCTCAGTTGATCTGTACATAAATCTATGGTTTTCCAACAGATTTTACCAATGGATTTGGTTTGCCAGTGACTGAAATTTGCCAACATGTCTGGCCATGCTGCTTCATGTGCCAAGATAAGAGTCGACCACCTTTTGGTTTAAATACTCTAAAAAGGCATCAAATGAAAGTTATTTTCTCCCACCATATTACATTCCATTGGCTCATGTGTATAGTCTGCATACAAACATAGGCAGCTTGCAAGTAATCTGTGACTTCTGGTCACAAATCAGGAATCTATGAGGTTTTGTTGCAACTTTCGGAAACAGAATTGCTACTTATCTTATCTCGATAAAACATAATATCAATCAACTGTCCCAAATAGTAGGCTTTCTTTTAAACCTACATCAAGTTCAATAAAACCATTTCAAGATAATTTTATATTTGATCATTGTAATGCATGTTTACTGTAGCAAATCAAATGAGCCTCTAGACCAAAAGGAAAGAGAGTAATAAGGACCCACTGTGTTATCATGCTTCCATGCATCCATTTCCTTGCGTTCTGTGCCAGTGCAGTGGGATCTCAGATGGGACATCTGGTGCCACCAAAAGGTGGGAGCAGCTTCATCACCAGCCATATGGTCAAAATGATTTTCTGAAATCATCTGCAAATTATCAAAAGAAAAACAACAGTCTTGGAGAAAATACTGAGCATTACACAAGTGGAAACATATGAATTCTATTATGTGTCAAATGTAAAACCACACACACATTATCTGAAAAATATTGTTGGACGCTAGAAGAAATACATTGTTCGGTACATACATGTAGTGAGGATAAAGTCACTGCAACAGTACCTAAAAGTCAGTACAGGTACGGGACCCTTTATCCACAGTGCTCAAGATCTGGGGCTTTCAGGATAATGGATCTTTCTGTAATTTGGATATTCATACCTTAAGTCTATTAATAAAACAGTAGCTTGTACTTGATCCCAACAATATATAATTAATCCTTACTGTAAGCAAACCCAGCCTACTGTATTTATTTAATGTTTACATGATTTTTTTAGTAGACTTAAAGTATGTATGGTTTTTGAGTCATGTAACTTTTATTCAGCAGCTCTCCAGTTTGCAACATGAACCCTAGCAACCATGAGTGATATGAATAGGACAGGCCCTACATAAAAAGATGAAAAATAAAAAGTAGCAATAATTGAATTTGTAGCTTTACAGAGCATTTGATTTTAGATTGAGTCAGTGACCCCATTTGAAAGCTGGAAACAGTTTGAAGAATAAGTCAAATAATTCAAAAACTATAAAAAATGAAGAACAGTTGAAAAGTTGCTTAGAATTCGTCATTCTATAACATACTAAAAGTGAAGTTAAAGGTGAACAACCCCTTTTAGATGCAACTTGTTGCGAGAAAGAACACAACTTTGCCTACTGCATCAGCGGGAGTAAATGAGCCCTAAAATGTACAAGTAAATTTTAGCCCCACAAAAGTAAATAGGTTTGCTTCAACATTCTGCCTCTTATTCACTCTTCTTTGTAAATTCTTATTTCATGTTTCTGTTGCTCAGTTCCCACTGAATGGAACAGCAGGAACACTTTACAGTCATTTATTTCAAATACTTCACTTTTACACTGTTATGGCTCGGTTATGTGTTCTTTAATTCATATTATAAGTGTGATTTTCAGTGATTCTTTTGCTGTGGCTTATGGCTTAGATTAGTATATTTATAAAGGTGTAAATTAGGGGAAAATAGTAGAGAAGCAGGTAATTGCCGTTATGCAATTTGTTGTACGTGGATAATGGAATACTGTGCCATGTTTGTCAAAATTACAAAATATAAAGCATTACAAATATTTTAAAAAAAAATAGCAGTTAGCATCTATAAAATTTAAATATTTTACATTCAGCTCTTTGGTAAAGCCCTCACTGCTGAAGCTTTTGCCTTCTTTTCCTTGACAGCTTTATTTTTCCTCTCTTACAATTAGACATATCAGTCATTCCAGTTGCTTTTCTGGTGAAGTACTGAAACAAGCATTTTACTCTACACTGGGTTTATTAAAGTAACATCATTTGCCACAGTGGAAAATTAAAAGAGAGGCTTTCATTATATGTCTTTTTGAGTTACAAGTGTCTAGTGTGTCATTCGCCTATAGCAGTGTTTCCCAAACCATGGGGCTGGCTTACTTGAAGGATTTGTGATGGATCGGTTATCCAGAAAACTGTTAAGCTTATGGGAAGGTTATCTCCCATAGACAACATTTAAAAAAAATAAAAAAAATTCATGTTTGAATGATAATTTAATAGACAAAGCATTCCAAGCATTCTTGATAAAAGAATGCCATAGGGAATGGGGGCAAAGCCTAAAGATCAGGCTGAGTGAAATTTGGAAAGGAAACTTATTCGATCTCCTACTTCTATAATCCCTTTAATAATGGTAAACATATTTATTATGTATGCCATCTTTAGTTAGACAGTGCCAACATAGTCTACTGCAATTTACAGGGTTTACCCATCATTCACATTTTCCCCTGCCCCAGTGGATCTTAAAATCCACCCCCTATTGCACACTATAGTACATTTTAGGAGCCAACTGACCTATGTTTATGATTAGGAAATGTGAGAAGAAACTAGAGTACCAAGAACAAATCCAAGCAAACACATGGAAACTCCTTACAGCTTCTGGCCTGAATAAAATCTTGACCCAAAAAACCTATGTCCTACATTGTTGTAAGTAATAGGATCCCATGGTTCCTGTGATATTGTGTTATACAAGGCCTCTGCTCTAGCCTGTGTGTCTTGCGGCTCTCGAGTTGCACATATGAATGATAGGTAGGGGTTCGGGGGTGTGGGGGCAATGTTTTATCCCTCTTAAATGTTGTGTGGCCAATTTTTCAAATCGCTGTCTGATCGAATGACATGATATTTGGGTTAAATTAGGTCCATGCCACCTCAGTGCAAGGGTGCAAGGGTACATCTATATGCAAAAAATAAATAATTTACCAGCACTTGTAAAGCTAGCTAACTTTTTCAAAATCCTTTTTACTAATCAGTAACAATAGCAAGCTAACAAAAGTACTAAGAGGCTTATTTCGTGGTTTTTGAAACCATGGCTAAACTCACTTTTTTCTAAAACCACAAATGTGTTGACTTTTATTAAAGATGACATATTATGTAGAAAGCAACACTCCAGTGCATTAAACTCTCTTAGATATAGAAAGAATGTTCTTTAAAAAAAGTTTGGTTTTTTTGTTACTTTACTGAAAATTTCAGCAAAAACTCTTCTAGTCCTGTCTCATCTGTTCCACTTCCTGCTGCCTCCTTTCCTAGGCTGTGCAGGGGAGCCAGAGGCACTCAGCACACTGATAGGGAACTGAATTTTATGTGACGGCATGGCTGTCCCCCTCCTACTGTGCTTCTGGCTGGGACTGTTAGGACACAGACACCACTCATTTGAAATAGGGAGCTCCAATAAAGGGGCCTTTTTTTTATAAAGAAAACATTCATTTTGGGGCAAATGTTAAACCAGCACCGTATAGTATACATTATTGCCAACAAAATTGGGGGGGGGGTATTTATCCTATATGACTCCTTTAAAAGATCCAAATTAAAATAGTAAAAATGGAAATTAACACTGAACAATGAACTAAAAAAATACAAATACCGCTAAAACCTCTAAAAATTTGAGCTTTTCAGACAATTCCTAGTGATAAACAATCCAAAAAACCTCAAAAAATCTGAATTGATTTAAAACAGTCCAATAGGATTAGTACAGCTCCTGTTGACATCTATAGGACCTGACAACTTTTACCTGGGAAAGTTTTTTTATTATAGACTTTTGTGGTCTTTACAATTAGTAAATCAAATTTTTAGAGCTTTTTAAAAAAAAAAAAAAAGAGGAAAACCACACATTTTTGAGATTTGTGAAAAAAATTACATTTGGTAGAAAATGGGCCCCTTAAAGGTTCATATTCAACAGTTGTCTGAATCCAAGAAATCTTCATTCTTAGGTTGCATCAGGAATTAAAAGAGAAGAATGTATCAGTTCTATCCTTTCTACAAAAGGGAACTGGCAAAATAGATTACCTACAGTAGGGCTGCCTAACATTTCACCCCCTATGATTTAGCCTTTCTTTGTCCATTTTCTGCAGCTGATACTATGAAGATAGGAATAGACAATAGCTGTATGCAAAGCATTTCTGGGCCTTTCTACTGCTCTTATAAAACAATGTTTACTTTAATATTAGTAAAGTGAATGCTAACACCCACAAAAGCAAATCATTGTCGGTTTCAGGTCAAGTCAAAGTGATAATAGGTGAAAAATTGTACTTATGGAAATTCCTATGGATTTGCAAGTTTGATATACAGATGAAGCCACTTTGGATTGTGCATTTGACACAGAATAACTTCTCATCTATCCCATTTATCCCACTTAGCACAGAATATTGTGTCACAGCATCCCATCCAATTAAAGAGTTCAAGAGTTCACCATTGAAAACAATGGTGCTTTGGTATGCTAATGAAAAGGTTAAATGTAGTGATGGGTGAATTAATTCGCCAGGGGCGAATTCCCGCGATTAGCCGCTGGCGAATAAATTTGCAAATCGGCAGCGAAATTTCGCTTAGCGAAAATCCGCTGGAAAAACGAGTCGCGCATCGTTTTTGACGCACGTCAAAAGCGTCCCGCGAATCGTTCGTGAATTTTTCGCCGATGCGAATCTCGGGAGATTCGCCCATCGCTAGTAAAATGAATTAAATGAGTTAAGATAACTTTAGATAACACAGTTTCTTCAATTAGCCCTGAGTCACGATACATTTAACTTACAAATCCAAGTGACTGCATCTGTAAGATAACTTTAGATAACAGTTTCTTCAATTAACCCTGAGTCATTTAACTCACAAATCCAAGTGGCTGCATCTGTACAATAAATCTGCTTGATAGTTTTTATTCTATATACAAACATTACACTATCTGCTGATATTTCTGTGCCTCTAATCTACTGAAAACATGACAAAATGCTTCCACTGTTAATTACACTACACCTCATCATAAAACCTCTGACATTATGATTTTTATCATAATGTTTCCAAACAAACCTTAGACATTACAACTTAAAATTACAAGGCAGGTTATTTGGTTCCCTTTTTCATGGCTGCTATCTTACAGGAAATACAACATTTTATATATAAGCTTACCAGAGGTACACATTTTCCAATTTCAGGGACCAGTAACTTCATATTTGCCATTTACCCATTTGAGCGCCAATCAAGATCAATATAGCTTAAAAAAAAAAAATTTAAGCTATATTCTAGTACATATGTTCATGATGGAAAATGGCTTGTTAACAAAGGCAAATCCAGTCAATAGAGAGAGGGAGGACATTTTTGTTAATTTATTATTATATAAATTAAACCCATTATTCTGAAAGCTCCTAATTACAGAAAGAATCTCCATTTTATTCAAGTTCGCCGGCGAACAGTTCGCGCCATCCCTAATCTTGTACTTGATCCTAACTTAGAAATAACTGATCCTTATTGGAAGCAAAACCAGCCTATTGGGTTTATTTAATGTTTACATGATTTTGAGCAGACATAATAATACAATTTTTTTTTAAATATTTTCTTTTTTTTTCTCTGTAAGAATAAAAGTACATTTTACTTGATCCCAACTAAGATATAATTAAATGATTGGAAGCAAAACCAGTATTGGGTTTATTTAATGTGCACATGATTTTCTAGTAGACTTATAAAAAACAATTTTGTATGGTTTTACACATAATAAATATCAAAGTTGAAGGATTTTAAAGAAATAAAAAAAAAACAAATAAAAATTTTGAGGAAAAAAAAAAGGTTCATGAAAAAAATTGAAATGTGAATTTCAGTAAACCTACCACTTATAGTGATGGGCGAATCTGGGGCATTTTGCTTCGCCAAATTTTTCATGAATTTCTCGGGAAAATTTGGCGAAACGTCCCAAATGTCAAAATCTTTGCGAAAATAGCGAAATCATAAAGATTTGTGAAATTTTATCGTTTTCACAAAAAATATGTGAAATTCGAATTACTTCACTATAAATTCGTGAATTTCAAGCAATTTCACTATAAATTTGGGGATTTTTTCAACGTTTTCAATATAAACCAGTGAATTTTGAACATTTTCACTATAAATTCATGAATTTCAACGTTTTCACTATAAATTCATGAATTTCTTAAGTTTTCACGAAAAAATTTGTGAATTTTGAACGATTTCACGAAAAATTCATGAAAATCAGAATTTTATCTGGTGAATTTTCACGGCCATTTCGCGAATTTATTCGCCGGAGGCGAATCTCAGGAATTTGCCGTGAATTTGTGCTAGGTGAATTTATTCGCCTATCAGTAACCACTGTCTCTTTCTGTTAATTTCTCTACTAGCCTTCCTTTGTCCTTTGTCTCTGTTCATCTCCATATTCATTGTGTGCTCCATACAGAAAACAAAATCTTGTAGGTTTGGTTGCTGGACATCAGCTTCTGCAACTGATTGGTTTAGAATGCATACATTATACAGACTGTCCACCAGAGGGTACCAAAAAAGTGTTCTTGTTTGGAATGTACGTAGCTCAAGGAGTGGGTTATTTGTAATTATTTCCAGATTACTCACTAATCTGACATACTGTATGTGCATTCTCTTTATTCACATTCACAGACTGTGTGTTTTTTTTCCTTGTGATTTTATACACTGAGGAATGAATGTAAATGATCTGAATAATATCCCAGGATTTTTAATTTAGCTGAAGATAATGATCTGACATCCAATTAAGGATGCCCTGTGGGTGAAAGTGGAAGCTAGTTGACAGGGTTATAGAAGACAGGCTGTTCATCTTTTATGCTGCGTTAAAAGTTCATAGGGTTTAGAAGCAATGAAATAAAGATTCTAAAAGGAAATTATGCAATGTTACAACTCCAAAGGCTTAGCTCATTAATATTTCCTTGAACTAGTTACAAGCATGTTTCATCTCTTCTACAAATCAATCTGTATTTGCATTTTTGGGGACATTAAGAGAATACAAATAAACACAGGATATTGTAATTCGTAGACTAGGTAAAGGCAGTACAATGGAGGGTAAAAAAAAAGAATATAATTGTAGTATAGGCCCTGAACACTCGGGGGAAGTTTTCCAGATAAGGGATCTTTTTTCATACGTATCTTGTCTACTAGAAAATCCTTAAATAAACCCAATGGGACTGTTTTACCTTTAATAAGGATTAATTATGTCTTAGCTGGGATCAAATACAAGGTACTGTTTTATTATCACAGAGAAAAGGGGAATTATTTTTAAAAAAGTGAATTATTTGATTAAAATTGAGTCTATAGAAGATGGCCTTCCCATAATTCAAACAATGGATTTCCAGATAACAGATCCTGTTCATAATAAAATTAATTTTAAAAGTATACAATGTTGCATGGGGCAAAACAAAAATAAGGGACTCTTTTACCATTACATAGACATAATTGATTTAATAAAGATAAATAGGACAGAGTTGGCAAAGGTGATCATAAAATATAATCACAAAATTCTCCTATCCTCAGTAAAGTTTAAGGATACAGTTTATTATTTTTAGTAATAATTAAGCATAAAACATAGGCAGTTCTTTGGATAACTCACCCAGAGTAGATAAGTGACCCAAGTGCACCTGTCCCAGGCCCTCAGTTCAAGGGGGCACATACACAGTAAGCAAACAGATAAATGTTGGTGCAAGGCATTCCTATAGGTCACAAGTAGATCAGACCAAAAGATAAATAAAAATAAAAACCTTTATTGCACAAACATCTCTTGCCTGACGCGTTTTGTGTCACTACAAAACCTACAAAACTATTTATATACATCATAAGATCAAAAGCAAATATATAAGAGAGATTATACAAACAGTAATTGAAAATTAGTAGAGAAATTCTATTAAAATGTCACGTTAGATATAAGAATAAATAATAGGTTGTGTATACTAATACAATACTTATGTAAATAGATATACAAGACGTTCAAGTAGAAATGTTTAAATATGTAAATAAGTAAATTTATAAATAAATACGTGTGAGAAAGTAGAAATACATGAAAGTTTGGGCCTCTTATTATGTAAGTATATGAATTATAAGTAGGGTTATTGTTATTCGAATATTCATCCCTTAGTAAATCTGCCACTAAGTGTCTCAGTGACAAGAAATGCATCAGGCAAGAGATGTTTATACAATAAAGGTTTTGATTTTTATTTATCTTTTGGTCTGATCTGCTTGTGGCCTATCGGAGTGCCTTGCACCAACATTTGCCTGTTTGCTTATGTTTTTACCTTTTAACAATGCAATCACATTTTTCCCAATACAGGTATAGGAACTGCTATACAGAATGCTTGGGACCTGAGGTTTTCTAGACACTGGATCTTCATATCTTTTGGGGCAGATTTATCAAGGGTCAAAGTGAAAATTCAAATTCTAAAGTTTTTTTATGGTCAAACTGTCATAGGGAACTAGGGAATTGTTGATTTTCGAAATTTATAATACACCGCCCTTTAAGAATTCAAATTTGACTATTCGCCACCTAAAACCTGTCGAATTGATGTTTTAGCCTATAGAAGACTTCCTGGAAGCAATCTGGAGTTGTTTGAGTTTTTTTCTGAGAAAATTTTGATTAAAAAGTTTGGGTCGGTCCTTTTCACCTCAGTTTGAAAAATTCGAATTTAATAATACATTTTGATTGAAATGGTTGAATTTAATAATACATTTTGGTTGAAATTTTGAGTTCATGGGAGTTTATTCCCTTGATAAATCTGCCCCTAAGGAAATAATGTAGACATTAAGGGGCCGATTTACGAATTTCACGTGAAATGATCAAGTTCGATTGAATAACGATCGTACAAACTTTTCGTAAGATCGTAAAGTGAAATTTGGCCTCTTCAATTATCGAATATCGAATAGATCGGATATTGGATAATTCGATCATTCGATGATCAAAGGATTTAAAATTTTAGGTTATTCGACTGTAATAGAAGCCTATGGAAAGCTGCCCATAGGCTTCTGATCCTAAGTCCTGCTCGAATACCATTCGTACGATCGTAGCGTTCAATCGTTCGAATTGTACAAATTTTTCGGACTCAAAGAAAATTTCACGATTTTTTCCTGAAATCGAACGATCGGTATCCGATTGTACAAATTCATCGAGAAATCGTATTGCGAGCAAAATTATAGCCTAAAACAATTCGATAAGCATTCGATAGTCGAATACTTATCGAATTGCGAATTTGGTCAAGCTAATTATGGGGAATAATAGTAAATTTGCCCCTAAATAAACCCAGTAGGCTGGTTTTTCTCCCAATAAGGATTAATTAAATCTTGGTTGGGATCAAGTACAAGGCACAGGTATGGGATCAGTTTCATGGAAACCCATTATCCAGAAAGCTCCAAATTACATAAAGGCCATCTCCCTTAGACTTCTTTTTATCCAAATGATCAAAATTTCGAAAAATGATTTCCTTTGTCTCTGTAATTATAAAACAGCACCTTGTACTTGATCCCAACTAAGATATAATTACTCTAAGTCTACTAGAAAATTATGTAAACATTAAATAAACCCAATAGGCTGGTCTTGCTTCCAATAAGGATTAATTAAATCTTAGTTGGGTTTAAGTACAAGATACAGTTTTATTGTTACAGTGAAAAAGGAAATCATTTTAACAAAATGGCTTATTTGAATATAATGGAGATTGTCTTTCTGAAATTTGGATCTTTCTGGATAATGAGTTTCTGGATAAAAGATCCCATACCTGTATAAGAAATTTCACCTGCATTTTTATTAAAAAAAAAGTCTCATATGACAATAGTGGAGAGCATGAGCCTTCTGCTGATGCACACAATTTTAGCATAAGTGCTAAATAAAACTACAAGTGGGATTTACTGAAAATCACATTTTCAAATGTTCAAGTTTTTTCCTACCATGACATTTTTTTAAAACACTAAATCTCTAATGTGTGCCTAAAAACTAATTTCCAATAACTTGATCACATAACAAACAACTTGAATGCAGTAAAATAACATTCTAGCCATCTTTAATGTCGGCCAAAATACTAATCATTCTTGTAAAGCTAATTGAAAAATATAGCTTGAATTTTGCTAATAGAATAGATTTGTACATGAACTCTATGGTATTTTTACTACAATAAAATCTCAGTTGTGGTAAAAAAACAAACTTAAAATGGTAAATTTTGCAGTATCACACATATTATTAGAGGAAATTAATTACAGGCATGAAACCTTTTATCTAGAATGCTCAGGACCAGGGGTTTTCCAGTTAAAGAGTATTTCTGTAATTTGAATCTCCATTCCACTAAAATATTATTTGACCGTTAATTAATTAAAACCAATAGGCTGGTTTTGCCTCCATTAAGGATTAATTATATCTTAGGAAGTGACGAGCGAATCTATCCCGTTTAGCTTCACCGAAAAATTTGCAAAATGCGCATATCGTTTTTGACATGCGACGCATCGTTTTGTTTTTACCCAGGCAATTTTCAGCAGGCAAATTTTTGATGACATTTCGTGAATTTATTCACCGGCGGCGAATTGCAGGAATTCGAAGCAAATTTGCATCTGCCGAAGACATTCACCCATCACTAATCTTAGGGATCAAGTACAAAGTACTATCCTCTTATCACAAGGAAAAAAATATATATATATATATTTATTTATTTATTTTTTAAAGCTGAATTATTTGATTAAAATTAAGGTTTTGAAAGAAGACCTTCCCCTAATTCTGAGCTTTCTGGAGTGTATTTATTTAGCAGTGTCAGCGCACTACAGAGCCCTTTAACAAGTGTAGCAAACAACAAGGCATTGTGGGATGGGGTATAGCATGTAGCATAACATTTCCTGCATAAAACTTTACAAGAAACTTACATAAACTTGCAGTGATTAGCGATGGGTGAATTTATTCGCCAGGGGCGAATTCTCTGCGAATTCCAGCGATAAGTTACTACTCCAGAGGGAAGCCTTCTGGATAAATTAGACTGCGAAACGCCAGCGAAAATTCACCAGGCGAAAATTCGCTGGCGTCAAAAAAAAAAAGGTTTTGCGTCGCATGTCGCAAAACGCGCCGAAAACGACGCGCGACTCGTTTCGCGAGTTTTTTCACCAATTCGCGAATTTCTCTGGAAATTCGTGAATTTTTCGGCGAAGCGAAACTGGGTAGATTCGCCCATCAGTGATCTTTCAAATGCCAGCATTCTAGCCATAACTCATGTAACTCTTATTGTAACTATAAATGTTACCTTATTATGGCAGGAGTTCAGCATTGTATCAATTTCTAGCTGGCCATATAATACCTGGGAAGAAAAGAAAAGATAATTACTATTACATGAAAAAGTCATAAGAAACATTTGAGGCTATTGTGATCATTCATACCTTTTGGTTTGCTGCAATCTAATTTATTTATCCAGAAGGCTTCCCTCTGGAGTAGTAACTTATCGCAATTTCCACCCCTAACGAAGAGAGAGATCAGCGCAGACTGAACCCTAAACAAAGCGATCGCACCCACACACTACTGAAGGAGGAAGAAAGAACGTCCTACACCAGCAGTAGCAAGGACGATTACGGCACCGCCACCTTCCGTTTTTTAGGATTCACCCAAGCCAGCAGCAGAGACAAGAGGGATTATACGAAACCCATAGCCAGAGAACTATACCCTCGCAGAGACAGAAACCAGAGGAATCTGGTTGTAAATCTTTCCTCTTTTGTTCTATCTGATACAGAGACTACTGTAATCAATAAGGCGTTGGGGTTTGTGCCATATTACCAAGTAGATCCATTTGAATGGGAGGTAGATTTCTTTAAATTCACTAGAACACTAAGGGGCAGATTTACAAAATTCTAAATAATTCACATGAAGGATTCGAATATTCGATCGGATTTTCAAAAAGATTCTAATTTGAAGTTCAAATATGCAAATTCGACTAAATTCGACCATTGAATATTCGAATTCGAATTATTTGAATATTCGAATATAATTTTATTCGAATATTCGAAAATTCGATGGTCGAATACTTCCCCTTTAAATTTAAATTCAATCACCTTGTTCGCCAGATTAAACCTACCGAAATGGGGATCATTCCCTAAAATCAAATATTAACAGAGGTAAGAGAAAATCCACGTGAAAGTCTGCTCGTATCAAAAGTAAAAGATGAAACCAATCCAAAAAGACTAACATTTGTAAGCAAATATGATAGTCAAAGTAAGAAAATTTAAAAAAATTGTAAAACAGTTTGGGGACCCTGCCTGGCTATTTAACTACTCTGTTATCTGCATCCTGACCTGTGCCTGTTATACGACCACCGAATCTGCCTCATCCTTTCTGATTGATTACCCGGTTTGACCCTTTGCCTGCCTGACGTTCCTTGCTGTCTGCCTGCCTCGACCCAGCCTGTCTGACCACATATCTGCCTATTCCGCCTCTACCGTGACCCTTGGCCTAACTGACTTTAACAACAGTCGTGCCCCTTTGCTTGCCAGAACTCCTCGCCTTGTTCATCTCGTTAAGTCCAGGTGGCATTTGAGTAGCTGAGGGCTCCTCCCGAAGCCAAAGGCGGTCACACGACTGGTGAAGCTCAGCCGAGACTAGGGAACTTGGCATCTGTTCTGGTTTAGGGTGCCGACCGTGACACTTAATAATTATACATGTCAGTATATTCCCTTGTAAGCAAGGATTGTCGTTGCAATGCAAAACTTTTTTGGTTTAATAGAAGTGATTGTATTGAGGTGGTAAGAAAAGACATGCTTTTAAGGCTTTCAAGTTAGCTGGGACAGCCGAAACATTTAGGTACAAGGAGGCCAATAAATAATGCAAAAAATCAGGCAAGCTAAAATCAATATGGAAAAGGGTATTGCAGCAAGCATTAAAAAGAATCCAAAATGATTTTTTAAATATGTGAAATATAATGTAAAAAACATTAAGCAAGAATGGGTGGGACCCTTGAAATCAGACGGGGGTCACTTGGTTGATGAGAACAGAAAAAAGTTGAGATTCTGAACTGTTATTTTTTTGTCTGTCTACACAAATGAGGAACCAATTAATGAAGGTTTCCTTCATTAATAGTCCTCATTCTTGTAATACAACTAAAGATGTATGGTTCACTTGAGGATATTGAAAAGAGAAAAGAACATGTTAAGATAAACAAAGGTCCAGGCTGGATGGTATTCATCCCAGGGTACTTAGTGAGCTTAGCTCTGATATTGCCAAACTTCTTTACTAAATATTTCAGGAATCATTGAGGTCTGACATGGTGCTGAGAGACTCGTGAATTGGTAAAGTTGTGCCGCTATTCAAAAAGGGATCCCACTCTCTGCCTCAAAACTACAGCCCAGATAGTCTGACGTCAGTGGTTGGAAAGTTTTTCAAAGGGTTAATAAAGGATAAAATACTGGACTTCATAGCGAATAACAATACTATGAGTTTGTGCCAGCGTAATAGATCTTGCCAGACTAACTTAATTTATTTTTATGAGAAGGTGAGCAGGGACCTCGATTCTGGGATGGCAGTGAATGTGCATACTTAAACTTTGCTAGAGCATTCGAAACAGTGCCAGCCAGAAGGTTACTGGTTAAATTAAGGAATGTTGGCCTGGAACATAGTATTTGTACCTGGATAGAGAACTTTCTAAAAGATAGATTACAAAGAATGGAGGTAAATGGAACATTTTCTAATTGGACCAGTGTTAGTGGAGTACTGCAGGGCTGTACTTGGTCCTATGCTTTTCAACTTGTTTATTAATGACCTGGAGTTAGGCATTGAAAGCACTGTTTCTACTTTTGCTGATGATACTCAATTGAGCAGAACTATAGGTTCCATGCAGGATGCTGCCATTTTGCAGTGTGATTTGACTGAGATGGAAAACTGGGTCGAACTTCGAAGTGAAAAAACTTTAAAATTCAACCATCAAATTTATTTTAAAGTGTTTTTTTTCAATTGAAAATGGACCAAATAGGTCCATTTCGATTGAATTAAAATAGTTTGAATCGTTTGATTGAATTAAAATCATTTGAATCATTCGATTGAATCAATTTTAATTGATTCTAATGATTTCCCCCCAAAAATTAGATTTTCAAAATTTTTCAAAAACACTCCTTAAAGGTTATAGGAGGTCCCACATAGACTAAAACAGCAAATCAGCAGGTTTAAGGTGGTGAAGGGCCGAATTTGAAATTTTTTAAAAAGACGTTACTTCGATTTCCAAATGGTCGGATTTTTAAATTCGAATGAATTTTTTTCAATTCCAATGTAATTTTGGCCTATTTGATAGTTGAAGTACCAAAAAATAACTTTGAAATTCACACTTTTTTTATTAGAATTTTAACTTCGACCCTTGATAAATCTGCCCTGAATGGCAGTGTATTGCGGGTTTCCTTAACTGAGAAGAATCTATGGGGTTTTGTATGTTAATATGTTGTCTAATTCTGGCCAGTGTCCTTCTGTTGCATAAGAAATGGCATAAACTCAAGGGATGAAAACATAATTATGCCTCTTTATAGGTCCCTGGTAAAGCCACACCTGGAGTATGCAGTGCAGTTTTGGACTCCAATTCTTAAGATGGATATACATGAGCTGGAGAGAATGCAGAGATATGCTAACTAAACTGGTTAGAGGGATGGAAGACTTAAATTATGAGGGAAGACTGTCAAGGTTGGGATTGTTTTCACTGATAAAAAAGGCACTGGCGAGGGGACATGATTAAACTTTACAGGGGGTGACATTATAGACAAATAGCAGGGGACCTTTTTACACCACATCAGAGGTCACCCCTTTAGACTAGAGGAAGCATTTGAAGCAGTGTAGGTTGTTCTTCACAGTGAGGACAGTGAGGTTGTGATGGCTGATTCTGTTAATGTCTTTAAGAGGGGCTTGAATGATTTCTTGGACAGGCTATTGTGTTACTAAACTCTATAGCTATTATTGATATAGGTACAGTCTATATAACTTATGTGAGCGTATGGAGGGGTCAGTATTTTTATGTATGGATGCTGGGTTTCATTTGGAGGGGTTGAACTTGATGGACTTTGTATTTTTTTCAACCCAATTTGTGCACTATGTAACTGATACCTAATAGGCTACATCCATGAATCCCTTCTGCTTTGCCACTACAGATGCTACACAAGTTTCCATTATCAAGCAGCTATGAATGCCAGATTTGGACATTACTATTTATCAATGACAATGGTTTCCTATTTAATAATTTATAACAAATTAATCCTAAGCAGAATACTGATGAAAGCAGGTACTCAAGTGTTTGCTGAACTGAAAACGTAAAAAAAAAAAATATATTTATAAACCTTATGCATTCAGTTCACTTATGGCCAGTTTTCATTTCAATGGCCTTTAGCTATGGGAGCTGGCAGGCTCAATCATTTATTTTGTGCAAGATTTTTTGGCTCCAGTTAAAACCTGTTTGTCTGTCCAATTTCTTATTAATGGAGTGATTTATGATTTTTTTTTTTGCACAAATGGGAAGAAATAGTTCTATAGTTTCTATTGAATTAAAAATATAATAATAGAATATAAAATGAAGAACATTATCTATGTAAATAGGCATGTACAGTATTCACTTTATGGTATTATTCTTAATTGACTATAGGGTTACTCTTTAAAGGGGAACTATCCTGAAAATGAATATTTAAAATAAGCTTCCTCATACTGAAGAAAGAAACTTTCAAAAAATTCTGCATTTCTCTCTCAGAATCCATTTCTCTTAATTCTGTCTTCATGCAGCAGTTGGGGGTTAGATGAATGATCCAATATCTTATAAAGGGGACTTCCTTTCCTAGCAGATGTATTAGAGCTCACTCAAATAAATGATTTCAGTACAAAAAAAAATCTAACAAAATAACTGCCTTTTGCACACATGCTACATGTAGAGGGACAGGACTGAGATCTAATAAATTTTTTAGGTAAAAGGAGCCCCCATACAAGATATATTGGATCATTCATCTGACACCCAACTCTTGAATGAAGACAGAATGAGGAGAAACAGATGCTGACAAAGGAATAGTGAAGTTAAACTTGATTATATCAGATTTTTGTACAGATTTAGATACATTGATTGTATTTAGAAAGTTTCTTATTTTAGCATAATCAAGCTTATATTAAATTTTAATTTTTGCGATATGTTCCCTTTTAAAAAAACATTATTATTAACTTTATTAACATGTATTTCTATAGCACCAACTAATTTCATAGCGCTGTAAAGTGAATGTGATTACACAACTAAATCACATGAATTACATACATAGAACATAAGGAGTTACATACATCACAATAAATATGGGGTTAAATACATCACAATAAATAAGGGTACAGGAGGTTAGGAAAGCCCTGTACAGAAAAATCTTACAATCAAAAGGGAAGGGAATGATACACAAGGTGTGGGAGTGGGCAAGATCAGAGTAAAGTTGGGTGAGAGATGT
>CM044435.1:15112315-15130528 GCA_024363595.1 Xenopus borealis | reverse complement strand
ACTCTGTTTGGCCGATACTTTAATACATTTTCATGCTGCATGACCCACTGACTCCTTCACAAGTTTCCCACGTCTCAGATAAACACCCTGAGGTTACATTTTGCTTATTCTTTTAACAGCTGTTTGTTTTATTGTATTCAGAGTGCCAGTTGATTCTTTATAAGGTTCATAGGTATTAATCAAACAACTCCACTTTAAAGCATGATAGATCTGTAGAACATGAATGAAACTGGAAGGCAATGAGGCTGAAAAGAAAGCAAAGAGAAAGAAGAATGGGCTGGTGGCTTCTCACTTTTCATTCTGTCCCATAGGTTGGTGACCTGAATTACAGACTCCAACAAGTGGCGCTATAATAGTTTTCACGTAGAGACAAGGTCACTGGATTACCAGTAACATTAACTTTGCTACCTGCAAGGGAAATGCTTTGCAATGGTTTGACTGTGTCTCCAAATATACAGAAATTTAGCGCCAAAACCTCTTGTTTAGAGCAATAATGATTTGTGAATATGTGAACGATAAAGACATGATTATTGCGTTTTCTGATATCCGGAAAACCATTCTCCATAAAGCTCCAAATTACAGAAAGGCCATCTCCCATAGACTCCATTTTAACCAAATAATCGACATTTTAAACATGATTTCCTCTTTCTAGCTTATAATAAAAAAGTTCATTGTACTTGATCCCAACTAAGATATCATTAATCCTCATAGGAAGCAAAATCAGCCTATTGGGTTTATTTAGTGTTTAAATAATTTTCTAGTAGACTTAAGGTATGAAGATCTAAATTATGGAACAATCTATTATCCAGAAAATCCTTGCATGTTGGATAACAGGTATACCTGGATATGTTTATTGATTCATAATGGTTTTCAGCCTGTAAAGCATTTTTTTTCCAATAGTGTAACAGTTTTCCCCCCTGAATTCCAGCATGCAGAGTTGAGTCCAATGCAGTTAGCATGATCAAAGTAGGGATGGCATCACTTCTCCAGTGCCAATGACTTATTTAAAAATAGCATTAGCACACAGTTCACTTGGAACGAGTTTATTCCAGCTATTAACGTAAGCTGGACAAGTTTGTTAAATCAAGGGTTCCCTAGTATAAATGAGTACAATTTGAAGACGAATACACTGCAGCTTACTTATGTTAAGAATTTATGGAAAATGATAATAGAAAATCCAGTTATAAACACTAAAAGGGTAGTTTACGTTTAACTTAACTTTTAATATGGTGTGGACATTGATATCCTGAGACAAATTGCACTTGGTCTTTATTTTGCATTTTTGTGTGGCTTTTAAGTTCTTTAGATTTCTGTTTAGCAGCTCTTCAGTTTGGCAGTTTAGCTGCTTGCTGGGATTTTATTTAACCTAGCAACCAGGCAGTGGTTTGAATGGGAGACTGGCAAATAAATAAGTAATAAAAAGTAATAAATAACAATGCAATTGTAGCTTCCCAGAGTGATATGTTTTGGCTGTCAGGGCCAGTGACGCCCCAACTCTCTTTGAAAGTTAAAAAGATGGAGAAGAGAAAAGGCAAATTAGCTTTTTAAAAAATAATAAATAATTAAATAATGTACAATAAATGATAAGTATTGAAGACCAGTTGCTAGGAATAGGACATTCTATAACATACTAAAAGTTAACTGAAAGGTAAACAACCCCTTCAATTAAGCAATAAATCAGAGTAATTTATGAATGAAGGTTGGTGTGTAAAGTGCCAATTCAGGGGTTAGTTGCAAGTGAAAGAAACGGCGTTTGATGCAGGGACCTTTAATAAATGCTACAAGTTTCATGACTATAATTGTGGTTGCGCTTAATAAACGAGTCTTCATCATAGGAGGAGAAATGCATTAGCAGGAGCTCTGGGGCTATTGAACACTGGGCCACCTTTGGTATGGCAATAGAGGTTATGTAATAAAAGGCACTAACCCCCCATGACACATTGGCCAGAAGTAATAATCCATATCATCCAATAAGATGGTCGCTTTTAAACAGTTGACCAGTAAATACTACCAGCTGATTTGTTGCTATGGGTTACTGCTCCTGAGCAAACTTAATATCGTTTAATACATAATCCCCATAAAAACTGTGCCTTTTTATTTCTCTACAATTCTAGAAAGTTATGATTGATAAAGTAATAACCTTCCTGGGCAAACTTAATGCCTTATATTATATATGGGAGTAGGTTTTAATGTTGAAGGAAAACTATACCCCCAAAATTAGAGATGGGCGAATTTATTCACCTAGCTCGAATTTGCGGCAAAATAGCACATTTCGTCGCCGGCAACAATTTCCGACTTTCACAAATTTTCCGTGAAATCGTTCCAAATTCACGAATTTATAGTGAAAACGTTCCAAATTCACGAAATTTATAGTGAAAATGTTTGAATTTCATGAATTTAAATAGTTCAAAATTCACTAATCTATAGTGAAATTGCTTGAAATTCACAAATTTATAGTGAAGTAGTTCGAATTTTACAAATTTTCGTGAAAATTGTAAAACGGTAAAACTTCATGAATTTTTCGTGAACTTTCCGATTTCCCTACTTTCACGAATTTTTCGCCATTTCCTGAATTTCTTGGGAAAGTTGCGAAAAATTCTGCGAAGCGAACCGCCCCAGATTCGCCCGTCACTACCCAAAATTAATAATTGAGCAACAGATAGTTTATATCAAATTAAGTGGCATATGAAAGAATCTTACCAAACTGATATATATATATATATATATATTTAAGTAAATATTGTCCTTTTACATCTTTTGGTCTGTGTGCTGCCTCAGAGATCACCTGACCAGAAATACTGCAGCTCTAACTGTAACAGAAAGTGTGGAAGCAAAAGAAAGAACTCTGTCTGTTAATTGGCTCATGTGACGTAACTTTATAGTTTGTTTGGTATGTTTGTGTGCACCGTTGGATCCTAGGATCCCAGGAGGCTGTCCTTATTTTTTAAAAGGGCAATTTTCTATTTATGATTACCCAATGGCACATGCTACTAAAAAAGTATATTATTATGAAAATGGTTTATTTGCATGAAGCAGGGTTTTACATATGAGTTGTTTCATGCAATATCTTTTTATAGAGGCCTACATTGTCCAGGGGGTATAGTTTTCCTTTAAATTATGTACCCCAAATAAATGTAATATGTTTGGAACTGCTATAATCCTGTGCTTATTTTTGTGTATGGTGATTTGTTTTGTTTGTTCGTGTACAAACGTCGGCACATTTAGGTCAAGACATCAAAAACCTTACAAAATTCATAATTAAAACAATAGGCAGAAAGTGTGCAGTGTTCTTTAAAATATCATTCACTGCAGTAAGAACTTACAGTACTGATGATTCATAGAAGGCATTTGAATCACTTGAACTGATGCAGAACCCAATTAAGGTGATGGGCAATTTTGAGAGAGGCTGATTACACGTTAATTTAAGGTTGAAGGTAAGATTCATTACATGACTAGTTAGTACTTTCTAGAACAAGCTATTTTTTATCCTTATATCCTGAAACAATAAAGAATCTAGTTTATCCTGAAATTAGGAGCTAAGCTATGTAGATATATGTGAAAGAAATGATGTTCATGGCAGATCAGGGTGTCCAGCTGAAAACCCTTGGACCAGATGTGGCCCTGACAAAATCATTTAAGGCCAATTATTATTTTAGTGGATGAGTGAATGCACATTGGAGTGAATGAAAATAAATCAATCCTGTCAGTGGTTGCAACTACAAAATAAATTAGAGCCCTAAATTATATGTACAATAGGGTTGAAGTATAATTAGTTCTTAGTGATGTCACATGACTCATTGAAACACAATGTTATATAGATGTACTGCCTTTCTATCCTCATAAAACTCTTCAATGACTTATTAATCACAACAGGAATATTGTTAGCTATACTTTAATATTCATTTTGTAATCTACATTTAAAAAACATTCAAAAATTGTTTCCTCAACAGGGTTGTGGGTTATAGAGCCTACACTCCATATTGGAGAAACAAAAGTATTTTTTCAAGACAACCCCTGGCAAGCACTGTGACCCTGCACAGGGAGGGAGCACGTGTGCAGCTATGTTGGGGTACACACATACACATAAATAAGCACCCCAGCTTGCTCATCATGTGCATGCGGGCGACACAGAGATGAAACTACGGGGAGGCAGAAATGTCACATGCCTAAAGTTTAGCAGTAGGGGTGGTAGCCTCTTCTATTGCATAATCCAAGCTCAGGTCATCAACTAAAGAAACTAGCAGAGCAAGATGTGCTTGGTGGCTAGCCAGGTTGCCTAGGGTGGCTGACCAACTTTGCCCAGCATTGGTGTGAAGTAGAACTGGGGGACCCATTGACCAATCCTATATTATTAGTATTTCCAAGCTAATTTTCTAAGATGAAAAAAATACTGGGGTCTGGTGCTTAAACGTCTACCAGATGGGATGCAAACTATTATATACTTATATACTTCAATAAAGGGTCCATTATTCTTTCTATATATTATCACATTTTATAGATAATATCCAGATGGAGGCCTAGAGCCAGCATGTGAGATTTCTATGAGGTCCGTTTACTAAAGTGCGAAAAATTTTAAAGGGGTTGTTCACCTTTGAGTTAACTTTTAGTATAATGCAGAGAGTGATATTCTGAAACAATTTGCAATTGGTTTTCATTTTTTTTTTGTTTGTGGTTTTATAGTTATTTAGCTTTTTATTCAGCGGCTCTCTAGTAGCAGCGTCAGCAATTTGGTTTCTAGGGTACAAATTACCCTAGCAACCCAGCACTGATTTGAATAAGAGACTGGAATATGAATAGGAGACGGACTGAATAGAATGATAAGTAATAACAATACATTTATAGGCTTACAGAGCATTTGTTTTTAGATGGTGTCAGTGACCCCCATTTGAAAGCTGCAAAATGCAAATCATTAAAAAACTATGAAAAATAAATAATGAAGACCAATTGAAAAGTTTCTTAGAATTGACTTTTCTACAATATACTAAAAGTTAACTTGAAGGTGAACCACCCCTTTAAATTTAAGTTTCCGCATGTTATCGATGAGAATATTTTTCCGCCAGAATATTCGCAGAAGTCATTGTGATCACTTGCGGTAACTACATTAGCGAACCAGCTTGCGTTAGCTGGTTAATAATAGCGTTAATAATAGCATTAATAATGGCGTTTAATTATGGCAGTTTTTACTGTGACATTTATGGCCAGAAATGCATCTTTAAAACTGAAACTTTATTGACTGATGATTATACCATCCAACAACATTACCAGAGTGACACCAAACAAACATGTATTCATCATATAAACCCATACTTCATCCATCCACTCACACACCCTTCTGCCAATAGAATCATATGAACAAGAAATTATACCAGTGATCTCTTTGTATCATTTAAATGCACAGTTTAATGAGAATTAAACTCCCATTAAGGATTTTCTGGACAAAAAAGAAGTTAAGGCCACTATATAGATGGCGGTAAAATGTTGTGAATATTCTGGCGTTAATTTCATCTTTCAGACATTTCGCTGTTTAGTAAACCAGGTGTTAATGTGTACGTAGCGTTATTTTCAGCGAATGCGATAACTGTCGAAAAAATATCCTTGCACAAGAATCTTCGCAAATTTATATTTACCGCATGTTAATAAACTCGCGAAAAAATATTCTGCGTTAAATTTGTCTATATTTTGTGCGAAAATTTTTACCGCACTTTAGTAAACGGACCCCTCTGTCCCTAAGGTTAAAAAGCTCCATAAACTTTCTTCTTTTACACAATCATTTTTAGGAAATTTAATTCTTAAATAGGCTAGATCTGAAAAACGGCCTTATTTTGTGGGAAAATGTAGTCATGTACTGTGAAACGAGAAATGAATGATATAAAACAGCATTTCAAGCAATATTGACAGCTATCTTTATGAATTTTGAGTCATGTAGCTATTCCATGCCCTAGACTGTATTTTGGACTTTAATTATTGTGCAACCATCAACTACTGACGTCTCTAATCTTCTTTTCTTCTTTCTTTTGTGGTCCAATTTTTTTTTTACTGTAGAAGTGATTGTCACAAAAAATAAATATGAACCAGCAACAATGCAATGCAAGAGCAAGAAAAACATTTTATGCTAAGGTTTCACTTTGATGAAATGATGTATTTTTTCACATTAAAGTACTATTTCAGTATGTGTAACTGTATTTTGCTCTAATAACAAAGACTAGTAAAGAAAGCTAGCAAACTAGTAAGAAAGCTTAAAGGAATGATATATAGCTCTTAATATCTGGGGAAAAGAGAAAATCCACAATGGATGTTTTTGTAAAATAATACTCTAGGTCTGCTCCTGGCATAAAGAGAGATTTATGATATATTTGTTATTGACAGGACTCAGAGCAATATGATGTTCTGGAAAACAATGCATTCTTATTACCATGATAGCACCTTCACTTGGAAATATTTTTTAACTGATTGGTGATAATCATAATGTCAGTGACAAATAGGTCAACTGCTTTGCCATGATTAAGGTGTAAGCACATTTTTCTAAAAAAATGTGAAACTAAAAAATCATGTTGACCTGGATAACTGGACCTAATCTGATATTCTGGGCAACTTTTAGCTGCCAGTGGTTGTGATGGTGACGAGGCAAAGCAACTAGCAGGACTGGTCCAGTGGTACAACAGTACAATACACAGATGTGTGCAAACATTAGGGAAACTGAGGGCTACCCTCCATTGCACCAGCTCCCATATTGACGATCTCTGTTATTTATTTCTTTATTCCATTTGCCTATTTGTCTGGAGATGAAATGCTATAAAGATTGTGACACTTGAAATTTCAGAAGTTTTTCCTTCCAAAATGTTGTAGTAAATTGGGTAACACCATAAGAAATAATATAATCTGGAGTTATATGGTGGTAAAAAAAAACATGCAGAGATTGCATTCCTCAGTTACAGTGGCAGAAGGAAGGTGTTTGGATGGAATAAATTGGTAAATTCATCTACAACTACTAAAATAGTATTATAACCCCGAGAGTGAGGAAGATCAACTACTGGAGAATGGAATGCTTTCTACAAACCCAAGTGGTGGAGACCATGTGGCAACAACTTTGCATTTAGTGCACACCCGTGAAGATTTTTTCTTAACCCCCAGTCATCAATGTTTTCTGTGAATTTAACAGAAGGTTTTGGAAATTCCTTTGGGGCATAATTAATAAAGGGTGAAGTGGCCATCACTAGCAAAAATGTTGCCAGAAATCCAATTGCAGGGATACGGAAATTACGAGCAGGTGTAGAGGACAATTCACTAGAGACCGTCACTAGCACAGTTTTGTACCCTATCTCCAGGAGAATTTTCACTCACAAATTCATTGAAGTGCGAATTTTACAGAACGTTACCACTTTTGCCAGAGTATTCTTCGGCACCTTAGACCTGGATGAAGCTACATCCTCCTCAATCTCATGTCAGTGACATCATATCCTGTATGCCAAAAATGTATTAAAAATAAAAAAAAAATGTCTTAATACTTTAAAGTGGGACTGTCTTTAAAGGGATCCTGTCATGGGAAAAAAAGGTATCAGTTAATAGTGCTGTTCCAGAAGAATTCTGCACTGAAATCTATTTCTCAAAAGAGCAAACAGATTTTTTATATTTCATTTTGAAATCTGACATGGGGCTAGACATTTTGTCAATTTCCTAGCAGCCCCAAGTCATGTGACTTGTGCTCTGATAAACTTCAATCAGTCTTTACTGCAAGTTGGAGTGATATCACCCCCTCCCTTTCCCCCACCCAGCAGCCTAACAAAAGAACAATAGAAGGTAACCAGATAACAGCTCCCGAACACAAGATAACAGCTGCCTGGTAGATCTAAGAACAGCACTCAATAGTAAAAACCCATGTCCCACTGCTTACTATTCAGTTACATTGAGAAGGAAAAACAAAAGCCTGCCAGAAAGTAGTTCCCTCCTAAAGTGCTGGCACAAGTCACATGACCAGGGGCAGCTGAGAAATTAACTAAATGTCAGATTTCAAAACTGAATATAAAAAAATCTGTTTGCTCTTTTGAGAAATGGATTTCAGTGCAGAAGTCTACTGGAGCAGCACTGTTAACTGACGCGTTTAAAAAAAAAAAACATGTTTTTCAATGACAGCTTCCCTTTAAAAGTTGTAACTATCTGTGTATACCGTGTATACTGTGTATACACTGTACCTTCTGGACTGCTTAAAAAGGGATAGAGTTTATGTTACTGTTATGTAATGGCTGCATGAGCCTGCTAATAAAGCACTATTGCACTCTGATCATCCTCGGCTACCAAAACACAACATTTCACAAATTTTTTTTACCCTTTGAAGGGCATGTCACATTTGTTTTAGGGTTTTTAGAGAGGATCTTTTTTGTCTTTATTTTGCTTTATTGGTCATTTGTAATAATAAGTGGCCACTTCAAGCACCAACATATCTAATAAAGACATATTTATAACCTGCAGATGCAGTCACTTTGGATTGTGAGTTAAATGCGTCGTGACTTAACTCATCTATCTCATTTATCCCACTTAGCACAGAATATTGTGTCACAGCATCCCATCCAATTAAAGAGTTCAGCATTGAAAACAATGGTGCTTTGGTATGCTAATGAAAAGGTTAAATGCATTAAATGAGTTAAGATAACTTTAGATAACACAGTTTCTTCAATTAGCCCCGAGTCACGACGCATTTAACTTACAAATCCAAGTGACTGCATCTGTATATGTAACCGCCCTATTCTAATTGACCTATGCGTAATAGTACTTACTAAGTTTCATTTAAGTTTGCTATGAAATGCTCACGCTGACGAATTAACACTAGCGAAACTTTGCTAGTGTTTGGCTGCAGATACGCAGCATTGCATTTTAGTGAATTAGTATAGTGGTTGTGAATTAGCGTCCTACATTGTTCGATTCGAACGATTTTCAAAAAAACCTTTGAATTCTTAGGACTTAGAAAAAATTTCAGTACATGTTTAAGGAGGTCCCCCATAGGCTAAAATTGCTATTCAGCAGCCTTAAGGTGGCAAAGTGTCAAATTCGAAGGATATTAAAGAGACAGTACTTTGAATTTTCAAAATTTTCAATTTTCAATTCAAATCTAATTTTGGTCTATTCGCCAAGTTCGCAAAGTAGCCCAAAATGACTTCGCAATTCGAATTTTCAAAATTTTAATTTAATTTGAATATTCACTTCGACCCTTAGTAAATGTGCCCCAAAGTGTGGTGAAGCCTTCACAAGCAAAAATTCACCCTTTAGTGAATCTGTCCCATTGTGTCCTGCAAGAGGTGAAGGGTGGAATAAACTGTATAATGTCCCAGTGAAGATGGTAAGGGGCATTGCATGCATGCTGCTCAGACTTACACAATGTAGCAAGTGCAACAGAGACAGCTGTAGGGGGATGATTATATGCAGGTAAGGTGCCCAAATAAAAACAATGTTTCAAGTGGTTGTTTGCACACTGCCGAGAGGGGAAACACAAAGCCACTACAAAACTGCAAGCTGCTAGTCAGAATATTGGCAGTCAGTGGGCCAGTTCATACACAGGAGATATAAGTATCAGGGATGAAAGAGAGACTAGGTGCAGGCAGAGTCATACACAAGACATTCTGCAGGAACAGAGTCAGAATATGGGCCACATGATTCAGAGGAGAAAAAATCAGTCAGGCCAAGATTCAGTATCTAACTGTATTTCAGAAAACAACCTTTCATTCACTTTTAATTGCAGGAAAACTTTAGTACTACAACAGAACCTGTTTGCCCAGCAATGAACAAGCAAGGGAAGGAACTTTAAAAAGCCTCATGCAGCTGCTTATTAAAAATACTATTAATCCCTATAATGGCTGGACTGATATCCTACAAACGAGTCTCAAATGACCACAATTGCTATTTGAGTGATCCTCCAGAAAGTCACATTATACCACTATTATTAATTTCCCATCAAAAAAACAAAATTTCGAAGCAGAAATTTGGATGAGCAAGAATGGTTTAAAATATGGGACTTAGCAGAGCATAGTTCAATCAATATACTCCTACTTGAAACAGATTATAAAGTCCTACTATGGTGGTACCTGGTACAAGCCAGGTTACACAAAATAAATAACTATTATGATCTCAAAACGTTTCAGAGGTTGCAGAGAGGAGGGCACAATGTACCACATATTGTGGCAAAGTACAATGATTCTGAACCAGTGTCTATGAAATAATATTTTCTGTTGCTACAATTAATCTAAGCAAATCATCAACTCAAGCCTTATTGGGGAGTAAAATACAGAATGTAAATATATATACAAGGATCCTGATCACTCATATCTTTACCGCAGCTGAACTGACCATAGCTAGGACTTGGAAATCACTGCTACTACCTATACAACTACTCAAACCTTTAGTGTTTTATCACTTACCATTTTGAAGAATGGGAAATGCTATGCTACAGTAATGGTATATTCCCCACATGTATCCTGTGCAGATGGATTATTGAGAACTCTAATATGATGTTGCATGACCAAATTACAGAGTTTATAACTATAAACCATAAATCAGCAAAAGCATAACCATTAAAAGATAAGTTTTTCCTTCCTTTATCCAATATTTGATTCCAGTGTAATAGACTGAAGACAAAAATGACAATTATCTATGGGGGTTGTTTATTAAAAACCAAATTTATCTCATTATTAAAATAATACAACTCATAAAAATCGGATCAGGAAGAAAAACGATAAAATCAAGCTAAAATCCTAATTGCTTGATTTTTTTTCTTCTGAAAAACCCATAAAAGGTTAGACTTTCAGGCAAAACTCACTGAAGACCATGAGAATTTCAATTTTGGAAAGGTGCCTCTCTCATTGACTTATACAGGACCTCAGCAGGTCTGAGGTATTTTTTTTTATTTGTTTTTTTTCAGCATCAGGTGATACTAAATCTTGAAAAAAATCTTTTTTTTCTTTGAAAATTTGGAATTTTCCCTAAAAAGCCCTACCAGAAAAAAATTGAGGTTTAATAAATAACCCCCTATATTATATAAGACAGCAAGATGTCTGACAATCTTCATTGCCATTGGTCAGTTCTTTTGCATTTACGTTTTTGATCAGCAGAATTCTTATTGGTGAATTTTCTTGCAGCTATAATTAAGGTTTTCTGCAAATTCTATTGAAAACTAGAAGGAGTTGTTGAACAGCATTATGGTTGGGGTTACAATCCCTTTAAGCCATGTGTCCTTTGTAGGGGAGTTATTTGCTATCTGGCAAATATTATCCTAGTTGATGAAGAATGTTTAATAACAATACACATAGAGTTGTGTTAACAAGCCCTGGGCATAATATTTTATATGCAAATGTGTATCTGAAAGCAAAACAAGTCAAATGTAAATGAGATTCTTGGCATGTTGTACTGTTGTTGTCACAAATAAAATAACACATGTACATGAAACATGTCACATCTGTGTAACAGATGGGTAGCTCTGTTTTCATCATTTCCCTTTGCTGTTCTCTGTCTCAGACATACTGTATTATAAATCTATGTATTATAAATTCTCTTTTGCTGTTCCAAATTCACTGAGTTGGTTATAAGGCCATTGCTGACAAAATAATCCTTGGCAACTGAAAACAAAATGCTAAAAATACAGCTACAATCTGCTCGTCCATTAAAAACATGGAAAACAATTTTCGGGGGGGGGGTAGTACTGAAACCTCAAATATGTTCTCTCCCTGTTTACAGCTTATAAATCAGTTAACTCTATCTTAAAAGGAACTTACAAGTATGGGAAACCCGTTATCCAGGAAGCTCTGAATTATAAAAAGGCTTTTTGCCATTGACTCCATTTTAATAAAATAATTTCTCTGTAATGTCTTTTTCCCTGTAATAATAAAACAGTAGTTTGTACTTGATCCAAACTTAAATATAATTAATCCTTATTGGATGCAAAGCAATCCTATTGGGTTTATTTATTGTTTACATGATTTTTTAGTAGACTTCAGGCATGGAGTTTCAAATGTATTTAATGGTTACATGATTTTTAGCAGTTTTAAGGTATGGGGTTCGAAACTACAGAAAGATCCCTTATTAAAAAAAAAACCCAGACCCTGAGCATTCTGGATAACAGGTCCCATACCTGTACTTCATATCATTATAAAATATGTCTGCATGTATTCCATACACTTGAAATTCACAAAGCGAGAACAATTTTAAAGTCATATAAAAGTCAGTTATAAATTCACAGCTGAAGAAAATATACATTTTACAACATATTCCAGAATTGAAACAGTCATTGTTCTTTTGTTTTTGTGTCATTTGTAAGCATTAGCACATTTGTTATGGCTGATAAAGATTTTCTTCAAAATTCATATTTGTATAAGTGTCAAAAATATTTGCAAATCTAGGGAGGAATTTCCCCGTTTTCTTTTTCTTTTTGCACAGGAGAAAAAAAATGCCCATTTATCCAATGAGTTTGGCATGAGCAATAGAAGAAAGCGGTGAAAATATGCTGACTAACTCCTAAACACAGACAATACACCCAAAAGCATTTGGGTGAGAGCATGAGAGCACAGACAGGGATGTGTGATTTCTCTATTTTCTATCTACTGCAAGGATTACATTGATTTCTTTTAATTACAGAAACAATGATTTATAGTGATAGTAATATCTAGATTCCCTTCTTTAGAACGTGTCTAACCATATTCATGGAAAGGCCATCTCCAATAGACTTAAATAATTATAATCAATAACAACAATTTAAAAAAAAATTATTTCCTTAAACAGTAGCTTGTACTTGATCCCAACTAAGATATAATTAATCCTTATTGGAGGCAAAACAATCCTACTGGGTTTAACTGAGGTTAAAATGTTTTTCTAGTAGACTTAAGGAATGGTAATTCAAATTAAGGCTTTAATGCCAGGTCCCAAACATTCTGCATAATAGGTCCTGTAACTGCATTAGCATTACAAGCTAAAGATGGATAGTCTTCTTAATTTACAAAGTGACAAAAAACATTTTAATACCAGGGAAGTTCTCATGTGTTGACTCAAAAAGGAAAGTGTCGTAGAGAAAATATTTTCTTCAAAATACGTAAAATCAGAAAAGGCAGATTAAATTACAATAAACTGCAGATCACCAAAGGATTTTAGCATTCATCCAGGAAAAGGGATTAAAAAGGATTGGTCTCCAAACAGGAGATTGGTACCACCTTCTTTTCTAATATGTAATCTCCAAGGCATAAAGTCTCAATCCACTACACATCTGGTTTAGCTGGGAATCAGGCCAAAGGAGGAGTGCTGATAGATCTTTTATTCAGATGGCCTTAAAGGGACTCAGTAATCAAAACAGAAAGGCTTTGCTCTTGCTTGGAAGCAGCATGTAATGTTTATTAAACAAGCGCAATGCTGGGAATTTAATTTAATAGTGAAGAAGCAAGGGTAAACTGTTTTTGATAACATTATATGATTATATTATTAAATGTATGTACCTTATCTATAGACATTTTCACTAGCTCTCAAATAATGCTGTATAAGGTCAAGCTAACTAATCCACAATTGCCTTTTTTTTGCCCTAAAAAATTAACCATTGTTTTCAGGGGAAAATCATATTTGCAGTATTTCAAAACTGATCTTTGGCTTTTCAGAGCAGCCTTTCCCAGTTAAACTCCCTAAACAAAATGGGAAAGGGAGGGTCTCATTTGTGCAGAGCATGATCTTCATTTAAATTAAATTGTATGTTTCTAAGAGGAGAATGAGTGGTAGCAAGGCTAATAGAGGAGTTGTTTTACATCTGCTAGTGCAGTTGAGCTCCTACAAATTTCAGTCAGTTGTGGCACCTCCAGACCAGGCAGTAGCTCTAACGACCTAATGACCTGGGGCAACGTGTAGAGAAGCAGGACATGATGGCGGTTAGGAAGACAGCCTTGTCCTTCCCTCCTTTTGTAGTTTTCTTAGGTTGATTGTCGGTTCAAGGGACAAGGAGACAAAAGAGAGGTTAACGCACTAGGAGCAAGAGTTGTTCAGTAGGCCAGTGGCCTTGACAGAAAATAATCAGTCTTGGTAGAAGGCTGGGATAAAGGAGGCAGGATCCACACAATGCATAGGAATAAGGTTTACTTCCCTTAGAGGTTGAGTAAGAATTGTTGGTGAATGAAAATGTTTTTATACAAAAGGTTTGTTACAAGTTGTTAATGTAATACATGTTTACTGACACAGAGGAGGTTATTTACAAAAACCTTAAGTATTTTGGACTCAGGTTTAATTAATGAGCCCCTTGATGTTTTAGTTCATAAGTAACTGCGGCTTTTCTTTCAAATAAAAGTGTCTAGGAGTCTTTTATGGGGTAAGGATGGGGGTCATGGGCTGGTGAGCTTGAATCTAAAGAACTGGGCTCCATATCCCTCTTGCCCTGAACACCAGGAATTACATTATCTGGACTTGGACAACATTCAGATCAATTTTGTTAATATCAATGCATTGGCCTCAGTTGTGCAAGATGTAATCACCCCTTGTGACCATAGTGATGGTGCCATTCTGGAAAGAAACTCTGCATAATGGGGAAAAACACATGGGGATTGCACTTTGTTCAATGCATTTGCAGTTGCAAATGTCCTCTTAAAGAAGAAGTCAACCCAATCAGTACTAAAATCCCTTCCCACTCCCCTGTGTTGCCCCCTCCCCCAGGCTTAGGTCCTGTCCACGGAGTTCCCAGGTGCCATCTTCTCCCGTGCGGTCTTCTTCCTGGATCCAGTGGCGTCTTCTGGAGAATACGCAGTAGGAGGTATTTGCCGGTTCAGCTCTACCGCACATGCACCAAAAGTCACTTGGCGCCTGTGAACTCCATGGACAGGACCTTCACCGAGGGGTAAGTAGCAACTTAGAGGCATTTGCCGGGGGGGAGGAGTAAGGGGGGGAACGCAGGGGAAGGAATGGATAAATATATCCAATATAGTTAGTTAGCCAAAAATGTAATGTATAAAGCCTGGAGTGACTGGATGTGTGACATGATAGTCAGAACACTACAACTAGCCTAAGGGTAAAACAAAACAATTATCTATTATAATCCAATATTATCCAATATAATAAAAATGTAAGACACATTTCAAAATGTCAGCTAGACTGTACTGCAATATGGCAGCTTCCATTTATTTGTATAATCTAAGGAATGGCTTGAGCAGAGATCACCAGTGCAGTCCTAGCCTGATTCAGATTTATAAAATACTGAGCAGCTGGATAGTCAAATTGGGCAAAACTTTAATTGTTTGGTGAGTAGCAGATCTTCCTGCGTCTGTTCAGCAGTCAAATGTCCTACCTCACCTAAAATTCCTTCCCATTGGGTGGAAAAATGGAAGCACTTCTTAAGGCAGATCCCAACATCAGTTTGCGGACACTTCCAGAGCAAGTTTAGGCGACACCAAATTTTCTAGAACATATATTTAAAAAACAAAATGGATTCAAAATCAGCCCAATTTGATCCTTTTTCTCCAAAGAACTAGGCATTCTGCATCATTTACTCCTTTAAATTATCAACACTGAATATATTCTGAACACTAAAAACGTTCACAGACAACCAAGATAAGGACAAAAAGTCAAACAGCACCAAGGAGTATTAATACAATTATCAGTATTGTTCTTCAAAAGGAAATCATTTAATAATATTTTATTCTGTTTTAAGAAGAAATTATTTTTTTATATATACATATATATATATATATTTTTTTAAGTACTTTAAACAAAAAAGGGTTTTTCATTACTAGGAGATTAATAAGAACATGGAATGGAATATGTCAGCTTATCCCAAAGCCAGATTACTGCAGGGTCAGATGGAGCGGAAGTACCAGGCACCTAACAAAAACATGACTATCATGCTATTTTTACTCATCCCTACCAATAACTTGCAGTGTATAGTCAGATGGATTTCAGTGCTAGATGAATACAGTCTATGAGTTTATTAAAGCTGCCAGGCGTTTCCATTGCCACTTGCCTTGACTTTTGCAAAAAAAAAATCCATCTGAGAACAAGGACATATTGAGATGTTTTCAAGACAAAACCTTTCCCTGCAGCTGAATCCCATGCGAAATGATATAATAAAGTCAATGCAGCAGGTACATCCTGGTGACACAAGCATTACAATATCTCAGCCCAGGAAAATCTGCCATTCTATGGGACACATTACTTGGCTTTCCTTACTGCTGCAGTAGTGACTTTGTGTTGAACTTGAAGGAGACAAGAAGCATTCATGTGATGCTTTATATATTAAAAGACTGCACAAAACGTCATTTTGTTTCCCTTTTTAGAATTTTTTTTATTGTCTTGACGAATCAAATGCAGTTGAGTGTTATTGCTTCATTTATGAGGCTTGCTGAGAAAATGACATTTGCTCGTGAACCAATGGACACAAGTTTGGTGTGGCTATTGACGCAGCTCAAAGAGGGAACGCTAAAATTAGCTTGAAGGTAGGTGGCAGCTCCAAGCTTCCCCTACATCAGTAGCTGAAATTGTGTGTAGTTCAGAGGACAAAAGCAGGACAGACATTGGGTGATTATATGAAAGGGGCCTCCTTTGGACACAAAAACCTTTAATGAGTGGCATAGAGGTGCAGAATAGTTTTAGATAGCCCTGTAGAATCATTGGATCGCAACAGCACTAATAATGATTTTTTGAAAGAAAAAAAGTTTTCCCGTGATAGAATACCTTTAATTATTTTGTGAGAATTGGTCTTGGAAAGACTAGTTTTTCTCAAAAATAAAAATTCAGTCAAATTGACTTTAAAAAAGCAATTCATGGCGAAGATGCACATGAGGAGACTCTTGTATAAGAGCATACAGTATAGTAACATTCCCAATGCACTGCACCTTCCTGGGATAAAAGCAGATGACATTGTCATCATGACAACAAATGGTTTTGCCTCCCTATGAGTCTGGCTTTTGTTTCCTACCTTTAGTGATGTTCAAATATTTCCTGGGATAAAAGCAAAATGTATACGGGCATGGGGATCTATTATCTAGAATTCTTGGGACTTGGGTTTTTACAGATATGGAGCCTTTAATACAAAGCGCTGTGTATTCCAGATACCTTTATGGATTTATGAAGTTTAGTTGCTATCAAGGCTGTATTTTGGAATAAGATGTTTCTGGATAACAGATCCTGTACCTCTACATCACTTTTGTCTGGAGGCTTAGAATACAGATCAAATAAGGCTGTCTGTCTTCCATGAGTATACGAACTGATGTTAGTGTATCCTTTTATAATACACAAAAGCGTGAATATCTTGTAAATTATATCCTTATAAACAGTGAGTTCTGATGTCATTTCTTTCATGACTCACTGAAACTTGTGTATTATAATAAATAAAGTACCCCCAGTTGCAAGATTTGAGGATAATAATAGTTACCTCGGCATTCCACCATGACCTTCATGGTCATGAAACTCCTTGGTAACTTATAATATCCACTATATAAAATTCTATATAATTGGCTTAGAAGTAAATGCGATACTGAAAGCAAATTTTAGCACTGAAGTTATTGGAGAACTCCCAGACTTACTAACAGCTGGGATATTTATGGCTGTAGTGGTGATGGTTTGGTTTAGGCAGATGCCATTACAAATCTTAGAACAAGGCTTGGCCACTGCAAAAATGAAACCTAGAAGATCTAACTTAACAGATCAGATGCCTCATTTATAAGTGCAAGGCTATGATTAAAGGTACTTTTTGTCAGACACAATCCTTGCCCTTTCTCATGGTTGTGCTGGGTGCCATTGTGTCACAGCTGGGTGCCATTGTGTCTGCTCTGTCTCTTCTAAAGAATCTTGCATTGGATCATAAATTGATGCTTAGAAATCCTAGAGCTTCCAACAACCTGCATAATGTGGTAATTCCAGCACTTCTCATTAGCTGCTGTTGACTAATAGAGATTATTTCAGTTTTTACTCACTGTAGCTGTAAGTGATGCACCAACAGCTTTGAAGATGCCATTGCAATAGCTTGCACTTTGCAGATTATTAGCAATACCTGCAGGGCCGCCATTAGAAACCATGGGGCTCGTACAACCGTTTCAGGGCCCCCCAGGCACCAAAGCCCCACCACTGATCCCACCCACTCCACATCAACATTAAAAGACCACACAGACATCAGCACATATTGATGGTCAGGGCTCCCTTAGTTAAAAAAAAAGTAACCCCCACAAACACACATATTGATGGTCAGGGCTCCCTTAGTTAAAAAAAAAAAAACATTGG
>CM044435.1:15073649-15087091 GCA_024363595.1 Xenopus borealis | reverse complement strand
GATAGAAGGATGTGTGTAAAATAAATTTTAACTGTAACTGGGTAATTTCATTTAATTCTATAAAAGGCCCAGTAACTGGACTTAGCCCTTCATTCAGCCTTATTTTTACCCCTAGTTATGATAATGGGGCATTCGCAGTCCAACTTTGATAATCAAGGGGGTACAAAAAAAAGAACCATGTGATGAGTCAAGATTGCACCTGCTTCTTCTGAAAGGCTGGTTACTGGAAATACTTTCACTGCAGAAGGGCCTGAAGTTTACATGATCAATAAAATGTGTGGTTCTTTCCTAGATATGAGAAAGGGTTTACAGTTTCCAGAAGCACCATGACATGCTAAAAATGCATTTTTCAATGTGTGTAGTCATTTATACTACATTTAGCTTTTCCTTAGTTTGGGTACACCTACTCAAAACTTCACTGGATCTATTGAAAACCATTAACATTTCTCATCTTCTCTCTCCCACACCATCACTTCCTCCTTTCATCTTTAACCCTCTTTCCACTTTCCTTATTTATCTTCAGTCATATCTATCCATCCATCTATCCATCCATCCATCCATCCATCCACAAACATCTATATATGATTACATTTCAAGCAATGTGTGCTGTCAAAAAAAATCAGACACCATGAATTCCCCCCCAAAAAAACAGGAAAAATATATAAAGCGTGTCACCACCATAACGACCTGTAGATGGAGTCAGTGCACAGTCTTTTAGTTTCTGGCTGAGGTGTGGACTGATGTTTATTCACGTTTCCATTAAAACAGAGCACAAGGCTGGAGATCAAGCCGACCGGGTGACAGAAATTACTTTTTGAAATGTCTCACATCATCAAGTCTGCCAAGGCATTTCCAGAAGGGGAAATAATGAGATATTTGGGGAAAAAAGAGGTGTGGGGATCTAGCATGTGTGACATTAAATCAGTGAGTTAGTATTTGTAGATATGTTATAAATGGGGTGGCATTTTAGGATCGGTTATAGAGAAGCATTTGATTGTATATTTATCATTGGACAGATACAGGCATGGGCTGGGAAAGGCTGCCCTTATGGACAGTCATTTTTATTTCTGTGTATAATGCAAATCATTTTTTGTCTTCCTGAACTCTTCCAATCTCATTTTGGGACGGGAGTCTAATCTATTTTGTCTGTAAGCAGTTTATGAAGGGAGAATATTAAGTATGATAGGAGCGTTTGTCTGAAAGAATAAAATCATCGCCGTTTGATTAGGGAATACAGCTTAATATCAGCAGCCAAAAACCCTATTAAGGTTCTAATTGTTGCTTATCTCACATTTTCAGCTCATGATGTTTCCCATCCATCATCATCTATTTTTCAAGGGTTGTTTTTTTGTTTTTATTCTGCCCATTCTGGCTGCTTCTTTTTATTCTGATCACAGCCTGTAAGGTGCACTCGTGGTTGACATCCACCTTAATCTTGATACCCTTCTGCTACCCTTGAGAAGTGGAACATGTCAGTGTATATCCAGACAATAGCCTTTTATAGAGTGCCACTGGACTTCTAGAAGGAAAGTCAGAATTAAAGGGAAAAAATAACCCTTAAAACAGAAAGAGTGAGCCCATATATCTTGTAGGAGATAGTGTAAGGGATCTGTTCCCATCAGTGGTTTGGATATCAGCCATTCTCGTGATGTTGTCAAGGGAAGCGGCAGGATGACAAAGAGGATTCATTTGTGAAGACTTTGATAAAAATAAATGAGTTTTTCTCCATGTTGATTGGATACAGGCTGTAAAATGTTCATATTCCGTAGGATATCTTCTGTGTTCACAATGTATATTCAAAATAGGGTTTCGTTGGCAGGGAAAGTTCCAGCAAGCTTCGAACAATTGCTACATATACTTTGAACTCCGAAAATGGAAAGCATGGTATGTCTGATGGCAAATCATAGATTTAGATTAATTTAAAAAATTCTCATATGGTGTCTATTTCCCAGGACCCCATTCAGTCTAGCCTTGCCCCTGCTGTCAACAATAGGCTCCGCCTATAGAGTAACAGCAACCTTCTGGGAGAAAGTATCAGCCCTGTATCAGTATAAATTATTGGCTTCATTTCTTTTGAGCAGAAGCTTTTTTACCTTAAAAACTAGATGTTATTGGGCTCCACAGAATATCCAGAGTTTGCCCTGTTTTACCAATATTTATAGACATTGATCATTAATCATAGGGCCCCTATACCTCCTGGGCTTTCCTGCAACTGCAGTGTCTGCTTCCTCTATAGTTTTGCCCCTGGTTCAAGCCCCCTTTATACCCTTTAAGTAAGATATGTTTAGGCTCCCCATAAGCTCATAACAGGGTATATGAAAATACTGCCATCATTTTCACTTTAATATTGTTTAAGAGTTTCATGAAGTGGCATAACTAGAGTGTACTACCCCCTCCCCCTCCTGCAAAAAGATCTTTAGAAGGGCCCTGCGCTCTCTGATCCCCATAGTCCCGCTCACTTCTCAACCGCCCCCACACGCCCATGTCCCGCCTCCACTTTTCTCGCTGACTGCCCCAGATCCACCATCTCTGACCGACTTGCTACCCTGGTAACACCAGCTGGGGAGGAGGGTTTTATTAACTTTAGAGGAATCAGACCTCACAGTCTGGGCCCCCCTGTTCCCTGGGCCTCCCTGCAATTATGGTGTCTGCTTCCTCTATAGTTACACCACTGGTATCATCATCATCATCAGTTTATATGGTGCCAGCAAATTACTCAGCAATTTGCCTTAATTTATGACAAACTGTGGTCTTGCAAAAATTTAACAAGCAAGATTTATAGAATAAAATGAGATAAGTGCTCTGCTCATTAGAGCTTACATTCTGACGGGTGAATAGAAAGGGCTTTTGAAACAGCAAATTAGAATGTGCAACACATTTTAGCCATAGGCAAGATTCCCCCAGCCCTGCATAAAACCCTTCTATGGGAGGCAGCCATTTACTTTGATATACATGATATAAGCTCCTTTTAGGATTTTAAGGTAAGCATTATATACAGGTACAGGATCCATTATCCAGAAAGCTCCAACTTATGGAAAGGCTGATTCTCAAACACTCCATTTTATCCAACAAATTAAATTTTTTTACAAAAAAAATATTTTCTTTTTCTCTGTAATAATACAACAGTAGATTATTCTTGATCCCAACTAATATATAATTAATCTTTATTGGAAGCAATACCAGCTTATTGGGTTTACTCAATGTTTACATGATAGTAAATTTAAGGTATAAAGATTCAAATTACAGTATGTAAAGATCCAGAAACTCCAAGGTCTTGAGCATTATCGATAATGGGTCCCATACTACACAGGTATGGAATCTATCATGCACAATGTTGCATCTGTCTATCTTTGTACACATGCAAATATATCTAAGGATCTAGTTAGACTATGAACAAAAAGTATACTCCTAGAAGTATCTATTTAGTTGAACCATTGCATTCTGTTTCAGTTTTTTACCCACAGTAAGACTACATTTCACCAGCAAACAGAGAACCCGGACTTAGGTTGTCCAATTTCCCCCTGGTTGATATTGTCTTCTATGCCATCAGCACCATTAGGTTACCTTTTTCTATTGTCCTGCCCTAACCCATGCCATGATAATTATTTCCTCTAACTACAGAAACCAAAAGAATTGGCATTTGGTCCAAAGAAACAGTTTTATACATAACCCAAAAAGTAATCAGTCATGGTCATAGTTGTCAGCTAACTCAGCACCTAGCTTGAATAAAAAATTCCATGGCTACTGACCACTGTGCACTGTAGGGATGGTGGTGGTTGGATATAATTACATTTCTGGCCATGGCTAAACAGGAGAAATGTAATTAAGGACTAGGCCACCTCAGTAATTATATGCCAGATGAAAATTCCTCCACACAGGGACAAACTACAATATACGATTATTCTGCAAAAGTGTTGATCAAAGGTCAGTTAGGCAGTCTGTCCATTGGGATATCATTGCTGATACTCCAATAGGCTTCCTAGTTAGCTGTCATTAGACTATGCACACCATGTCTACTGTCCATCTGTTTCATCTCCAGTACTGGCCTGTTGCCTGCAATGCAGAATTTTCTCAGGATCTTAGCCGGTCAATAGGTGTAAACTGCCAGCAGCTTTCATTAGTGAGTGTGTCACTTACTGCTGTGACTGCAGTCATGCTATGCCCTTGTAAGTGACAATCATCTTTAATTAATCAGTTCTTGCAGTACAGTTGCATGTCTGCACCCCATAACATAAAGGATGAGTAAAATGAAAAAAAAAATCCAGGTATCAGTAATATTTACACACAGCATGCTCTGTACTTATATATTTACTCCAATAGTATGTTAGGCTGATACTGTATATACCCTACCTTGTGATTCTCACTGAGCATAATAGGAGGCTACTGAGGGCGTCTTGATTGTTGCTGTTATCTGCTTAAAATGGTGTTATCTGCTTAAAACGGTAGTAACAAAATTCCTGGAATTACCTTTTTATACTGGTGTAATACTCATATTAAACTGAAATTAGATTAAATTAATTAAATTTATACTTTTTCTAGGGCGGTTAGTCACCATCTTTCATTAGCTCCCAGGTATTCATTGCTTGGGTTGGGCTTAAATGCATTACACTTGAATTCACTAGAATTTCTATACTGCAGACGTTCCCAATCCTAGCATAGAACACCTGGGAGCTAATCTGTGCTTCTCAGCCAAATACAGAATTCTGAGTTGATGGGTATTGGCCTAGGATATAATTAAAAATTTCCATTCTACAATTGTTTTTAGGTTTTTAGGTTTCCTTGTACAAGTACAGAAACCTGTTATCCAGAAAAGCTCCAAATTACGGAAAAGCCATCTCCCATAGACATTTATTTAAATAATCCAATTTTTTTACGAAGATTTCCTTTTTCTTTGTAATAATAAAACAGTACCTTGTACTTGACCTAAAACTGAGGTATAATTAATCCGTATTGGAAGAAAAAAACATCTTATTGAGTTTATTTAATGTTTACATGAGTTTCTAGTAGACTTAAGGTGTGAAGATCCAAATTACAGAAAGACTCATTATCCGGAAAACACCAGGTCCCAGACATTCTTGCTAACAGGTCCCATACCTGTACATGTAAATTTTGTTTCTGTTTTGGGTGTAATCTGATCTTTTAAATGCCATGTGAAATGGTACCTTCCACTTGCAAAGAGATGCTTGTTCCACAGGCATTTTGGCAACTTGGTTAGAGAATCACGGACATCACAACAAAAGTATTACCAAAGCTAGCATATTGTTTATTTGTGTGAAGTGCTGAAGTAGTGATCCCCAAACAGTGGCTTGCGAGCAACATGTTGCTCACCAACCCCTTGGATGTTGCTCCCAGCGGTCTTAAAGCAGATGCTTATTTTAGAATTTCAGGCCAAACAGAGCCACCTGCAGTCCATATAGAGGCTACCAAATAGCCAATCACAACACTTATTTTGCACCACCAATAACATTTTTCATGCTTGCATTGCTCCAAAACTCTTTTTACATCCCTATTCTACAATGCTGTCTAACTAGGGACCAATGGAGCAGATGCGGCCCTCTAAGAAATGTTTATGGACCTCAGTCTTTTCAATGTGTAGCTTTCTATATCATCATTTTAATATAATCTGACTCATGTTGACTCATTGTTCTAGAAACCATTTCCTGTAAAGCCCATAATCTATCCCACATTTGAAAATTTGAATCCTAAACAAACTTACAAAGACTATTTTCCAAAAATATCAAGCAGAATTAGTAATTTAGTTAGGACTGAATGTGCAGACCTGTTGTTTCTCTAAAATATCCTCTATCAACACATTGTTCCCTTTCAGAAGTGAATAGTTTAGCTGGATTAGATATGTCAGGAGTCATGACCATCATCTTAAATAACTGAAGGATTTAGTATTTCATGATCACCATCCCTATTCAGTGAATAGACGAGGGTGATGCTCAGGCTGATACTGAGGCCAGATTGATACAGAAAATGATCTTCCTAGTGCTGGGAACAAGGACTTGGAGTGGCTGCAGAAGACACTTTAGGGAGCTGTGTAGTCAGGTGCAAAGTTTGGCTGAGTTATAATAACTCATAAGAAGTAATGTTTTTAGGAAACATTCTGCCTTTTCTTACATTACACCCTCTGTGAGGTTAGAGAAAAACCAAAGGCCTACAAAGTTAATGACCCCCATCTTTCTTTTTCAGAGTAGACTGTTTGCTAGAGAACAGTATCTCTTTAAGACCTGCAGTAAACCTGAGTAAATATTCATTTCATTATCATTATTCTTATGATTTATGATGTTTCTGTCTGTGGAGGATGGTTAAATAGATGTTCCAGCTTTTATGTATATTCTCCTTCAATAAATATTCCCCGTTTGTTTACAGAGGTGGGCTGGGTTGCACCTGCAGTCTCTTCACTTGAATGTATTACAAAATATTAATAGTCAATATAGTTATCATTATTACCCATGGATTACTTAATTTAAGATTTGTTGGTCTGTGGAAATTATGCTTTTCTGGTTTGCTTTCAGGTAATACTGACTTCAAGAAAAGAAAATGTTCAGAGGATTTATAACAGGCACAACATTTATTGCAGGTCTAGTTACCAATAGCAACCATTTTAGTAAGGCCTACTTAAGTATCCTGAGTGCTGACTTAAAGGGAAACTGTCATGGGAAAACATGTTTTTTTTCAAAACGCATCAGTTAATAGTGCTGCTCCAGTAGACTTCTGCACTGAAATCCATTTCTCAAAAGAGCAAACAGATTTTTTTATATTCAGTTTTGAAATCTGACATGGGGCTAGACATTTTGTCAATTTCCCAGCTGCCCCAGTCACGTGACTTGTGCCGGCACTTTAGGAGGGAACTGCTTTCTGGCAGGCTGCTGTTTTTCCTTCTCAATGTAACTGAATAGTACACAGTGGGACATGGGTTTTTACTTTTGAGTGCTGTTCTTAGATCTACAAGGCAGCTGTTACCTTGTGTTAGGGAGCTGTTATCTGGTTACCTTCCCACTGTTCTGTTGTTAGGCTGCTGGGTGGGGGAAAGGGAGGGGGTGATATCAACTTGCAGTACAGCAGTAAAGAGTGATTGAAGTTTATCAGAGCACAAGTCACGTGACTTGGGACAGCTGGGAAATTGACAGTCTGTCTAGCCCCATGCCAGATTTCAAAATGAAATATAAAAAAATCTGTTTGCTCTTTTGAGAAATGGATTTCAATGCAGAAATCTTCTGGAACAGCACTATTAACTGATACATAAAGTGTTGACATGGCGGTAATAAAAAGACTAAAGCTCTAACTGGACATGCCAATGATTTAAATGAATGGGTCAATTATGTAAATGAATGGGTCAATGTCAAGGAGGTTAATTCTGGTTAATGCCAGAAGGGAAGGGGTAAGATGAAGCAAGATTTAGCACACATTAGAGCTTAAATTGGTTAACCAGAGGAGAACAAGAATGTATAGCAAATCTACTGGTAAGTATATTTGAATAATGTTGGCCCCAGCCTTGGCTGCTACTGTACTGGCTAGACCAATGAAATACTAGCTGGGTGGCAATGCTACCTATAAAACATGACAGCATTAAAACACAAGGAAACAAACTGCATTGCCTTGTTAAAGGGCTTCTTCACACAAAACCTATATTTGCATAGTGAAATAAAATGTAATTCTAAGCAACATTCTACATACTTTCATTAGAAAAGCAATTGGTTTTAAAGTTATGTGTAAATGTAATTTGCAGTAAATGGTCAGACAGTTAGAGGAACTCCATACAGGTATAACAATGTCACCGTACATATTTAATTCTGCTTGAGTATTATTGGAAATAAAGTGCCCCTTGAAAGAAAGGTATTGATTTTAGACAAAAGATCAACTTAGCAGCCACCAGATCTTTGTAAAGGCCAACTTAAGTGCTTCTTTAGGTATTTTGTCACTTGACACAGCAGCGCCATGACTCCGTCTCTTTTCCCTTTTCTGTATAGAGGGCATGGAGTGCAGTTAGGTTGTGGTATTTTTCCTTTTAAATAAAACTGGAAGTAAATCTCAGTTATGTGTGGACAGTTTTGCCACCCTTAGCAAAAATGTCATCTAATATTTTATCAAATATGTATATAGTAGAAGTGACCTGGTGCCAAATTCAAGAATTATAATAGATGAAGTTGCAATAATGACGACTAACCTCCCCTAGCTACTTTAAGGTGTAGTTTGTGACTTCACAAACTATTAGACCTGCTGGCCTCAGATGCTAGTACTGAAGGTACTACCTTCCTCACAACTGGGGGAGGTGGTCTTAGCATCAATGAGAGAAGGAGCTGCCTTTGTGTAGGGCAAGGCCTTGAGTCAAAACATCACCGGAATAGATGCACAGTTACAACTGTATATTATATATAGCAGAGGGGAGGGCCCTGATCATGAAAGCTAACAAGGGAGTGGGACATACAGTGAGGGTGTGGTTGAGGAGGTCCTGGAGAGTGAATTATTTGTTTGTGAAGGCTAAAGATGGGCCATCCTAAGACTGATCTAAAGCGAATGTGAGACTTAGTAGATTTGCAGCCGGTGTAAAAATTACAACCCCCACACAACTGTGCAAAAGTGCAGAAAAATGCTCAGGTTATACAGTAAAAGTATTTACACATGCACTCCGTGGGTTCCATCTGAGGTCACAATATAGGGGTTCTTCGTCCATGTGTGTTCACAGATGTTCCCTAAAATTTAACAATAAGGTGATATTTTAGAGGAGTGTTTGGGGAGGATTAGCCTTATTGAAAATCCGTCTATGGTGGTTAGGATAATAATGGTAAATTGTTAGTGAAAAATAGAAAAGCAGTAGCTAGTGTGTGTGTGAGAGTAAGCACAAATTGCCAAAGGCTTAGGTCATATGCTTGAATAAATGGTGAATTACATTTGCCCTTTTGCTAAAAACACAGTTCTTTCTTGAAACTGCTTCCAGTAGATATTCCACAGCCCACAAAAATGTCTCATGTTAGTTATAATATACATATAATTTACGGTTAGGCATTCATTTCCTAGTACACTGTCTATACTTCATGGCTTTCATTTGCTTCCCAGTGAGTCTTTCTATTTCTCCTTAAATACAGATGAAGCCACTTTGGTTTGTGTGTTTGACACAGAATAACTAAACTCAGACATCCCACTTATCCAATTTAACACAGAAAATTGTGTCACAGCACCCCATCTAATTAAAGTGTTCATCATTGTGAGCAATGGTGATCTGGAATGCTAATGAAAAGGTTAAATGCATTAAATGAGTTAAGATAACTTTAGATAACACAGTTTCTTCAATTAGTCCCGAGTCATGATGCATTTAACTCACAAATCCAAGTGGCTGCATCTGTAATATGCTTTGTATGTTTTGGTCGATCTTTCTTATATCCAAATTATACTAAAGCGAGTGAGCATCCTAGGGTGTGCTAAATGTGGTATGCACATGATGGCCAACTACACATGCAGTTGCTCTTGGGGTTATTGGCAAAACTGATTATGGCTTTTGCCAAAATCGAAACCACACACATGACACCAAATTAGATTCACTAAATTACTCATTTGGATCAATCACAGAAGAATAAACAAACACTTTATTATACTTCAAGCACTGCTCTTCCAGCCACTGAGAAACTGACATTACCTTTGCATTTTTTTTCTCATTTCCATGTACTCGAACATAGGAGAGAGTAAATATAAAGAGCCAGTATTCCTACCACCAATAGACTTTTGCTAACAAGTAGGCAAGTTGTAATTAATATAGGTTTCACAACATGAAGTTCATGAAGTAGCAGTCATGACCAAGAAAAATACTTATACATCTATTAAGGTGATCAATTATGGAGGCACTGCCCTATATATGCAGCTATAAACAGCCAGCTGTTCCTTTTTTGCCTTGATCTTGTAACATGGTGGTATGTATATATGTGTTAATACTGCTATGTATAAATTGTTCTGTATAATGTACCAGTTTATCTGATGTTTGTATGTTTGTCTGTTATATACCTATGAAAGATTTAAAAAATTTTTAAAATACCAGCTCTGCATGTTAAAGATTTATTATTTGAGTGTGCATCCCCTTTCTATTATGTATATAGCTGTGGGTAATTTACTGTAGAGCTATCCTGGGATTATTTGCACCTCATAGTTTCCAAAAAGCAATTTTTTGTGTTAAAGCTTTCTTTTTCATTTTCCTTAATATCAGTAGTGCCCTCCATTTACTTATATTTGTAAAGTGCTGGGTTACCAGGTTACCCAGTTTTTTGCATTTGTGTTAGCTGAAAATATTTTGCAGTTGCGGAGATTTTACTAGTGCACCTTCGGATTATATACTGTAGTTATGAGGTTCTCTTAGTTCTAAGATGTGGCAAGCACATGCATTTTTGTGAATTGAACTAGAAGTCTAATGGACTTATTAAGTAAAAATAGAAATTCTCACAGTCTAATGGACGTATTAAGTAAAAATAGTAATTCTCACATGTGTTATGGAATTCATAAATAATTCTGCTTTTCTGAAGCAAGGTATCCATATTTCCTATCGTGCTGCTTGCCAGATAAAACTGAAAACTGTGATGGCCAGTGACACGTGTAGCTATGTTGCTATTCTACTCTACTTCTCACTGAGGACAACTTGAATCTCTAAGATGACATACATGTATGACTGCTACCTCAAAATGCAAAATTCATATTTAGGGAGAGTCATGCCAAAATGCAGCACTCTCCACATGCCCTCACTGGAAAGCAATTTTAGCCATTTGCAAGAGATGCACCAATAACATAGTGTAGATTAAAATTTCTAATTATAAAACTTAAATACTAATTTGTTTGGGAACATAAGCCACTTTGAAATCCTTCACTGTGCTAACTATTTATATAACTAAACCCTTGCTTCCAGTCCAGTGCTCCTAGTACTGCTCTTCTTTCAATGGCTTTTTCAAAAATAGGTTTGGTGGTGGGTCTTTCCCCAGCCCTAGTCCAGCATTACAGAATAAACCATAGATAAACTAAAGAGTTGCAAAGCTTAACTAATGTAGTGGGTGCACAGATATCACACTATAAAATTTAGTTGAAGCATCTTTCAGTGGTTATCTGGTCTTGAATTCTTCAAAAGTCTTGCAAAATGCATGCTCGCTACTAAGGTGCTACATGATTGTATATAATAGTGGAAATTGGCATGGATGTTGTAAAAGCTTTTGGGTCTCCATGTCTATCTTTTAACAGATTATGTACCTTTCATTCCTGACAAATCATGCTTAGTACAGGAGAATATCTAAGATTTTCAGACTACCCACACACAGAATTATATGTCATTCACTACTTTCCTTCTAGACCAATGTCCCACCTGTCTTCTTTATGACCCAACAAAATGTTGTTCATAGGTGAAGTTAGGAAGCATTGTAACTAGCTAGTGAATATTTGAGATTTACTCAAGGGCAGTATTCTTTGCTTCATAGATGCTAGGGCAGGAGTCCCCAACCTTTTTAGTTTTTATTCAACCAAAACTTGCCTCCAAGCTTGGAATTGAAAAATAAGCCCCTGCTTTGAGGCCACAGGGAGCAACATCCAAGGGTTGGTGGGCAAAATGTGCTGGGGGCACAGTTCACTGTGTAGGGGTAACAGAGCAAGAGACAAATGAGTGATAAAAATAAGGATAAAGTTGCTCCTTAACTCAATTTGTTTCCATTATGTTGATGAAGGTAAGAAGTCATCACCTTTGGTAGAAGGTACCAGGCTGGGTGTTTCAGAGTTATATGTACAATAAAAGAAACCAAAAAGTCAGTTAAATGCATTAAGATCCACTGAAGATATTCCGTAGAAATAAAGGCAGTCTCATCCTATATCACATTGATTTTAAGACTGCAGTCGATCACTGTTTTTAAACCACCAGGCCAGTCATTTTCAGGGACTCAAGAAAAACTGCATCAGAATCACTTTTTACCGACTACGGCAGAACTACCAAGTACCTGCCCAAAATGATTTATGTGTAAATGCTTTATATGCATATATACATTTTTTTTCACGTCCAATCATACATAATACATGTTTTCAGCTTCCTGTGAAAAATAAAGTTTGCTAGGTGGTAAAATGATGTCTGCATGGATATACATTATACTGAGATGTTACTGCTGCATATAATTTAACAGCATCTTCTTTGTGCTAAGAAAAACAGTAGGGAGGAATGTCTTTAGTGACAGGCATCTAGACGCTAAAAGACTGATACCAGATTATAACACCAAGCTCAAAGGAACCTTATCCTTGCCTTTTAATATTTCATGCAGAATAGCTTATTGGAAAAGATTGCTTTTCCAAGTGCTTTAGAACAGTGCATAGAGAGGTGCAAATCTAAAAATTAGTAACTAGTACAAGTATGGGACCAGGAATGCTCAGGACCAGGGGCTTGCTGGATAAGGGATCTTGCCGTAATTTAAATCCCCATACCTTAAGTCTAGAAAAAGAAATCTTTTAAACATTAGGATGGCTTTGCCTCCAATAACGATGAATTATATATTATACTTAGTTTAGATCAAGAACTAGTAACTGTTTTATTATTACAGAGAAAAAGGAAATCGTTTTTGAGAATCTGAATTATTTGCTTAAAATGGAGTCTAAGGGAAATGGTCACCATAGCCATTTGGAGCTTTCTAGATTTTCCGGATAATGAATCCCATACCTGTACTAGTCTGTTCGTTTTGCTCAGATCCAAAACATGGCATTCAATATCTAGAAACCAATAATACAGAAAGCTCAAATTATGAAAAGGACATTCTGGATAACAGGACCCATATACACATGTATACCTCCCAACTTTCCCATTTTTCGCAAGACAGTCCGGATTTTGACAGCCTCAGTCCAGAATTTCTATTGAAATGTCCCAACTTTCTCTTTGATCTCATGCACTGAACAGCCAAAGTTTCTAACCTAATTGGCTTTCAGCATAGAGCCCAGAATAGATACTTATGTAACTCTTGGGGAAACTGTGATTTGCAGCTTAAAGGGCAATTCACCTACTTTAGCAAAACTATAATAACACATAAAAACCACAGAAATGTGCTCAAACTATCATAACCTGACATATTTTGTAAAATGAACATGCTAATTAGGGGATGTGACAAAAATTGGTTTGGTCAAAAATATTTTTGTCTCTCTTTCGGTTTCCAAAATGTTGGTAGGTATGGGATCAGTTATCCAGAAACATGTTGGCCAGATATCTCCAAATTATGGAAAAATCTTCTCCTATAGATTCTATTTTATCCAAATAATATATATATTTTTTAATATATTTCCTTTTCTCTGTAATAATAAAACAGTAGCTTGTACTTCATCCCAACTAAGATATAATTAATCCTTATTGGAACAAAACCAGTCTTTTGGGTTTAATTAAGGTTTACATGATTTTCTAGTAGACTTAAAGTGGACCCGTCACCCCAAAAAAATATTAAAAATCA
>CM044435.1:15055960-15070343 GCA_024363595.1 Xenopus borealis | reverse complement strand
AAACACTGTCAGGATACTGACATTGTATTGTTAGTCAATTATGAGAAATACCTCTTTCTTTAAGTCACAGCACATTGATCCCTGTAGATATATTGCAGGAGAATGTATTAATCCTAGCGTCAGTGTGCCCTGTCCATGATAAATGAAATAAATGAAAGGACCCCTTTTCTGCAGATGATAGCATATATTACACTCCATTGATTTTGAATTTTTATCCTGATAAAAGAGGAAAAAACAAGAGAAGGAGGTCACCAAATCCACATGGACTTTCCACAACTAATTGCTGTCTAAAACTGGATAGGCATTTTTATAATCAGTATGCGGAGCATGAAAGAACCAGGACATGTGAATGTGTATCTGCAGTGAATGTGAAACTGGTAACACAGCAGTGCAATGCATAATCTCACCCAATAATTTATCAAGCAGCTTCTATATGTTCTATATGGTGAGGCATTTTAGCTTACAAAGGGTAGTATTCTGAATTAAAAGCACTTAAATCAGTTGCCATGCACATCATTTCCTTTTAACATTTTTTTTCCTTTTTGTGGAATACAAAAAAATGCAAATTAATTCAACTGATATTCAATAGAAGATAAGGAACATGCTCTATAATAAATACAGAGTGGACAGAAGAAAAAAAATCGCAACATTAAATCCTAGAATTAGGGCAGTGGGGTCCCTATGGTATGATTTTCTAATCTATGTACAGTAAAAGCACACAAGAAAGCCAAGGAAACAACTTAAAGTTCTGAAAAATTTGTTAACCCTCAGCTTGTTTAAAGAAAAACACCCTAGAAGATGCCACATGCCAGCATGCAGAATAAAGCACATTCATCATCAAGAATATTGTACATCAGGGATGCCCAAAAGGTAGATCAGAATCTGCCAGCAGACCTTTCTCTGGTGATCAGTAGATCTCAAGACACTGTCAACAAACAGCTTGTCTATATCACCCTCCTTTTCATGCTTTTCATTCAGATATTTATTATGTTCTAGTTACATAAAAATAATTGTTTGCTAAACATAGCAACATACATTTTCCCATTAATCAGTAGTTAAATAATATTTTCCATTTAACAGAATGCTAACAATGCATTAATAGATGTAGATCATAATGGCACAGCATCACTAAAAGTACATATTGCATTAGTAAAGTATGGGCACTCCTGTTGTATATAATTTAAAAAATTGTAATGAAACCATAACCATAAAAAATTAACTGGTAATGGGTGTAATACAGTAGCTGCACTAGCATACCTCTAAAAAAAAAACTTTTGCTGAAGCCCAAACCCTCCCTCTTCGGGCCCACCCACTGCAAATGAGCAAGCCTGAAGAGTTTAAAATGCAAAGTGGCTGGAAATGGTGAATCACCATACAGTGGACCCTTCAGCCTTGACCCCCTTGGCCCCCAGCTGTTGTGGGGTCTCCTTTATAGGTAGTTATGCAACTGAATAATTCAGATGCAGGGTCACACTAGAAGAAGTAACAAGGCAAAACTTTTGTTGGGTGCTGCATCAGTGTGTGATTAGCAAATCTATCAGGTATATAGATCAAATACTGTATACTTAAAACACTTAAGGAAAGTGTAGAGGCCTCTAATAAACTCTTTATAAAGGTAACTCAACCAAACATTACTGAAAGTGACACATACATTGTGTGGATTTATGTTTTGTGAAGGGAGCACTGTTCTAGATTGTACTGCTGATTAAGTCTGCAGAGTTAGGGGCCAAGTCATACATTAGTTTTTGTGAGTAGTATTTACCTCTTCTCTGTCTATAATGTTTCTTTTTGATCTGCACTTTCTTCCAAAACCTTTGTCTATTATGATTGCTTTGTGAATGAGCACTCATACACCATGGGCATCAAGTAAGCTTGCCTTAAATTAAATACATAGGAACTTCTTTAGCATTGCCTGTTGGTTTATATGCAAAAGGTTACCTACTCTGTACTGATGTCCATCCTTAAGCCTTGCCACCACATACTCTCCACTTCATTCCTCCAATGACCTTAGACATTTCTCCATCCTGGTAACCTCCTCACATGAATTCTTGCACAACTTCACCAGAGCAGCTCCCTACCTGTGGAATTGATTGCCACCCAACATCAGACATTTTCCTACTCTGCAGAATTTCAAGTGTTCCCTTTAAATGCACATCTTAGTCCAAACACACTCTATTTTATTAATTTATATTAATCCCTTACAAAAGCCCCCAATTTCCCTTGTGACCAGGACCTTCATTAATTACTGTACCAGTTTACCTGTATGCAAATTATCACCTTGTATTCACTTTTATGTACAGGTATGGGGAACTTGTAGGTGATTTATAAATAAATGTAATCATAATTATTACTTGGCAGGCTAAAGAGCCATTTAAATTCATAAAAGACATTTATGCAATTAATACTGTGGCGATGGCTCATAATGGCTGCTTAGTGGTTCCTAATGAAGGTATTTTGGTTCATTGTGTGTTATTTTGTGTTTACTTCATTTCTGAGTTGTGGTCACACAGGTTAAGTGCCCATCAGATTAATATATTTTCTTTCTTTTCTGTAAAATTGCAATTACGGATGCAGAATTTTTACAAAGGGACCTCCAAATATCTAGCACTGATTTAATGAAAATAGAGGAAAATAGGGAAACCTTAAATGGAGCAAAACAGATAAAATTCCTGTTAAGAAAATAAGGTTAAACGTTTAACTAGGTATCATATGGGCTATAAGTAGCCTCTGTGTTGACTGGCAGCCAACAGGAGAATCTGTTTGTCAGTACACATAGCTTTTATGCATTAAAAGCTTGCTTTAAAGACAGAAATCAAAAAAGAAGGCTACTGGGAACAATATCCAAAGATTAGTTGAGCAACATGTTGCTCAATAGCCAACAAGAGCCAATAGTAGGTGATCACTGTTCTAGGACAATTGGAGGGAGTCGGCTCAAACATGTAATTACTTATCATTTGTGTATGTTGCTGTGAAAAGATTGTTAAAGATAAAAACAATATCTGGGCAATTAAGATGTTCTTCCTTTAAATCCATTTTATTGTTATAATGAAATGTTATTAAATTATATTACTTTAAGTAGTGCTGACTTTCCTGATACATTACTCATCAGCAAAGATTAACAATTGGAGGTTTGTGATAAGTTGCTGAACTTGTAAAACTATGGTGGCTAAGATACCCTCTGGGAATTCCACTGTTCCAACCCCCTGCCCTTTTTCTAGAGGCAAGATCACCTGGAAGAGATACTTTCAATTTGACACTCCTATTTTGGAGCTCAGGACTGATATTTCTAACTCAAACCTTAGTGACTTACACTGGAGAGTACTGTATGGAAATTACACCTGTCACTATCCAATACCTCATTCAAGGGGGCCTGTTCCCCAACTACAGCAAGGACCTCCATACCCTTGGAGCCTTCTATTGGGCCCATGTCCACACTTCCATCAACATCTACCACATTCCTTAGGTGGAGGTCAAAGAGGAAGTGCTACCCTTTCCCAGTACTATATCGAGTGCTAAAGGAAGTGGCCACCAACCCCTGGACCAATAACATACTTATGTAAATGAACTTACTTAGATAAACACCCTTCTGCCTATTAACTAAGGAACTGATCATGTAGGGATTTAAAAACCATAGGGGCTATTCACCCTATGAGTCCCTCCACATGCATGTGCAATATTGTTCATTTTCATTCACTGCAAAGGAAATGTGTGAAGCTTGTGGTACAGTCACAATACAGTCACAATGGCACGGATATTCTGGGGGAAAATGTTACATTCAGGCTGTGTTACAACTGAACCTACAGTAAAACATTAGACAAGGTCAAAAATAAGGAAATTATTCAAATGACTATTTATATACATCCCACTTACATATTGTAATTCAACATCAATAAGGAAACACTGTCTTCAATATCAATGTAAAACAATTTTATTGTGCACACATCTGGATCATCTGTTTTTTCCCTCTCTATGGAATGTTCTGTCTCCTCTTTTTTCTTAATTAAGGTCAGAATGAAGATAATGGGCTCACAGACTACAGTACATCGCTGTGAGCTGGTGTCATAATTAGAGAGCAGATTTATTCACTTTATGGAAAATTGTACTGCAGCATACAAAACGCTTATGAGTATAATATTCTATTGAAATCTCATGTTACGTTCTGGAGCAATTTGCTGATTATATCCCCTGATTGCTCCACTGGGCAGTCCTTAATCATAAGAATATACAAGTGCCATTATATGTTTTATTTGTCTACCAAGGCACAAATTTCATGCCTAATGCTACATAATGATGTACGTCTCTTTGCATTTGAAAAGGCATTGTAGTATAAAAAATATTATTGCTTTATTAAGCCTATTATAGGGGAAAGCACGTGCTTAACTTAAAGGGGAACTTTCACAAAAAATTATATTTTATATAAACTTCATCATATTAAAACAGAAATTTCTGAAATAATCCCCCACTATGCCCCTCTCAGCATCGCCTCTTTTCATTCTCTCTTCACTGAGGAGTTGGGAGTCAGATTTTAAATTGACAGTTAAGTTCTTTGCGGATTGCTCCTTTTGCTTCAAAGGCACTCATTCTTAAAATCGTCAGAAATACTGAACATCAAGAATATGTGCTAAATAAGGAGGATGATAGATATAAAAGCCACAGTTGTTTCTCCAGAGTCAACTAATCCAAGCAATTCTCTAGCACATGAGTTGAATTTCCCTTAAAGGGGAACACAGAGGCAGATTTACTATTGGTTGAATTCGAGGGTGAATTTACCCTCGAATTCAACCAATCGAATTGTGGTCGAATATCGAATTCGAAGGATTTTATTTTGTGTTTCAGTAAGCACAGGAAAGCAGCAGCAAATATACTTAGATCTAGGGCCGGATTTACATAGCGAGCGCCCCTAGGCCTGCTGTAGTTCATTGCCCCCTCCCCAATTCTTTATTTGCGTAAATATCATATACATCCCCAGTGTTTCTGAATCAATGTGGGTGTGGTTGGGCAGCATGCCACCCCTTGTCTGCCACCATAGGCCCTGGCGGCCTTTGCACAAATCTGCCCTGCTTAGACCACCACTACAACAAGATTTGTGTTTAACTCCAGGGTCAGACTGGAGGGCAGACACCTCAGGCCCCCAGCGACAGCCACAAACCCCCTCCCCCCCCCACTGACCAGGGCCAGAGGTTAAAAACAGCAGGAATAGCGGGTCTGGGCCGGCAAGCCCCACCGGGTTTTTTCCTGGTATCCCATTGGCCCAGTCTTGTTTTTGTGTCCCCTACATATCAGGAACCTCAGTTAGATTTCTGTGGTTGCAAAGAGGAAAAAGCAAGCTCTTAAGAATTGTTCAGTACAATCCACTCACCTCAACATTCTAGTTGTGTTTTTCAGAAAGGCTAAGAGATTAGAAGCGGGAACAATTTGTAGCTGTTGATAACTAATACTAACATTTTTGCATTTCATTAATGCATTGAAACTAATGCTAACATTTTTCAACATTGCTGTGTTCCAACTAGCCACCAAATTCCCCTTTTGCATTATTTGTCTTTAGTCTCATTAGAACATACTGCCCATATAGTTCATTTTCTGTTTTCTTTCTTTCTGATGACACAACCATAATTCCATTGTGTGCACTTAAATCCTCTGCTGATTATACATTCCCTTAACTGCCTTTTCTTTATTTCCCAGTGAACCACCAGCATTCTCCATAATGAAAGAAATTTCCAGATTACTAGCTTTCAAGCTTTTCTCTTGGACTGTCTTTTAAGAGATGCCTAACTCTTAAACTCCCACAGAGATTCCATTAATTTTTTGAGTCAGTGATTGTGTCATCTATGCAGTAGGGGGTAGGGGTGAAAATCATCAATTTTCTATTCAACTAGAATCAGTTGTTTTTATATACAAGGTCAATGGGCTCACATTGAAGTTTTCTTTAGTTCTGTATTAATCCCAACCATACAAAGGTATTACACATGCTTTACTTCTATTTAGATATCATATAACAGCATAACATATGATTATTAACTATCACAGGAAATAAATTTGCTTTACCGATTATGGCACTTCCTTTAATTACTTAAAAATCTATTATATTGTGACCAAACAAGGGAAATTTAAAAAAAAATATAACGTTTTCTTATTTCTTTGCAACTGCAGTAGAATATTCCCCAAGAGATTGATGGGGGAACATAACAATAATAATTATGAACAGAAAAAAACAATATTTTACAAGAGGAATTGCAAATTTGCGTAAGTTATGTATTGCAATTTCATATACAGAAAGAGCAGATATCTATGGAGCTTTTTCTTTCCAATTTCCCCAATGCTTTGAATGCTTCTAAAAATCACAGAACTTGCAAGACATTACGAGCATTAAAGACTTGAGAAATTCAGAACCAAAAGTCAGAACTAGAAATGCACAAAAAAGGAAGTTTGGGCTGCATTTTGAATATCTTGTGTATAACTTGCTAGAGGGGTAAATTACTCAAAATGTTTAATTTTTCCACAAATCTCTAAAAATGTGTGGTTTTCCAATTTTATTTAAACAAAATCTTAAAGTAGTAGTATAAAAACTACTAGTACAAAACCATCAGGTAAAAGTTGTCAAGGTCATGCAGAAGTCAATGGGAGTTGTCCTAGGCAAAATAGAGTTTTTTTCCATGATTGTATTCAATTGCCTTTTTTAAATTTGGATTTTTTTATTTTTTTTTTTAAATTATGAGTTTATACTTAGTAGGAAAAAACCTCTAATACCTCACAAAATTGAATTTTGATACATCAGCCTCCCACAAAAAATGATACTGTTGATACATAGGCCCAATGTGTCACTTATGACCCCATAAGTTTTGGATATTTGCAATCCTGAGAGCATATTGCTATGTTTTTTTACATAAAATGCAGCTTTGATTTCCAGTCATTTCTAAGTATGTTGGTCGCCAGGGGGAGATGCACTTGATGCAACTGCAGCCCATGCACAATTTGCATGTGTCGTAGCATTTTGACGCAAGTCGGATAAATTGAAAAGCCTCTTTGTGATCACCTGAATTTGACTTGAGTCCTTATGATGCAATTGCACCAATTCATACCAGCCACTGGGGGAACCCTAAAGCTACAGCCTGATTTCTCTTGTGAATAGGTTGGAAATTTGCATGGTGAAAAGGACCGAGCTGTGCCGAGCACAATTATGAAAGTGCAAGGAGCATAATCACACAAGTACATCTAATGAATGGGATTTTTAATGCAACTGACTGCTGCCAATTAAGCTGCCCCGCAAATGCACTATTATGTTACCCAATGTGGGTATGACTCTGCATAAAGACAAGAATATTTACTGTAGCTTGTTTCAATTTGCAGGCTTCTATATATATATATATATATATAAATATAAATGCATTCTCTTTGCAGCTGTGGACAAAGCACACAAGATGAGATAAGGGATAATACAACTATATTCACAAGAATTCTGGACCGTCTTCTTGATGGCTACGATAACCGCCTAAGACCAGGACTGGGAGGTTTGTTTAAAAAAAAAAAAGGAGGGGGGAGTATTATTTTGGTTGTAAAAAGTGTAAGCACTGCATGCATGTGTGTATAATAAGCTATCCATGGGCAATATTTCTAAAGCACAGGGTTAGTGGTTAAATTGGATGTGTATTACGTAAGTGTATTATTGTACATTATGCATCAGAGAAAATGATTACAAACAAATAATGTTTTACGTTAAAAAAGTGTTGCCATTCAGAAATAAGGATATGAATATTTCTTGAAACACAATTTGAAGCTGTGTGTTTTAGTGCAGATTGGCTTTTAGGTTACACGGCAAAAAAGTACTTCATTATTATAGAAGGAAAAGAACTGGTTTCCCTGCAGCGCCACATGATTGCACAATGTCGGACTGAAGGTCAGTGGTCATTTGTTAATGCAGGGTAGCTGCAGGATGGCCAATGGCTGCCTGTGATTTGAGATCAGTCGTAAAACATTATGAAACATAAATAAACTAAATTTAAAAGATATGCAAATGTAAATTCCACCCAGTGATTTTTCTGTTGAGGCATATGAGAAAGACTGTTAACCAGTAACAAGAAGAAATGTCTACCATGTACTATATTTATAGATAATTACTATGGATTTGCTAATAGCAGGAAATATTCTTTTATCAAAGAGAAAAAAAGTAGCAGTTTTAGCTGCAGAATGACCATTATAGATGGAAATAATAAACTAAACTAAGAAATGATTCTCATGGTAAAACATTAGTTCAGTTTTCTATACTCTTTTCAATGGTACCTTACAGAGGAACGAAGCAAGAGTTTATTTCATTCTGACATTTTGCTTTAAATGTCATGTTTTCTTTTTTATTTTCTCCATGTTTTGGACTATTAAGGCTTCATCGCCAATCATAAGGTATTTTCCACTAAGCATGCATACAGGTGTAATAATGGGCCTATATGTCTGGTTATTTGAGGAAACCCATACCTGCCCCTTAAATTGGATGCACAAATTGTTAGAGTTGCATATTTAAAGGGTTGGTTCACCTTTAAGTTAACTTTTAGTATGTCATAGAATGGCTAATCATAAGCAACTTTTTAATTTGTCTTCATTATTTTTTAATAGTTTTTTTAATTATTTGCTGTCTTCTTCTAATTCTCATTAGCTTTCAAATGGGGGTCACTGACCCTCATCTATTCAGCCCCTTCCCTATTGACATTCCTGTCTCTAATTAAATTCAATGCATGGTTAGTAGGGTAATTTGGACCCTAGCAACCACACTGCTGAAACTGCAAACTGGAGATCTGCCAAATAAAAAGCGAAATAACGCAAAATCCACAATTTTTTTTTTAAATAAAATAAAAAATGAAAACCATCTGCATAAGTCACAGAATATCCCTTTCTACATAATCCAAAAAGTTAACTCAAAAGTGAACAACCCATTAACCAACTACCTCACGTCTATGTTTTTTTTGAGCCAAAAAGAGGATTCCTTAAAATTTTAAAAATGACTAAAAAACTACCAATATATCTACAGTTTTAATTTTTTGTGTTTTTATTTGTTTTTGTTCACTGAAAAACAAACCCTACAATAGAATAATTTCTCCTTTGAAGGACTGAAAAACAGATTGATTTTGAATAATGTTTTCAGGCATATTTGTTTAGGGTTGCTGGGGGTTAGTCAGAGGATGCTTCAGCACCTCAATCTTTATAAAATGCTATAGATTTGCAGTTGTATTGAGATCATGGATTTGGTCATTGTGGGATATTCGACTTGTTCTTGTGACATGGTTCAAGTGTTACATTGGACTTGTGTTTAGGATCATTTACTTAATTGTCCCCTATGTCAGTCATGCGCTGTATTTTGCACCATCCATTCTTCTGCCTTTTATTTTAACCAGACCCTCCATCCATCGTGATGAAAAGCAGCCCCACGACATGATGCTACCACCTCATGTTTCATTCTAATCATTATATGAAATCTGCAGTGATTAACATTCTGCATAGGTGTTAGTATACAGCGCTTCTCAGAAGCATCTCCCCATACTAACGTCTATTGAGATTGAATGCATTTGACCCTTTGATAAATGTGTCAAATTGTTAACCCTTTTCTGACAGTCAGGAAATTGTCCTAATATTCAAGAGTTTAAAATTGAAATTAGACGGGACGCCTGGGAATCCTTCTTGATTACCTGATTTGATCTTTATTACATCGGCCCTTTAATGGTGATACATCAAGGAGACTCTATATAATACAGTATATTACAATTATGCATAAGAATAGGTATGCAAGTAATATGTATTTTTCATTAAGATTATTTCCAACAACAATCATTTTGAGTTTCATTGCTTTAAAAATAATATCAAAGAGGATACTTTCTGCATTGCTATTCGGTAGCTCATTAAAGCAGAAATGGCTGTTATTGATGGGATCGCAGGAATTCATCGCGGGCGAATAAATTCGTGAATCGCCAGCAAATTTCGCTTAGCGAAAATTCGCTGGAAAAACGAGTCGCGCGCCATTTTTTGACGCGACGAAAACGACACGTCAAAAGCGTCCCGCGACTCGTTTCACAAATTTTTCGCCAATTCAATTTTTCGGCGAAGCGAATCTCGGGAGATTCGCCCATCACTAATAGCTGTTCCTTCCCTGGTAAACACATGCATAAATGTGGGAAAATAAGTAACCCAGTTATTTTAATACGATTTCCCTGATTATAAACAGTGCATAACAAAATCCTGTTGCCCTTCCCTTTCTATAGGTGTCCTTCAAAATCTATTCTTACTCATGCTTATATAAAGTATACAGTAGTATAGATTAAGGCAAATCCACTTCATTGTGACAAACCTGCAATCTATTGCGATCAACCAAACTGATTGAATAAAGAGCATGTGCAGAAAAAGCAGTTAAGTCATATGAAGGTGGAAAGGGGTTTTTACAGTGAGAGCTGGGAAGATATGGAATTCTCTCCCTGAATCAGTGGTACAGGCTGATACATTAGATAGCTTTAAGAAGGGGTTGGATGGCTTTTTAGCAAGTGAGGGAATACAGGGTTATGGAAGATAGCTCATAGTACAAGTTGATCCAGGGACTAGTCTGATTGTCATCTTGGAGTCAAGAAGGAATTATTCCCTCTCTGAGGCAAATTGGAGGTTTCAAATGTTTCCCCCCCCCCCTTTAGCAGTAATGGTGGTCATAGAGGTACAGTAGAGATCCGCTCGTTTGGCCATGTCACTAAACAAGCAGATTTCTGACCCATATGCCCACATTGAGGTGGGTGATATCGAGCTGATGCGATCATGAGGCCTACGGCCCAATGATCGGCTTGTAATGCAATCAATGCGATGCATCAATGCACAGATGTGGCTGTGATCCGATGAGATTTTTTAAACTGCCCTATCGAGATCTTTCGGCCAGATATTGATCGGGAAAGCCCGTCAGCCAGCCCCAAACATGGGCTGCCGACTCGGTCTGGGGGCCTTTAGGCAGGTTTCATTTAGATAAAAAGGTTGAACTTGATGTTTTGTGTCTTTTTTTTAACCTCATCTAAAGTGTTACAAGTAAATTGTAGAGGGCATCCAAAGAGCAAATCTTTGCTTGAATTAGACATCCAGGGCCAATATTAGATTAAAAACGCTGTTGAGAGAGGACCACATCGATAGGCTGACACTGTCCTTGCCCTGTATAATCTTCTAACCTGTGCAATAGATATGTGGCTGATACCCAGCCAGATATTGGTATAAAAGGCTCCTGTTTTGGCCCCATACAGGAGCCAATAATGTCAGTTCCTGTATGGTCACCATTATGTTTGGGAGTTTGTACCCTGTATTAACTATATATTGTTAAACTGGGGGGGCCGTGGGGTTTTTATTTAAGTAGAGTCCAAGGTTCTGTATCATAGTAACATAGTAAGTTAGTTTGAAAAAAGACACAGACCCATCAAGTTCAACCTTTGATTAGATACAGAAGCTTAATTCTGTGCATTGTTTTAGAATAGAAAAACATTCTAGGCAGTGATCAGAATTCTATGTTGCAGCCCAAAATGGCTTTTTTTATAGTAAAACCAAACTGCTTGTGGTTATAGTTATTCATGAATTATAAATTTATTGTTGCTGGTGTTACTGGCATTAGTAATGCCCTCATGAGCATTATAGGCTCTAACCCTCTATCTACCTATTTTAATCTGGTATGAACCACTTTTATTTCTGCTTAAATGTCCTCTTGTTGATTTTAGTGGCTAAGTGGTTATCTAATATCAGCAAGTTCATAGAGAAGTCAAGGTCCTGCACAAGCTGTGAGCTCCGATATTCATGCAAAGTGAATGTCTGCGCTAATGTGAGCACAGCCCTTAAAAATAGATTGTGCATATTTATCATTGCTATTCAGCCTGTTATGCATTACGCACAGTAGACTGAGAATACTGAAGGGTTAAGGAGGTTTTGCCTCCCCAAACAGAGACCAGCTGCCATTTGTCACTTCAGTTCTATGTTTTTGTGCCTTACTTAGCACCTGTAACTGGAAGTGAATACATTCATTACAAGTTATTCTATTTGCATAAAGATCTGTGTATATATTTATAAACTCTCCCATGGAAAGCCATCTATGGGTTGTCTCCCCAAATAATAATTTCACTCCTGTGATACACACAATACCACTGATATTAATGTGTTGGCACTTTGTTTCATGAGCTAGTTTGAACAAAATTTAAATTTTGTTCATTCATTTAAATGCTTGGAAAGAGGCAGGAAATAATTAAAGCATTTTTATAAAATAAATAATGAAAACAAATTGCAAAGTTGCTATAAACACGGCAATAGGAAACCCCTTCAGCCAAAAAAAACTATTGCTGGAGGCTACATGTAATGTTATTGTTAGTTTTCTTTCTGTTTAGTTCCACCCCTATGAATATTCCCATCTCAACTTCAAACCCCCAGCCTGATGGCTAGGTTAAAGGGATAATGTCATGGGAAAACATGCTTTTTTCAAAACACATCAGTTCATAGTGCTGCTCCAGTAGAATTCTGCACTGAAATCCATTTCTGAAAAGAGCAAAAAGATTTTTTAATATTCAATTTTGAAATCTGACATGGGGCTAGACATTTTGTCAATTTCCCAGCTGCCCCTGGTCATGTGACTTGTGCCAGCACTTTAGGAGGGAACATGCTTTCTGGCAGGCTGTTGCTTTTCCTTCTCAATGTAACTGAATTGAACGCAGTGGGACATGAGTTTTACTATTGAGTGCTGTTCTTAGATCTACCAGGCAGCTGTTATCTTGAGTTAGGGAACTGTTATCTGGTTACCTTCCCATTGTTCTGTTGTTAGACTGCTGGGGGGGGGGGAAGGGAGGGGTGATGTCACTCCAACTTGCAGTACAGCAGTAAAGAGTGACTAAAGTTTATCAGAGCACAAATGATTTATCAATGACTTGGGGCAGCTGGGAAATTGACAATATATCTAGCCCCATGTCAGATGTCAGAAATGGATTTCAGTGCAGAATTCTGCTGGAGTAGCACTATTAACTGATGCATTTTGAAAAAAAAAATGTTTTTCCCATGACAGAATCCCTTTAAATATGACACTAGCAACCAGATGACCACTGAACAAAAAGCTAAATAACTGAAAATAACATCAAAAATCAAAAACAAAATTGTCTCGGAATATCAACATCTAATTTAAAGATTAACTACCCCTTTAAAGGGTCCTGCTCTTGTAAGACCTAACAATCTAAAGATAATAAGTACAGTAGATTGTCTTAAAGAGTGAACCTCATTTCATCCACAGACTGTGCTGAAATGACACTCAGAACTGCTCTAGCCTTCTTTGGCTGACTACATTGTTTCATTGCTACGTGTATTCAGAACCAGCAATGCAGGGACAGACAGATATGACTATGAAGATTTTCATTCATCCAGGTCATGGTATATCTGATATAAGTAATTCTAAAACAACTGGACTTGCTGAGTAATTATTGAAGACATTTCACTACTCATCCGAGCAGCTTCTTCTGACTGGTATGGGAAGTTCTCAGTATATAAACTCTTCCACTAATCTTCCACATATACTGCAACTGCCATGTAGCAATAGCTTTAAAATAAACATGTTAGAGAGCTTTTCTTTCATTGTACAAAATGTTATGTTTAGGGCTACCTCCCTTTAACAGGACACTTTTACTAAGGTGCTATGGCAAAATATTATATTTGCTCACAAAAATAACTGTTGAAAAACCTCAGGGCTTCCAGGTACAGTATTAGTATGGAAGTATGGAAGTCCTCTCTTACCAATTATAAAATAGGTGGTAAATTATATGGCTAAATCAGCATATCTCATATACCAAATATAAAACAATACACCTTTAAAATGATGCCAACTAATTTTCATCATAAAATAAGCACTTACTGTCCCCATGCCTATTGGCTGTGTCATGACATGGTAGCATCTACCTAATATGAATGACATCCAGAATCTCACAATAACCCATGGAGAGAAAAACATTGAATATATCACTATTTGACTTTAGCTGCCCTGCCAGAGAATTGTAAAGGGAATACATGTCTGTCTTGCTATTGGAATAAAATGTTTCACATGTTGTCAAGAGGACTGTGACAGCTGACTTTGGAGCTGGAAAATAATGCTGTATCTTTACAACTAAAGCGGTGGCAAACGTAATGTCAGCATTTAAGCAACATGCACCTAAAATAATAGCGAGAGAACTGAATGGGTACAATATCCCCCACTAATTAGCATTATTGAATGAATTAAATAAGTGCTCCTTCTCTGATTTGGTTTCTCCAGTATAGAGATAAAATATTGAGCTGATGATTATATGTAGATGATACTCAGCCCCATGGGGCAGGAAATTTCAATAACATATCTTCAATATCGGCTAAAAATGGAAAATGAGGT
>CM044435.1:15031049-15050117 GCA_024363595.1 Xenopus borealis | reverse complement strand
TCTACCCAGAGGGATTCCACACACTCACCAGTGCCAGCAATGGTTATTTATTTAGTGCATTGTTTCAATTCAGGCTTTACATTGAAACACACTCCTCCCCCCTTTTTAATCCCTCTGTCCCTCCTAAAAAGTCCAGTCATATGTTTCATCCCACCACATCTCAGCGATACTGTACAAATTATACAATGATTTTTAGAGCATGCAATTAATTCTAGGTCTCCCATTTTACCTGACAAATTTTGTGCATTTGCCAGCATACAGCGGAGGTTACTACTTTTACTTTGAGGAGAATTGTATGTTAAGTTAGTATTAGTCTGTTTTCCTTTCAACAGAGGGACCTCCTTAGCTGGTAAGTTGTATGCCCCCCTCACTCCTCCCCCATGACCCCTTACTAATCCCACTACCCCATCTACCATAGCTTCCCCATAACTCTTTTTCTCACCTACCCCCCACTTGCCTAGTTTAAACACTCCTCCAACCTCTTGGCCATTCTTTCCCCTAGCACAGTGGACCCCCTTCCATTGAAGTCACAACTGTATAGGTTGAACCCCAAAGAAAAATCAGCCCAGTGCTCTAGGAACACAAACACTTCCTTCCTACATGAAGACTTGAGCCACGCATTTAGTTCCCTAAGCTACCGCTGTCTCCCTAAACTTGCACGTGGCACAGGCAAAATTTCCAAAAAAATTACAGTGGAAGACCTTCCCTTAATCTTAGAGCCTAGATCCCTTTAAGGTCTTCCATCTACCATTTATACTGTCATTAGTACCAATATGTACGAAGACCATTGGGTCATGCCCAGCCCCACCCATTAATTTGTCTTCCCAGGGCCGGATTTACATAGCAGGCACCCCTAGGACCACTGCCGTTCATCGCCCCCATACTCTGCCCTTTATTCACAAATTTTCATCATCAGGACCAGAGCAATGGGGATTGGTGCATAGGAAATTTAAAAAACAATTCCTGAATATCCCCAGTGTTTCTGAACCAATGTGGGTGTGGCTGAGCAGCATGCCTGCCACTCTAGACCTGGGCTTAGGTGGCCTTTCCACAAATCTGGGCCTGTGTCTACCCGATCAACCACATGCCGAACCCTAGCACCAGGTAGACAGCAAACTGTTCAGTTGTAGCTATCCAGATGACAGATTACCCTATCGACTATCTAGCCCCAATCTGCTTAGACCTGACTCGCTCTCCTCCCCAACACTACTAGAGAAACTGGTCTCCTGGCTGTTAGAGGGATCAGCCCATCAGTTCACACTCTGGCAAAGCTGTTGGGATGTATAAACCCAGGATCAGTCTCCCTTTTCATTTTGCCCACCTAAGATTTTCTGTCACCCAACTAGCTGCCTCAACATCCTGCTGCTGTTCTGTTCCCCCCACCCCCAAACTATCTGACCCCACTCAGTGAGCAAGAGACTGTCAATTGACCACAGTGTTGCAATTTGTTCCTCTAGTGCTTTACCTCGAGCCTCCAAAGAGGCAATTTGCTCACATCCACCACAGAGGTAAGCATTTGGATCTTATGTTCCAAATCTGCATACATATGGCAAGCTGAGTCAGATCTTCAATCTTGCTAGCACTTATTATCCCTATTACAGATCAAAACAGGAATTTAAAAAAATGAGGGTGTAAAACAGATTTTTGTCCTAGGTTAAACCTACAGTACTTTAGTTTGAAACTCCTGTGTTTGTAATTCCACTTATAGATCTCCCACTTAAAGAGCAAACACTTAAGAGCAGCTAAACACTAGGGAAAGCTCCACTGGTCCCAGGGGTTCTATTTACACAGTCTGTTCAGGTGCAACTTATCAAACTCCACCCCCTCAAACTGAAGGAAAACTTACTGCAAAGTAAAGCAGGTTGTGACAAACTTGCTGTAAGCACAAGAGCACACCAAACTTTGTTATTTAGCACCAAATACAGAAAAAAATATATAAAAATGAAACCACAGTATTTCAATATACCACCTTACTATAAAATAACAGTTAATAACAAGTACTTATCCTTTTCAGTTGATTTGTTTATTTTTAGTAGCTTTTTCCAGTCAGCAGCCTGTTTGACGAACCACTAAATCCATTCCTTTATCCTATCCCATTTAGACTATTGCATTCTTCTACTAACCAGTCTTCTTGTTTCCCATCCCTCCCCCCTCAAATTGTTTCCCATCTCTCCCCCTCAAATCAATCGTAAAAGGATACTGTCATGGGAAAACATCTTTACATTTATTTTAGAAATCTGATATGGGGGCTAGACATTGAGTTTCCCAGGAGCCCCCAGTCATGTCACTTGTGCTAGAATAAACATCAGTCACTCTTTATTGCTGTACTGCAAACTTGAGTGATATCATCCCCTCCCCCCAGCAGCCTAACAACAGTAAAATGGGAAGGTAACCAGATAACTCCTTTACACAAGATAACAGCTTCCTGGTAGAGCTAGGAACAGCACTCAGTAGTAAAATCTAGGTCCCACTGCAACACATTCAGTTACATTGAGTCAGGGCCACTCCGGCCATGAGGCAAGGTGAGAACCTAGCCTCAGGCGGCATGGAGCGACCAGTTTCCAGGGGACTTAAAGAGACAGATTTCCATCTTTTAAAATGGAAATTCGGCTTTTCTAGTGGAGCAAGTGCAATAGCGCTCGCTGCACTAGCAATGCGGCCCCTCTTCCACCCGCTCCGACAAGTTAGAAGCTCAGGCGGCAGCAGCCCCTAAAATGCCCCTGCATTGAGTAGGAGAAACAATAGCCTTTCAGCAAGCAGTTCCATAGAGCAGCACTGGCTCTTTCTGAACGCACATGACCAGGCAAAATAACTCGAGATGGCTGCCTACACACCAATATTACAACAAAAAAAAATACACTTATTACTTCACGAATGAAATTGTATATGGTAGAGTGAATTATTTGCAGTGTAAACATTTTCCCTCTCCTAAGAAGGAAACTGTTCAAATAGCATATAAAATATAAAATAGCATATAAAAATCCTTCTGCTAACCTTGAAAGCCCTTCACTCTTCTGCTCCTCACTACATCTACTTTAATCTTCTCAATGCAACTGCCTTTTATTACCATCCACCTCCAACTCTTGTCTTTAACCTTTCTATTATGCTACTCCTTACCTCTGGAATTCCATTCCTGAATTTCTATGTAAGGAGTGCTCTCTCAATCTCTTCAAAAAAAATTCTACCTTTTGGAGCACAAGAACATTAGCCAAATCCTGGCACTTATTGGACAATTTCTTTACCTTGTGTACTTTTCCCCTCCAATTTGTGCCTGTATGTTAGCCACCCACCCACTTAGATTGCAAGCTCCACGAGGTGTGGACTTCCTTCCTGCTGTGTCTCTTGCAACATATGTAGCACTTAAACTCTGTCTCCTTATAATAACACTTTGTACTGTGTATATTTATTTTATATATTATGTGACTTGTCCTCCATTATGCACTATACAGCTCTGTGACTCCTTAATAGAGCTTTACAAATACAGTTATACATCCATACACACATATAATACTTTTGACATAAACAAATTGACCCTAAGGGACTGATTTTTCACATAGGCTTGATGGAAAACACAGCGTGTTTTATAAGTGACCTCTAGCTTGTAATGTAAATCTAATATGTGTCAAATTTTGATGCCTCATTTAATTTGCATAAGTCCTTTAGATGCCCTCCATGCATTTATGGGAATGGGACGAACTTGCATGTGCACTTTTGCTGGTCTTTGGTTTATAGTGAAGTTTAGTTTGGAACATATTCATTCAGCACCGAAAAAGACCAACTTGGCTTTGTTGCAAGTTTAGGCAAAATGTAAATTATGTAAATGTAAATTATTTAATTTAAAACAAATTAATGCAACATGGCCTTGCAACCATCATAAATACACCATCAATGAACCTGTGCCATGTGGGAATATGGCCCAGGTAGCCCAATGTTTTATGGTTTAAAGCATGATTTTGTGTTAGTATATTGCATAAATGTGACAGTACACAGGCTGGGTGATATTTTACAGGATAAAGTGCTGGTTTGGTTTTCATTGGACCCTCTTATGCCTAAATGCTATAAAGATTTTCCATGGCAGGGTAAAACTTGAGGTTCAAATAGTACACCCTGAAGTTATAGTATTATATTTATTAAATTAGATTCCAGATTAGATTTATTAAAGTAGATTCAATATCACTAATGCCTTGTCCCCACTGGTGTAGATAGAAGAGTTTGGTGCAGTAAAATGAGTCTGTTTTCGAGAGTACATACAACTGTTATAATAAAGTTGTCCCTCAAGAGAATTATTTTCTATACTGCTCCCGGAGTGTGTTTATTCCCCATCCGCCAATCAAACATATAGCCGAGCACATCTGCTGCCAATGAATGTTATGTTAATAAAACGGCTGTCAGCAGTCTAAAAAAGCAGTCAAGTTAATTACGTTAGAACTGTAATTATTGGTCCTTCCAGACATTCTATTCAGACAAGTTGCTCTCGTGTAGGACGATAACTCCCAACCAGAAACTCTTACAAATCAGCATTAACTTGAATTTCAGCGACTGTTAGATGTTTTGTCATTATCATTGTTCAGACATGCGTCGCTGATTCTCTTGATGTACGTCAAGGTAAATTGTGCTTTACTTCCATAGTGAGAGATAAGACAAGTATAGCTGTAAAGATGGCAAAAATCAGTTTATATTGGAAGTGGCTCCAGCTTTGTTCAGTCACAACTGATTGTAGTGTTTGTGATTCAGTTGTGATAAGTTAATTGGCCCTGACAAACACTGTTGAAAAAGAAAAGTAATCAGCCCCAAGAAATGTATGACCAACAGATTCTAATGTGTGCTTGAAGTTACAGATCTTCAGAAGAGGAAATCTGTTATCTTCTCTACATCTAAACTAGCAGGAATGTTTGTTCTACAAGGGTAATGTCAAAAACGAAGCAGGACTCGTTTTTTTGGGCGAATTTTCGCTGGTGTTTCGCGAATTTATTCGCCAGCGGCGAATCGCTGGAATTCGCCGCGAATTCGCCCCTGGCCAATAAATTCGCTCATCACTACCCATAAATATTTAAATTATTTTTAGTGGACTTAAGGTATAAAGATCCATTATCTGGAAAACCCCAGGTCCCAAACATTCTAGATGACAGGTCCAATACCTGTACAATGCAGCTACTGTACATTGCTCTGGTTGGGCAAGAAAAGCAATTACTGAGGTTCACAGATGCTGAGCTCATCTTTCATCCTGTTGCAAAGTAAACATCGCCCTTTGGTGTTTTACTGCTGCTGGAATAAATTTTTCTTTGTTGGTAGTTGTTAAATAAAAAGAAGCATAAACTTTTTATAACTACAGTAAATAAAAAAAATACAATACAACAAAAGTTGATTTAGCTGGCATGAAATGTTTCCCTTCTGAATGGACTTGACAGAAGAGAAGCTGGAAGGCAAACATTGTAACAAAAAACAAAAGATATAAAGGATTCAATGAATATTCATCAAACTTGCAAAATATAGTTTGAGATGCTTTTACCAAGTTTACCTTTATATTTTGGAATTAACTTTTTGCATATCACAAAGTGAGCCATTGCTTTGGCGCCCAGTTAGGGGCCTTCCTCTTCCTCTCTACTTGCTTTGTGAAGGAAGATCAAGTACATAAACAATAGATGCTCCTTTTTAACTTATTTGCTTGAAGGAAAATATTTGTGACATAAAAAGACAGTAGGGCACCACATGTATTTCCACATCAGAGTTGACAACATTCCCAGTGGTGTTTCTGGGGTCCTTCATGCTGTACCCCTGATTATACCCACTGTGGAACGGTCAACTGCAATTTGCCAATTTTTACCAATTGGCTCAATTTGTGATACAAATGCAACAGTAAATTTAAAAAGCAAGGTATACTAAAATACTGTATTATATAATGTATACAGAAATGGGATCTATTATTCAGAAACCTATTATGAATACTCCAAATTATGAGAAGGCCATCTCCCATAGACTCTATTTTATCCAAATGACATATTTAAAAAAAAAATGATTTCCTTTTTCTCTATAATAATAAAACGGTACCTTGTACTTGATCCCAACTAAGATATAATTAATCCATATTGGAGACAAAACAAACCTATTTGGTTTATTTAATGCAATTTTCTAGTAGACTTACAACAATTACAGAATTTCTTTCATCTGGAAAACCACAGGTCCTGAGGATTCTGTATAACCAGTCCTAGACCTGTGTGTATAATGAATCCTTATTGTAGTCAAAACAAGTCTATTGGTTTTATTTAATGTATACTTTTTTTATAGTAATCTAAATGTATGAAGATCCAAAGTATAGAAAAATCCATAATATAAAATACTCCAGATCACAAGTATTCTGGATAACAGGTCCCATACATGTAAAGAAGTGAAAGCTTAGATCCATGCCTGTAAAATTGTCCACAACATCTCCCCATCTTATGATCTTGTTAGGTCATCATTTGAATGTCAGCAATGCACATTTTCAGTGTGCTCTGGGATATGGTTGAGTAGCTACTGTATGTGCCAGGCAGGCTACATGTGACTGGCTGGCAGGTAGGAGCATAGGTGCTTGATAACATGATGTCTCCATGTTTGGTGTTTAGAAGAACCGGAAATCCGTAATGCACTTAGAACTTGATTTAAAAAGGAACTTAATGGGATACTGCCATGGGAAAAAACTTTTTTTCAAAACACATCTGTTAATAGTGCTGCTCCAGCAGACTTCTGCACTGAAACCCATTTGTCAAAAGAGCAAACAGATATTTTTATATTTAATTTTGAAATCTGCCATGGGGGTAGACATGTTGATAGTTTTCCAGTTGCCCCAAGTCATGTCACTTGTGCTCTGATAAACTTCAGTCACTCTTTGCTGCTGTACTGAATGTTGGAGTGATATCAACCCTCCCTTCCCCCCCAACAACAGAACAATGGGAAAATAACCAGATAGCAACTCCCTAACACAAGATAACAGCTGCCTGGTACTCAGTAGTAAAAACCAGATGTCCCACTGCATTCCATTGAGTTACATCGAGAAGGAAAAACAACAGCCTGCCCGAAAGCAGTTCCCTCCTAAAGTGCTGGCTCTTTCTAAAATCACATGACCAGGCAAAATGGCCAGACATGGCTGCCTAAACACCAATATTACAAATAATAAATACACTTTCTGTTTCAGGAATTGAATTTTAAATGGTAGAGTGAATTATTTGCAGTGCAAACAGTATAATTTAGAAATACAAACTACATCATAAAAATCATAACAAAATCCCTTTAAACAGATTGCAGAGGCCAGGGGCAGACTGCAAGCTGAAGAAAGTCTGTGTAAACAAGCAAGAGGTCTTTGGCAGGTAGCAAAGTCTGTGGAACAGGCCAGGGGTCAAAACCAGGAGATCAAAATAAAAGCTGGGTAGCAGGAACAAAAGACTAGCAGGACCAAGCAACAAGCAGACGCGAAGGCAAATCTGGAGCAAGGAACAAGGCAGATCACAAAGGGGGCTAGAACACAGACATGAGTCACTGATCCAGCAATAGCTGGGATGCAGGCACTGGCTTATATAGGATCTTGATTGTTAGCACCTGGCCTTAACAAGATGGGTATGGCTACTTATACATCTGTCAGCATTAAGCACCAAAAGCCTCTGGTGGCTCAACAGGAAAGTGCATTGCCCGATTACCATACAGGACAGAAAGTGAATCCCCAAGAGTCCTGACTCTAGCTAAGAGGTTGTTGGAGCCATCAAAAAGAAAGCTGGATAACATCAGTTGTCAAAGGTGAAGACACAAGAACGACCGAGTAGCCCTGTAATAATAATGACACGTGTCTTCAAATTTGTGTCTTCCCAGTCTGGGAACTTGTTAGGCAATTTTTTTGAGTGACAGTAGCACTGCACATGCTCTGTCTGATCTGGTTTGTAGTTGAGAAACTAGGGGGCCAATTTATTAAGCCACAATTTTTTCAGATCATGCTTTTTGATGCCAGAAATTCAAAAAAGTCACAGAAAAAAAGTGTGACTTTTTCAGGATTTATTATGCTACAAAACGGAGACAATGCCGATTACGAAAAATACTACAAACTGTGGGAAAATATGTAGACGTCAATGACAGAAGCCCCTTTTACAAATGGAAGCTATTTCTTTGATTAGTGGTTTTAAAGGTCTTTGGATATTTTTGATGTTGACTTTTTTGTGACAGTACTAAAAAGTTGTAGCTATTGTGTGACATGGTTTTCTTAACTCTTCTGCAACTTTTCTCATTCATATTTTTTTATTCAGATATTTAAATAAATTTCATAAAATTTGTAGTTTTTAGAGAAAATCTGTTCAGTTGTGGTTTCAAAAACCTCAGTTCTGATTATTTTGAAATTCTGGTTCACAAAGCACAAGTTTCTATACTTCCATGTTATGAGAATCCAGATTAATTAGAAATTGTCACTTTTTCCATCTACTATGATAAACATAAAAAGATTAGCAAACAATATTATTTTTAGGAATCAATAATACATGTAGGGTGTACGAGAGACCCACAACTATTTACAGTACCTGCATGTGATGAGACGCTCAATGAGAAATCTAATTTTTCAGAAGCAAAACAAAGAAAAGCCTGTAAATCTCTTATGGTGGAACAGAAAGTATCCCGCTCTCTTTGACTGATGATGACTCTTCAACATATATACCATGTATGGTATGGGTTAAATGACGCTTATAGATTGGATTCAGAATGATAAAAATAATAACTACTATGAAATATTGCTAATCGCATCCAATATATTTTCCATTTTGGGGCTAAAACAGAGATGGGTAGATCTAACGAAGACACTTAGTAGACACTGAACATCCTAATTTCCTGCTTCAACAGAGCGTGTAACAGAAGTGAACACGGATATCTTTGTCACCAGCTTTGGACCTGTTTCTGATCATGATATGGTAAGTCTTGTGCATTTCTTTGTTTTCATCGGTAGTGGAATATAACGTCAAGGTTTGTGCACATCATCATCAAAAATAACACATATTTGCATATGTTAATGGTCTCATGAATGACTAATTTCACAAGCTTCTGAACAACTTATTATCCCTGTTCTCTTTTATGTGTAATGCTTGACCTATATTTGCGGTATTCTAAAAAAAAACAAAAAAAAAAACATTATAATAAGATTTTTAAAATATAAAGCACAGATAGGATGACGAACAACCATTATTATTTTAGGTTAACAACAAACCTGCGTATGTGTACTATTTATGATAGGGGATTGATCATTTTGGAATTGAATTTAACTGAAATATTCAGAAATGGATCCAAAAGCTAACTCAAACATGTTACATGCATGGGATCAGTGATCTGGAAACCTGTTGCAGAAAGTTCTAAATTGCGGGAAGGTCATCTCCCCTAGACTTAATTTTAATCAAATAAGTCACATTTTTTAAAAGCATTATGTTTTTCTCTGTAGTAATACAACAGTAGCTTTTACTTGATTCCAATTGATATATAATTAATCCTTATTGGAAGAAAAACCAGCCTAATGGGTTTAATTCATGTTGATATGATATTTTAGTAGACTTAGATATGGAAATACAAATTACAGAAAGACCCCTTATCTGAAAAACTTCAGGTCCCACACATTCTGGATATCAGGTCTCATACCTGTATTATGAGTCTTATATAAATTCACATCCATAATTAGACTCTTACAAAGTAGAGCTCAATTATAATAAAGTATAAACATTTATTAGTACATGATACTGTATATCCCCTATAACAGAGGGGAGATTGAATTTTGGTTGTTAGGTTGGGGGGTAATGGACTCATAAATCACTCCAAGGGGGAGTCAAGGCAATGGACACCACACAGTTGAAGATGTGACAATTGTTGATACAATTTTTAAAGTAAGAAGTACAGGCTTACACATTCATATCAGATTCATTAGGTCTACTTACCTGGGTTATGGGGAGGTTTTCAAGGTGAACTTTTCACCACCTTGAGTGCTATATGTTGACAAGGACTTCACTAATGGAAAATGAGTGCCAATGTCAGCATCAAAAGGTAGTATTAGGCTTTAAGTTGGAAATATTGAAGTTACAGAAAATACTTTTTAAGTGATGCTAAGAAACATGACCATCAGTCCAATTTATTTCTGTCTGAATTAGCATTGAGTTCTTAGACTGAGGCCATAAGTGATTTTCACATGATGACTAAGCACCAGTTGAACTGGCCTGCAGCATTCTACCATGGCTGTAGTGCAAGATGTTGCACATAGTATTTCCAAATGTAAAGCCTATGGCCAGTACTGCACATTAATCACATAAGTGCCTGAATACACCGTGATCACGTATCATTGTGTTGGGGAATTTTAGGAACCAGAGATCACTTGAGGTGAAAGAAAAAATGTGATTGAACGAAACTCATTGAATTCAGAATTTAGAAAGAATCAGAACTCTGAACAAAGGAATCAAAGAGTTTTTATAGACTTGTAAAAAGGGGAGTTACCAGTGGAAAAGCAGAGAGATATACAACACAGAAAAACAATGAACTGCTCTTACAGCCACACTGGTGGCTCTGCCATCAAGGCCAGGGTACCTAACCAAGGCTAGCTTGAGAACAGAATCCATCTAAATCAGGGAGCTTGCTGGGGAATCTCTTTCACTAAATTGGCATTAGGAGATTATAGGAGTGAAGCATTACTGTTAGGCTGATATTACCACAAATGCTGCTGCCCTCAAGTAAGCAGTTTCATAGGAGGCCATGCTTAAGTTACAGTACTTGATCTTAAATGGTTTTACATGTTTACAAAACTCCTCAATGACTTCCAATTTCCTCAGTAGGGGATATATAATTTACTGTATAGGTCCTATTTTTGGCCTGTTTCTGAGCAGGTAATGCAACTTTTTAAAGAGACAATAACACAAAGACGGGTAGAAAAATAATGTCTCTTTCCCCAGATTAATTTTATCCAGAAAAAGTATGAAAAAGCCTTCTCCCACTGACTCAATTTTAACATTTTTAAATATTATTCCCTTTTTCCTCTGTAATAATAAAACAGTACCTTGTACTTGATCCAAACTAAGATATAATTAACATGATTTATTTGCCTTCATTTGGATCAACTAGTTTACTAGTACTTTTACATGAAGATAGGTATAAATTCAGTGATGTCTTTTAATCAGTTTGGCCATTCCTTAGGAATACACAATCGATGTATTTTTTCGTCAAGGATGGAGGGATGAAAGATTGAAATTCAAGGGTCCCATGACTGTTCTTCGCCTTAACAACTTAATGGCCAGTAAAATATGGACACCAGATACTTTTTTTCACAATGGGAAAAAATCTGTGGCACACAACATGACCATGCCAAATAAACTGCTACGGATAACAGAGGATGGAACTCTTTTGTATACCATGAGGTAAGTAGACTTTAAATCGTCCACTATATTGGTCCACTATAGTTTTATTAAATATTTGTACAAAACAAAAGTACTGCATTGTGTATGCCATAGCATTTAGCTTATGTTATGAGAAAAAGGTTTGGCACGTGAAAAGTCATGGATGAGATTCATAAAATAAAAATAAATTCAGAAAATCTCACGGTTTATCACATTTAAACGCAACTGAAGTCTGTAGGAAAAAATGCAACTGAATTAGGAGCAAAGTTTTTGTTCTCCTCAAATTTAATCTCATCCATCAGTTTTCATGCGATAAACCATGAGATAACTTTTTCTCACTCAACTGAATCTGGGCCATTGTGAGAAAGAATGAAAGAAATTATTGGGCAGTTACAAATCTGTATTATTATTATTGATTTGGTTTATATTACTTAGGGAAAATATATGAACAATATCTGAACAAATGCAACTGCTTCTTCTGCTGTTTAGACCTGAAACATATGTACCATGCTGTGCACAATAGCAGCATGACTGATAAGTAAGGTTTTTTAAAAATAATTTAGCATAATATATTTTACAAAATATTCTTAATATGGAGAAAGAAGAGCCCTGGTAAAAATTTGAACTGTATTGGGGGGCCATGTAACTCAAATACTAGAAGCTATTACAGTGGTTAAGTGAGAGCTTTATGCATTTAACGCCAAGGTGCCCCACTGAAAGGCTTGTTAAAGCTAAAATGTACATGGTTTCTACCATCCAGAAAGCCATTATACAGAAAGCTCAGAAGATCAGAAATGCTGTTCTGTTCAAACTAAAGAACCTTGATTTTGTATTGATTTATTAGCTTGTAATTAATTTGGCAGTGGGGCAGATTTATAAGATTAAAGTATGTTATCCAGTGTCCAAAAATAATTAAATAGTGCCTTGTACTTGATCCAAACGAAGATGTAATTAATACTTATTGGAGGCAAAAGCAGCCTATTGGGTTTACTTTATGTTTACAGGATTTTGTAGTAGACTTAAGGTATGAAGATCCAAATTACAGATATATCTGTTATCGTGAAAACCACAGGTCCTGAACATTTTGGTTAACAGGTTCCATACCTGAATATAGATAACATTGCTGAAAAGAATAGGCTCCAACTGCTCAACACAGTCAAAATCTCAAAAGATTTTGAGAAATGTGATAACATTGGAACTGCTCAAAATCCTTCAAGATGCTGCAATCCAAATTTTCATACACTTGTCCTAATGCATTTAATGGTTACTGAGCCAGCATTTATCTGTCTTGTTGATGTCCAAATGTTGTGGACAGGCACATTATACAGAAAACCCTGCTCCCAGGCATTCTAGATTATAGATCCAATATTTGGGGACATACATTACAGCATAAAAAGCAATTATTAGAATGGATTGCATTATAATGATATGATTTTGCTTTTATATATAGAATGTAATGAGACAAGTGTTATAAAGGTTATAAATTCAGTAAATGTGTTAATACATCCTGTCTTGCTTGCCAGATTGCCAATAAATTGATTACATTCCAAAGACATCACTAGATAATTCAGGAAATATTTCATAATTGTATATGAAACAATGAAACCATTTCGTGTTGATTACTGCTGGATCGATGTTTTATAAGCCTTTTGCGTATCTTCAAAGTAATAGCCTATTAGCTTTTAGAAGAGCAAGGAAACAGCCCGAATCTTGAAATCACACGATTAAGAATAACTGTTATGTTAGTCTTTTTTTAACTATAGCTGTTAGCGTCTTTAAAACCATAGCTGTTATTAAATTATTGTTTATCATATATAATCACTAAGAGTATGTTAGTATTCAAATCAGATATGCATGCTAGCAGCAAACATTACACTATTTGGCTGGTTGAGTCAGACATTTAAAGGGCACTTGTCCGGAACTAGGGGTAGGCATGTGCCTTGGGAGCAAAGCTGGGGGGGTGCCAGACACAGACCTTCTCTGCCTCTCCTACACCTTAGTCCAATCCCCACTCTCAGCTGTAGCCAGCATGTGCGTTTTTTTTAAGCACATGCGCGCACTCTTTGGTTTTTACACATGTGTGCACTAGTTTTCCGCCCATGCTCACAATCTCAATTTTCATGCATGCACGCCTGTGGAGCGCTATGACCAACCTAGGGTCCAATGCTGACCAGCAGAGGTGCATGCTAATAAAGACCGATTATACACTTACAGCTGTCGTTGCGAGAATTGACACCATTCATTAGAGGGATTCCGTCATGATTTTTATGGTTTTTTATTTTTAAATTACACTGTTTACACTGCAAATAATTCACTCTACCATATAAAATTTTATTCCTGAACCAATTTTTTTAGTTGTAATATTGGTGTGTAGGCAGCCATATAAGATCATTTTGCCTGGCCATGTGCTTTCAGAAAGAGCCAGCACTTCATGATGGAACTGCTTTCAGTTATGCTTTTGTTTCCAACTGTAACTGAAGGAGTTGAAGTGGGACTTGTATTTTTACTATGAAGGGTTATTTATATACATAAATATATACCAGGGAGGTGTTTTATATATATATATATATATATATATATATATACGGAGCTGGTATATATATATATATATATATATATATATACACATATATATATGTATACATATATACCAGGGAGCATCCCATTGTATTGCTGAGGAAAAAAGGAGGGGAGAACTAACAACATGTCAGATTTCAAAATTAAATATAAGAAACATCTGTTTGCTCTTTGGCAAAATGGGTTTTCAGTGCAGAATTCTGCTGGGGCAACATGTTTTTCCCTTTATAGGTACTATGTTGAAAGCTGCTCCTTTGACACTCTGAATGCCAAAATTGTGGGTAAAAAAACATTGCAAACTGGATCCTTAATGGTGGTGGTAGTAGTCCAGGGTTTCCCCAGCTACGTAGCTCCAAAATTCCACTGTTTGTCGAAGCACTGTTGCCATTCATCCGAACAGACAAGACAGGCACAATGGTGCCTGGTGCTAAAACATGCAAGTGCAAGGAGCAGCTTTTGTGTCTGTTTGCAGAAGGACAGCAGGGACTTTGTCATGATAACAACTGCAGTGGCAGTTGAAAATGAGCCCTCGGGAGTTAAGGGGCAAAGTGCAAACAGAAGGGTGTTTTGCCCCTTGACTTTAAATTACTCATTAGTTGTAAATCATGTTCATGTCATGGTTACCAGCCCATTAAATTGCATCCATATCTTTTATATATAATTTAATGTATGCACTGGTGAAACAGCTTACTGCACTAGAGCAACAAACTTTAAGCTGTGCAATATCACAAAGGGGAGCAAACCTGCACCCACGGGTATCATGCACAAAGCATTCGTGATTGGGCAATAGTCTTTGGAGACTTTGCCCGTTGCTCCTTATTGATTGAATTGATTACAGGGCAGTGTCTCACCCTGAATGCATTGCTGCCAAATGCAGGTAGCACTGTATGCAGAGAAAGTAGCCACTGTGTTCTATTTTAGAAAAGCTGCACCTTTACAGCAACTAAAACTTGCACACTGCAAAGACAAGGGTGCTTTTCACAAATGTCTAATCAGTGGCACATGTACATTTGTTCTTTTTAATTGTTTTTGTGTGAAGCATGCCACTAAAAAAGCCATTCACTAACAGGATCATCAATTTATTTGATTAAGGATTAATTCTGCATATCTTTTACCAGTACAGTTATGGCACCTATTATCCAGAATGCTGACAGGACAGGGGGTTTTCCAGATAAGGGGTCTTTTTGTAACTTGGATCTCCATACTTTAAGTCTGCTAAAAAAAATATTTTAACATTAAATAAATACAGTAGGGTTCTTTGCCTTAAGTAAGGATTCATGTTATCTTTGCGCAATCAAGTACAAAGTGCTGTTATATTAAAAAAAAAAAGAGAAAAAAAGCAAATATGGTTCATTTAGAATGGATTATTATGGACTATAGGAGAGATGACCTTCCTGTAATTCAGAGCTTTCTGGATAATGGGTCCCATACCTGTACTAATGGGGCAACATCCTAATAGGTTTAAGATAACCAAGTTCTATAAACACCCAGCGAATAGTCCTAGAGCAAACATTATTAATTACATTAGTTACATTAATTCTTTGCATTAAACACAGATCAATTGATTAATACATCCTTTATTTTTTCTTCCTTTTTTTTTAATAGACTGACTGTACGAGCAGAGTGTCCCATGCATTTAGAAGATTTTCCAATGGATGCACATGCTTGCCCCTTGAAATTTGGAAGCTGTAAGTTTTAATATTAAAGTAAGAAACACAATGCACTTTATTGGTTTATCTAGGTTCCATACTGGGGAATTTAAACCATTCATTCTGTCGGTTAATCCCCTTTGGGAACTGCACATCCAAGTAGAATAATATAGAACCTGAAAATGTAAATCTCCTGGCAGCAACAAAGATTCTACCAAGCCGACAGTGGGTTAAATGTTTTTTGCCTTGGCTAATGAAATATACAGATTAATTAGCAGGTTGTTAGTGGAAATCTTACCATTGTGGTAAACCTCAGATTTCTTTCTCAAATTCAGTGTCCTTAATCTATCAAGGCAGCGTGATTGATTCAAGAGTTCTGCTATTTTTAATATCTGAAGTGAAATATCTGACCCACCCTTTCCCAGAAGAGTATAAAGGATTAATTAGAAAGAAGTATAATGTGTTTCACAATGCAGAGGCAGTCCAATGCTTGGCTGTATGATTAGAAACAGAAGTCAAAGGGAATGATAGAAAATTCTTTTTACATTAAAGGGAAATCAATGTGTCCTTGAAAACTAAAAAGATTAGAGCAGAAACTCTTGGCCCCTGGGAGCCCTAGCTGAAGCAGCATTTAAGAACACGGGCTGTCATGCTAGCAACTATTTTATTTAAGAGCTGTGATGCACTCTACAGGCATTAAATGGGGATGGCTGCATGGCAGACTGGGTTTAAAGGGGTGGCTCCCTTTGGAGTCAACTTTTAGTATGCTATAGAATGGCTAATTCTAAGCAACATTTCAATTTGACTTTTCAATTTCCTTTTTTATTGTTTTTGACTAATTTGCCTTCTTCTTCTGACTCTTTCCAAGTATTCAAATGGGGTCATTGACCCCATCTAAACACAAATGCTCTGTAAGACTACAAATAATTTTTATGGTTACTTTTTCTTCATCACTTTTCTATCCATACATAGTAGTTACATGGTTAAATCGGGTTGAAAAAAAGAGTCCATCAAGTTCAACCCCTCCAAATGAAACTCAGCTTCCATACATACACCCCTCCATACACTTAAACAAATTATATATATATACAAATATATATACTAACTATAGAGTTTAGTATCACTATTAGCGATGAGCGAATTTCTCCAGTTTTGCTTCGCTGAAAAATTTACGAATTTCCTGCGAATTGCCTTATGAGGAAACTTCGAGTGACTTTGGAAAATGAAGCTCCGCGTGTGTCATGCTGCAGGCAACTTTTCATTATAGCCGGCGCAAGACAGGGGGAAGCAGTTTTGGGGAGATTAGTCACCCCAAAGAAGAGGCGATTAGTCACCAGGTGACTAATCTCCCAGAATCTCCCAGGTCCCCTGACATTTGTCCATAATGTCCTCTAATGTACTTGTAAAGTGTAATCATATCCCCTCGCAAGCGCCTTTTTTTCCCAGAGAAAACAACCCCAACCTGGAAGTCTACCCTCATAATTTAAATCTTCCATCCATAATTTACATCCCTCTTTAAGGGGATGTAAAGGCAAAAAAATAAAATCCCCTTTTTACTTTAAGGAAAAATAAATATATCTGCACTATACTTTAATTTAAAAATGTCTACTGTTTTTATAATAAACCTCACTGTATACAGTGAAATTCCCCATTCATTTTACTTGCTCCACCAGCTCGGAAAGTAAACTTCAGTCAGTCCCTAACTGCTCTGCAGGGAAACGATCATACTTTCAAATGGCAGAAGGGAGCCCCCCACCATACTTCATACAACTCAGGCAGTTTTGTTTGTTTCCCTATAAAGCAGCATGCAACTGTGTTGAGATTTGTATCCACAGACCGCAGTCTTTAATCAGTCTTGCTGTATTGGGTTTTGTGGCAGATATTATTTGACTTGTGCTGTTTTGATCATTTATGATGATCCCTAAGCTTAACCTCCCAATTGAAGCCCAGACCACACTGAGCATGTGCCTAGTCTTGGTATTGCAAAGATGTTTAACAAAGTTACAAGATGACAGCCCTCTGAGACAACTTTGAAAGCATAAATCATTTTTCTAATTAGGCTTCTGGTGCAGTAAGTTCATTTTTATATTTATAATACAACATACCGCATTTCTAAAAATTATTCTATTTTAGAGTTTGGTTGCCCTTTAAACACTGGAGTCCAAGCTGCACTGTATACTCTAGGTGAGGCCTTACCAGGGATCTATAAAGAGGCATAATTATGTTTTCATCCCTGAGTTAATGCTATTTTTTATGCAGGACAGAATTTATTTGGTAGCATCCTGCATGGAACCTATAGTTCTGCAAAATTTTGTATCATCAGCAAACATCCAGTCCCTCATCTATTCGTATTGCAGTCTCTTATTTAAAACAATGGATGTCTTCTAGGGTAATTTGGATGCTAACTACCAGATTGCAGAAACTGCAGACTGGAAAGCTGTCAAAAACCTCAAATAATAAAAATAAAATAGAACAAAGCCTTTAAACCTAAAGCTATAAGGCTAGATGACATCTCTGGCACTTGGTTGTGCAAGTTAAAACATTCAGTCAACGAATTGGAAGTTAGGCAGGACAGATGTACAGAAATATTTAGCAATATTACATAGTCATAGGGCTGTAAAACCCTTATACATATAACAGCTTTATGACATGGACTATGGGCATTTTGCTACTATAAATATTGATTAAAGGGGTTGTTCACCTTGAAATAAAACTTTTAGAATGATGCAGAGAGTGATATTCTGAGACACTTTGCAATTTGTTTTGTGTGTGTGTGTGTGGGGGGGGGGGGGGGGGTTGAGTTATTTTGGTTTTTATCCAGCAGCTCTCTAGGTTGCAATTTCAGCAAACTGTTTGCTAGGGTCCATATTAACCTAGCAACCACACATTGATATGGATAAGAGATTGCAATATGAATAGGAGAGGGACGAAATAAAAAATGAGTAATGAAAAGTAGCAATAATTATACAATTTTTTTAGATGTGGTCACTGACCCCCATTTAAAATTTGGAAAGAGTCAGAAGAAGAAGGCAAATAATTAAAACATTAGAAAAGATAAAAACATTTAAGACAAATGAAAAGTTGCATAGAATTGGCCAATCTATAACATACTAAACATTAATTCAAAGGTGAACCACCCCTTTACATATGTATGTATGACCACTTGTTCCCACGTTGTTCCCCATGAGTACATGGCAATGGCATTTACACCATTGCACATTCAGTTTAACCACACATAAGAAACTAGTCAACAACTACTGTAGGAAGCTCTTTAGAAGGGAAAAACCTGCACAGAAGCCAGTGAAGTTATAATAATGTAATAAGATATGTTTATTTGATATGCAATTTGTGTGTGGATTGCAGCAACGGACATTACATTACACGACAGCAGCATGCTGCTTGATTTGCTATACTTAGAACTTCAATGCCACATTTTATCATGTATAAATATAAATATATATATATATATATAT
>CM044435.1:15012356-15027387 GCA_024363595.1 Xenopus borealis | reverse complement strand
ACTGTAGCATTTTTTGGGGGTCTGCGACCTCCCCCCACTGGGGGCCCATGATGAAGGGACTTCATCTGCAAAAGGATCCATCTGTGGTGAATATCTCATCAACTGCACATTTTTGGTTAAATATTTATATTGCAAAGCTTGTTATTTCTACATGAACTGTTATATTTTTGAATGTTCTATGAAGGTGAACAACCCCTTTAATGACTTGAACTTTTAATTTGACCTCAGGAGCATGCCCAGATTTCTACTTGGGCTGTCCCTAGGTCAGAGGGTGTCCCACAAGCATGCCCCGCCCCCTCACAGGACATGTTCAACCATCCTTTGTGGCACTGAGGACTAGGTGTGCAGTATAGAATAATTCATGTTTGAACCACCAGATTAGCTGTACACATATTAGACAGCATGCTGTATATGCACTGTATGTGTACACTCAGGGGCGATCCTGGCCCCTCCACCTGAGGCAGCTTGCCATTGTTGCCAACCACCCTTCCCCATGCGCTCACCTTTTTGCACCGGAGAGAGGGGTTCCATGAGGGCGGCAGAGAGGGAAAACTGGACATTCGGCTCTTAAAGTAGCAGGAGCTGCATTTTTGCCACCCCTGGTACCTAGTCGCTACCACCTGATGCGAGTTTCTCAACTTGCCTCATTGGCAGAGCGCCCCTGTGTACACTCGCCATTTAAAATTGACGTTCTCTCACAAAATTCTTAATTCAGAAATAATGTAGCTCTGCTGGACGTGAAACACAGATTTTGGATGGAAATAAGTAGGCCTCAAAAGGTGGGTGGGTGGGTTAGGAAAAGTTGTGTGTCCTGGCTGCAGTTCTAACAATCCTTTAACCCAAATATAAAAAAGACAAGTATAACAGAAATTACAAGAAAAATTGTTGCACATCTTTTTTTCCTAAAAAAAAAATGCTGACTACCTTTCCTTCAACATGTTTTACTTTTTTTTTTTTTAGCATTGATTAAAAAATAGTATATATTATTGCCATGCTTGGGGCAATTAGGTTAGATACAAGTATAGACAATTTTCTTGCATAGAGGATTCTCTTGAAGAGGCTACAAAACTATCCTGTCAAACCTTCATGCGGTATGCTTGCAAATCCTTTGGATCACCTGCGAGACTGTGTCAAAAATGTGTGCAAACAGTACTCTTAATGGCAAGTTACTATAGCAACATAATGGAGGCTCTAGCAGAGCCGTATCATAGCACGATGGTTAGATAGTGACCTAGCTAAGAACTGTTAGTCTTTTTTCCAAAATGAGAAAAATAGATAATATAGATAAATGCATGCCTACAATTTCATACATTTGTTCCAGTTGGCCCTAGATTTGAAAAGGTGTATAGTGTTAATGATTTTTATTCTTTTCTAAATTAAATAGCAATAGATATAGTATAACGTATGCCATATACTGTATTGCTAAAGTAAAGAACACTCAGTTGCATATCTAAATCATTGACTTCTTTCAACCTTACACAAAAGCTGCTGCTTAATATGCTCTCGATTCATTCTTGGCATGTACATGCAGACTATAAAGGCCATCAAGTAGAGATCATTTGTTTATTCCTGCCAAAAAGCCAAAAAAAAATCCATTGCTATAGATTTCAAATGTTCAATACATGTGATTGTAGAGAGACTCCATTTTAATGGTTCCTATTATTCAGATTTATTGCTGCAGATTTATGAAGGCTTGATGTAAAATCCTGAAAAGGTCATGGAAAAGGTATGAAGTGTGTTTTTGTACCAACATCAATATATATATTGAAAGAGAAGATTTCAGGACAGTTAAAATGAAAGGGCTGCACTGAAAAACAAATCAAAATGGGCCTCCAAGAATGTCTCAAAAAAAGGTCTCAAAAAGTATTTTACATGTTTTATCTGTTTTTGTGAGTCAGCAATTGTATAATATCTTTCTTAAATTGATTAAAATATTTTAATTGATGGGTAACCCTTGGTTTTACCAAACACAAAGCCATAACTAATTTTGATGCCAATTTGACAGCCTTGTATTTATAAAATTTTGGTACATTTTGGACTCAGCTCAAAATCAACAGAGCTGTCTACTGAAGATGTGTTTTGTCCCATACAAGCCCCCTCTAAAGTTTGGTCACAATCCCTAGCCTTAACCTTTTGCCACGTGAGTCCCACCCAGCTAAGAATCCAATAACTGACTCCAGCAAGTTCCTACTGCAACCAACCTTACTTACTGTAACTTGCTTACAAAGGATGGTGGTTGGAGCAGTTAAAGTTAAAGGCCCCCTTCCTCATTATTCTGCTTAATGTACTTTGAATAAGGGCATCCACTCCCAAATAATCAGAGCACTGAACTACCTTTTCCATAACCCTTGTCACCAGAAATGCTACCAGGTATTTCCTAACCTCATCATGGCCCATTCCCATGACCTGCCCCTTGCTCTGTCCCTGAGATACATAAATAGAGTTGCTCCTTAATTCCAAATGAAAGATTTACCCATTAAATAAATTATGTGGCATTTCTCTTTCCAGCCTATAAAAAACTGTTTTTCAAAGAGATTATGTCTGCATTGTGTTGGTCCATTTTAGCAAGACCTAGTGGATTCAGTGTTATCACTATAAAGCTACTGCATACTCCCATATGTATTAAAAATCCATAAGCTTGTCCAGGAGCAGTTAACCACAGCAACCAATAAGATCTTGGGTATTAAACAAGTGATTAGTAAGTGCTACCTGCTTACATAGTTACAGTAAAATCAGTGCATCAAGTTCAACCCCTCCAAATGAAACCCCAGCATACACACACACCCCTCCATACTTTCACATAATTCATATACACCCATATCTATACTTACTATAGAGTTTGCTATGGGTTACTACAACTGGGCAAACATTTTAATAAATAACTCCAATTATATTTTCAATACAAAATTGAGGGAATGAATGTTAATATTAAGAGGGAGATCACTCATTAAAACTAAATAGAGGTTTGAGTTTGACAAATTTGATATCCTAGTTGTTCATTTACCTGATTTACCAATTCAAACAGATGCCTATACAAGAGCAGAAGTGGTGTATTCGTGGACCAGGGAACCAGCTCAATCTGTTGTAGTAGCTGAAGATGGCTCTCGTTTGAATCAGTATGACCTTCTTGGTCAAACGGTGGCATCTGGAATTGTCCAGTCGAGTACAGGTTTGTACAGATTTTCTTCTATTCTTTCCCCATGCATAAATAACAGATTTGTCCTATTGGCTGTTTACCTTTAATGCACTATCCCCTTCAGCTAACAGCTATACAGTAGCTCATGCAACAAGAGAAAAAAAAATGATTGTCTGCTGATCAATGCTATCATTTTTCAAGGTAATTTGTTTGAATTATAATGCCCTGAACTTAAACAAAAAACAAGATTATAAATTTTAAGACTGCCAGATGTATTGACTAGTTAGATGACAATATTTTGTCTACAAAGATTTATTTATAGTGAATAGCTGCAAATTTTGTAAAATATGAGCAGCGTTTGGTTTTACCCACACCCTTGCATACATCAAATTAGAAAATGGTCCTTTTACATACCAACACCAATCTCTCCTTCAGTCAGTTCTCTAAGTACAAATATTATGGTCCAAGCCTATGTTCCTCAATTTAATCATTAACCTTCTATGTGGTACTGTATCAAATTCTGTAGAAAACTCTAAGTAGATAACATCCACTGTCATCCTACGGTCAAGGTCTCTGATCGCCTCTTTATTTACTATTAAATGTAAGGAGGCAATATCTTTTGTGCTGTCACGTCATGGTCATCTCTGTCACTTGCCAAAATTCAGTTTGATTAACAATATTGCTATTACTTGGCACCCAATATTAATTGAAAGACCCTCAACTTGTATTTTAAATACTGGTAGGTTTTTTTGTTGCCTTGATAACACAGCATTCAGTCACAGTGATCACCAGAGAAGGAGGATAAGAGTTTGGTTTGGAGAGACTACTAGTATGTCATGTTCCATAATAGAGCTTTGGATCATATACAGCACTTAAATATGACAGATGGTCTCTTTGTAAGAAGGCTATAGCTACGGTAGTCATACGTTAGTAAATTAAGTGGTTACATCAGCAGCTGTTACATAAGTATATATTCTAGTCATTAAATAAATCAGTCAATTATGCCTCTCCAAGCATAATTCTATGATATGTATTTCAAAAGAGGAATTTTTTTTCTCTTATATTTATACTTGAAACTAGCATAGAAGACATGCAATTCCATTTGCTTCTAATCTTCCTACTTTATGTAAATTGTGCTTTAATAAGTTGCAGACCCTTTTTTCCTTTGCTCTTCAAATAAGTCAAATGATTGAACAAATGGGGGTTCTCTGTTTTTCTACTGCCACCACTTCTTGTTTCAGGCTAAAGGGCATGTCATACGCTGGTGGAGAAAAATCTCATATTTCATCTTGTGGAAAAATGCCTAAAAATACATGTGCCATATCCTACTACATTCGCCAACACTTACTAACCTGAAACTGCTGTAATACACCTTTCAGGCCAATAACTGCCTGTACCTGCAGTGTCTTATAGCAGCATTGTCGTTATTTGGCTTTTTTTGTGCCTGATGAAAAAGTAAGGATCAACTATATCTTAGTTTGGATCAAGTATGATGTACTGTTTTATAATTAAAGCAGAAAAGGAAATCATTTTTAAAAATTTGGATCAAATGGAGTAAATGGGAGACTGCCCTTTTGTAGTTCTGAGCTTTCTGGATAACAGGTTACCAGATAATGGATCCCATACCTGTACATATATACTCCCATGAACAATGTCACAATAATACACTGAAACTAATGGAACAGTGACCAATTATTGGCACATGGATATCTAGTAACTAATTAAATTCTGGATCCCAGTACCTAACGGCAGAGCGATACAAGCAACTAAAAGCACAGTGACACCCAGGAACTAATGGTACAGGGACATTTGCATATTAACCCTGAGCATTTAGTAGCAAGAAGGCCACCAATAATTATTGGCATAGTAACTTTGAGCAACTAGTATAGACTTGTCCCCGATTCCCAGCACCATTTATCATGGTGACCTTGGTAAATGGAGGCATAGTGATCCCAATAAATAATGGCACAAGAAGTATTGGCACATTGCTCCTAGTAACAAATCAGTGGTTTAAATAGACCTCTGGGGGTGCACTGTGATCCACAACCACCCTCACGCTAACCCACTACCCACCCGCCCACTCCTCCAATCCTCCAACTCATCACCTTGTCCTGGAGTTTCCAGACACCTCCATGCCGTTAAGAGATTGGCTGGGATGGGGTATTTTTTTTCAGCTATAGCCACGGGGTCTGCTTCCTCTACAGTTATGTCTGTAACTAATGGTGCATTGATTTTCAGAAGCCAAAGGTACAAGAATTAAGTAATTAATTGATCTGAAACACTATGGGGCAGATTTATTAAAGGAATTGTTCAGTGTAAAAATAAAAACTGGGTAATTAGATTAGGTAATTAGGCTGTGCAAAATAAAACATGTTTTTAATATAGTTAGTTAAACAAAAATGTAATCTATAAAGACTGGAGTGACCGGATGTCACTTAATAGTCCTTGCAGTGCAAAGTCCAGAATAAACTAAAGTACAGGTATAGTTCCAGGAAGGCCATCTCCCACAGACTCCATTTTTATCAAATACTTCAGATTTTTAAAAATGATTTTCTTTTTTTCTGTACTAATAAAACCATACTTTGTAGTTAAACCCAACTAAGATGTGAATAATCCTTATTGGAGGCAAAACAATCCTATCAAGTTTAATTAATGGTTATATCATATTTTAGATGATTTAAGGTATGGGGATCCAAATTACAAAAAACTAAATTATATGTAAAATCCCAAGTCCTTGAGAATTCTGGTTCCATACCTGTACAATTGTTTAAATGGATCATTTATGAAGGCAAAATATCTAGGACCAGAAGAACTCACAACATAATTTAGAATGCACAGTATAGTAAATAGGGATGTGTGTTGTATGATAAACATTTAAATAACATTTTGCACACACGTTTAATAACAAAACAGTCCATAAGTGCTACATTTGTATAGTTCTGTGTATATTTGTATATTTGGAAATTAAATTAATTTCTCATCGACCATATATTTTAATGTACACCAGTATTTTTAAGATTGTAAAAATAAAATCCCAAAATACACATAAATAGTGCCTATTCATTATTGTTAGTGGGATGTCAATACGTTAGGTATTGGATTTCCTTGGTTTCTATCTTTTTGCCCATCTTTCATTTGGTTAAGTTGTTTAGTGAACAGAAAATCTATTCAACTATTGACAACGGAGTGTTTTATATGGAGGGCAGTAAACGTATAATTCAATAGCTAAGCTTATTTAGATGTGTTGTCTTTTTGCTGGTAGAATTGTTCAATTAGTTAGGGAAAACTAACAAACCGTAACTACACATATGGGATCAGTTATCCGGAAACCCACTATCTAGAAAACTCCAAATTATGAGAATGCTGTCTCCGTAGACTCCATTTTATCCAAATAATGCAAATTTTCTAAATTTGATTTCCTTTTTCCTCTGTAGTAATTAAACAGTACATTGTACTTGATGCAAGCTAAAATACAGGTATGGGACCTGTTATCTAGAATGTTCGGGACCAGGTGCTTTCCGAATAAGGGATTGTTGCGTAATTTTGATCTCCATACCTTAAGTCTACTAAAAACATTATTTAAACATTAAGTAAACCCAATAGAATTGTTTTTCCTCCAATAAAGATTAATTATATCTTAGTTGGGATCAAGTACAAGTTACTGTTTTATTATTACAGAGAAAAAGGAAATCATTTAAAAAAATTGAATTATTTGATTAAAATTTTGTCTATGGGAGATGGCCTTTCTGTAATTTGGAGCTTTCTGGATAACGGGTTTCCAGATAACATATTCCATTCCTGTACTGTAAAATTAACCCATATTGGAAGCAAAACCAACATATTGGGTTTACTTAGGGGCAGATTTACAAAATTCACATGAATTCAAAGTTCAATCAAATTTTAATTAAATTCTAATTTGAATCTTCGGATATGCAAATTAGGAAAAATCGACAATCAAATAGTCGAATTCAATTAATTTGAATATTCAAATAAAATTGTATTTGAATATTCCACTATTCGATGGTCGAATTACTTCCCCTTTAAATTTTTATTCGACCACCTACTTCACCAGAACCAAGATACCGAATTAGGAATCATTATTTTAGATGCAATAAAAAAATTTGAAAGATTGATCGATCGATCCAATTTTTGCCTATTCGATTATTCGATAGAATTGCGGTACCCACTATTCCCATGGTCGAATTTGAATTTTTTTTTAATTCGAAATAAGACCAATAGTAAATCTGCCCCTTAATGTTTACATGAATTTCTAGTTGACTGGAGATCCAAATTACAGAAAGATCTATAATATAAACCCCCCAGGTCCTGAGCATTCTAGATAACAAGTTCAATACCTGCATCATAATTGGTGCCAAAAATACAATGCAAAAAATAAATGTAGAGCACAATAGTGTAGCAAGCTACATTATAGTGGTTTATTATATTTCTTATTTGTCCAGGTTATTTTTACCCCCATTGATATTATATAATATTTGTTTGAAGTCAAGAAATCCATTAAATTGCTATTATTTCATTTCAATGTTTATTTTGCCATTGAATAGAACAAATGATAACAGAATAATGATAACTAGAATAACGTATCTCTAGATACAATAGTAGAATCTATTAGTCTAAGATCATTAAAAGTGGCAGCTCCCTTATATGTCATACAACCTCTGTTTTTCCAATTCCTTAATGTATTTTATTTTTTACGCTCCACTTTCAAAATCATTGGAGAAATTGTCAGTGATTAGATCAAAATAGAAGCACAGCATGGTAACTCTTGCAACTGATGGGAAACACGTGATGGTTTTCTGATGTGTGAAGTGCGATAGATTCATGGTGGCAGGAAGAGAAAGAATAGAGTGGAGGAAGTGTGGCTTGGGGGGGCGATATTAAAAAGTGTCATTGAATGGAAATGGATCACAAAAGAGAGATGACACTGATTAGAGCAACTTCAAGAGAAAAAGAAGGCAAGTGAAAAGGTTAATAAGGATGGCAAGATTGTAGAATGATAATTAATTTTTCAGTAACACCACTAGATTGATAATAAACAATCCTATTAAGGAACCAATTTCCATTTTAAAAAAAAATGATGCTGTGAATATATGCTCATTAATACGGTAAAATTAGTGTGCTTTTCTCTCTGTATATTACTGCATCGTGAATGGTTAGTGGGGTGGAGCAGTATTCATATGTTAAGCATGCTAATAAAAATTATAATAAGGGCAGGTGCACAAATAAACACAGTATTTAATACTACTTCTAATAACAGTAATATTTAAAGTAAAAAAATACATTCCTGATCAGTAACACGCCGGGAGTGTTCTCCTATCCAGATGATTGCAGATCTCTTTATTTATCGATCATATTATAATAATTAGCTGCCCTCTGCTGTTTTGGTTGGCAAACCATTTCTTAAGTACAACTTAAAATGCAATATCAGTATAGGATCCTCTATTCAGAAACTACGGGTAGGCCACCTGCCATAGATACCATTTTAATCAAATTATTGAAATTTTTTATAAATGTAATAATTTTTCTCTGTAATAATAAAACAATAAATTGTACTTGATTGCAACTAAGACATAATGAATCCTTGAAGGGATACTGTAATGGGAAAATGTTTTTTTTTTTTCCAAAACGCATCAATTAATACTGCTACTCCAGAATTCTGCACTGAAATCCATTTCTCAAAAGAGCAAACAGATTTTTTTCAGTTTTGAAATCTGACATGGGGCTGCCCTGGTCATGTGACTTGTGCCAGGACTTTAGGAGAGAACTGCTTTCTGGCAGGCTGTTTTTCCTTCTCAATGTAACTGAATGGTACGCAGTGGGACATGGGTTTTTACTATTGAGTGCTGTTCACCAGGCAGCGGTTACCTTGTGTTAGGGAGCGATTATCTGGTTACCTTCCCATTGTTCTGTTGTTAGGCTGCTAGAGGTGGGGTAATATCACTACAACTTGCAGTACAGCAGTAAATAATGATTGAAGTTTATCAGAGCACAAGTCACATGACTTGGGGCAGCTTGGAAATTGACAATATATCTAGCCCCATGTCATATTTCAAAATGAAATACAAAAACATATTTTTGCTATTTTGAGAAATGGATTTCAGTGCAGAATTCTGCTGGAACAGCACTATTAACTGAGGAAAAAAAATATTTTTTTTTTTAAAAAAAATATTTTTACCATGACAGTATCCCTTTAATTGGAGGCAAAACAATCCTATTGGGCTTATATAATTTTTAAAACAGTTTTTAGTAGTCTTAAGATCTAGAGATCCAAATTATTGAAAAGACACCTTATCCAGAAAAGGTCAGGCCGTGGTCATTCTGGATAAAAGGTCTCACACCTGTATTAATTTGATTTGAATTCTACTATACTACAAATATTTTATCATTAAAGGGGTTGTTCACCTTCAAACAACTAGTTGTTTTTAGACAGATCACCAGAAATTACTTTTTCCGATTACTTGCTACTTTCTATTTGTGACCGTTTTTCTAATATTTAAGAAGCAGCTCTGGGAGGGGGGGGGTTGCCGACCCTATAAACTGTTCTATATTGATACATTTTGTTGATATATTTATTATTTGTCCCTGTTGAGTAGCATGTCTGAGTTTCATTACAGGCAGTTGTTAGAATTGATACAATAGTTGCAAATACTCCAGAGATGTTGCTGTGAAATGTATCAACTAAATGTTGCAAAAATTTAACAGTTTAGAGTTTGCACCTGAATCAGTGAGCTGCCACACTCAAACACCAACATTCAATTTTAAACTTAGATTTTGGAAAAACAGTAAAAAATATATAATGGAAAGTAATTGGAAAAAGTCTTTATTTATTGGGAACAGAAAACAAGATGGAAAGTGAACAACCCCTTTAAAGCACAGAAATATAGTATATATAGAGTATGTACTTCATGTATACAATAGCAAAACAGTAGCTTTGTGGCTAACTCCTCGTTGATCTGTCATGCTGTTACCATAGAAGACGCTACAATGTTTTAGGAATGTTTAGCTGGAATTGTTAATCTATGGGGCAGGATCCAAATATGGTGACCCCATGCTGCAAGTTTCCATAATCAATGCAGTGACATATCTATGAACCATTTATATTGTTGTGCAGTGAACTTTCAAACTTACTTTGGGTCCCCAGAGAAAATTCTTAAGAAATATTGACCTAGAGAAGTATTTTTTACATACTTTTTCTAAACGGCCCACAAACCCATACAGTTATTTAGTTAAAGCCTATGTGGTGAGAGTTTGTAGAAATTAGGCTTGCAATGAAATCAACTCGAAGCTACAGAACATGCTTTACTCCTACAGGATTTTACCAGAATTAAATGTGTTTGGGTCATTTGACATTTCTTATAACATTGGGGTAATATATTTGACCCTACCCATTTTACCTACTTGTCTGTAAAGGCAATAGTGTGGGGCGCTTTATGTCTTTCAAATCCTGACAACTCCTTCACTACAGTCAGCTTGAAGGACTATTAGTCACCATTACCCTCTACCGTCCCTTTTCCTATTGGTTGGGGCTCTACTAACCCTCACTCTGAGCAAGGGGTGAGGTACAATAATTGCTAATAAAAAGGAGAGCTTTAAATGATAAAATTTAAATACATTAGTCTTTTAACCAATAATGGCTTTATATAACCTCAATGGCATTGAATTAGTATAATCTAAAAGATCCCATCAATGTAAGCAGTTTCCCTTTGAGCATTCTAGATAACTGCTTGCATTAAGTGTAATTTTTTCAATCACAACACCAACGTTTCTATAGAATTGCAATATAGAGTAATTGTGCCCTTGTTGTGTCTCCTAAACCTGGAATAAACATTTATAGTGGTTGTGGTGGGCCCTTTTGTTACTCCATTGCCAGCTGTCTACTAGGTAATGTGAGGAATATAGGCATGCAATGCTAAGCCCTTCAACTCAAAGTGGTACAACATTGAGCAACTATGGGTGCAAAAGGGAGATGGGTTCAAGACAGCTTAGATAACAGGGCTCCTCAAAGCTTAACCTAAAGAGGTTGGGTAGAATTAATGTTATGGGGTTCTATGCCAGCCCAAGGCAACCACGGCCCTTTTATCAGTAAAGATCTGTGTCTCCCCAGTAGATGCCCCAGTAGCTCCCCATCTTCTTTTCTACTGATTCACTGATTCACATGCTCTGTGCTGTTGTCACTTACTGAGCTTAGGGACCCACTCACAATATACAGTACATATAGAATAGAAATGTCACAATATAAGGCTGATTAGTCATTAATACCAATAATTACTACATGGCAGCACAGAAACCAGTGCAATTAGCATCAGAATGTAATAATCAGCCCTGTAGCATCAGCTTATATTATAGCTTAACCTCATTTTCTTCTTCATAATTTGCAACAACCCCTAAGCTTAGCTTCTCAACAGCTGTTTAGAGCCCACTGAGCATTTGAGTGTCATGGACACTTTCCAAGATGGTGACCCTCTGTGACAAGTTTGAAGTCCTGGGTCATTACTACTAGAGAGAAGCTTGAACTTTAGGCTGGTGCAATAGGTTCAGTATATAAAATGTAAGGACACTACTAAACTGACATAAGACTGACCCTGAGTGTGGTATGGAAGTACTGCATGTAAGAGAGCATCTCAGTAAGTGTGCTGAGTGCCTACGTGTAGTATAACTTTACTATACGTCTCAGGTATGTCAGTATATGTCTGTGTATCATAAACATCATCATAAACACTATTATAAACACTAGTACAAAAGATATATTTGTTTGAATGAACTAATTCTTTTTTTTTATGGAAAGTTCACATTTGGATCTGCGGATCATTCACAATGACTCTGAAGGACTTTGTGTACAAAAGACATGTATATACTGTGAATATATAACGTGCAAATTTATTGTGTAGATTTGTGATGACATCACTTAATTGGATAGGAGGGTTTTAGAATCCCCACTAGTGATGGTCGAATTTATTCATGGCGTATTCCCGCGATTCGCCGCTGGCGAATAAGTTCGTGAAATGCCAGAGAAAATTCGCCTGGCGAAAATTCACCAAAAAAAAAACGAGTCGCGACGCAGCGAAAACGACGCGACGCGCGGCGAAAATGATGCGACGAAAAAGAGGCAACGCGCATCGAAAACGATGCGATGCATCAAAAACGGGCCGCGATTCGTTTCGCAAATTTTTTCGCCAATTCGCGAATTTCGCTGAAAATTCGCAAATTTTTCAGCAAAGAGAAACTGGGTGGATTCGCCCATCACTAATCCCCACCCATCCTCCCCTCCCCAATTTGTTCACTCTTTAAATACTGATTCACGAGTATGCACCTACTAGGCGATTTTTGCTTAGACTGTCTTCTGTCCCTGTGCAAGGAGGGAGACTTACAGTTGAGCACCCACCACTTTCAAAAAGTGGCAAGTCTGCAGGTCAAGCACTCCACTATCGTGCATTAACAGTATATAAAATGTGCCATTTCTAGCCATTTAATTTTTAGCATTTAGTTCTCCATTAAGGCTCAAGCACATTGTGTGCCTCACCTTTCTCCTTATGCTCTAAGGTAGATGCAATGATCAAACAGATGCAGGGTTGCAATTCTGCATCATTTTTGCAGCTACTGTATCACTAAACATTTCAAATGTCGATGCACCTTATTTATGCCTGGATAGGAAGCAGTTCTATGCAGTATCCTTGGAAACTCAAGTAAGAGCACAGCTAAATGAGATCAATAGTGTCTGAAATATCTTGAATCACCCTCATCTTTGACAGCATTACTTTTTTTGTGCTGCTGATCAGTTCTGAACTTCAGCTAGAGGTGCTTGGTGAGATTCCGCAATGCTGCCATCAACAGCTCCCAGATTAGCCTTCTGTGTGTTATCTCATTTTTGGGACACTCAAGGGAAATTTCATAAGACATGGTGGTTATTTGGCTTTAGTAAAGAGTAACATATTTAGATGTTCATTTATATCAGCAAAAAAAAAAACAGATAAAGATAATTTTTTTTACATTAATATTCCAGAAGCCAGGGAAAAGTAAATCTGTCCCCATGTGTTGGTGAGATATTATTATAATTTAGAGTAGAAATCCGCAGAACATGCAAAATGACATGGAAATATGCAAATATGTTTCAAAATGAAGGTTTTCTCATGCACTAAACAAATTGGACTGAGCCGGTGAGACTCCACTGACCCAGAAATGTTTCCCTCTGAAAACTTATGTTGCTCCCCCCCAGCCTACCCTCAACAGAAGTCACAGTGGTTGAGTAAAAGGTACTCATGGGTTGGGGTGTAGGGCCAACATCAGCTAAATCTGCAACTGGGGTGGGGGGGGTCCTGAGTGGGTATGGTTGCCCCTGAGGTGGCAGACCCAATGGGCCCCTGAACCCTAGCCTGACACTGATTACAATTAATCAATTATGATAATCAATGTCTCAACTCCTCACGGATATATTCTAGGGAAAGGATTGCCCCTAATAGAACTGTCTGCATACCATGTATTTTGTAGAGCTTATTAATATCAAAAGTATGTCATATCATTGCAGTTGAAAAAAAAAAAAATCTTAAAGAAGCATCATAATCAGAATACTCTGGCCCTTCTTTAATGACAGTGATAATAGTTTTACCCATAAGTTCTTGTTGCACACGCAGCATCTTATTGTGCACTTTATGTCTGGTCAATGGCAGGTATAATATATATGTATATATATATATATATATATATATATACATCAAGTAAGGAAGGTCCGCACTCTCAGGACTTAAAAATAAATTTGTAGTTTTATTGGTAGCACAGACTAACGTTTCGGCCTCTCCGAGGCCTTTCTCAAAGTGGCTAACAAACATAAAAAATGCCTTTTATACCCATAGTGGCGGGAAAACTTAATTAACTGACATCACAAACACATCATCTTGAAAAGTATCCAATAGTATGGAGTATACTTATTCACATACCAATTAACAAATTACATACAACTCTGTTAAAAAAACCCTCTTCGGTTAAGTAAAGAAATAGTTAAAAGCAAACTATGTAGCCTGAATTAGTACAATGTATATCTTTCCCAATGTTACTTCTGGGCTATATTCACAAATGCTACAAAGTAATAAATATGAGAGATGAAAGGTCTGTTGGTGGGCTGTATTATTGCAGACATCTCAGGAGTGTTACAAAATATCAATTATGTGAGGAGGTGGGCGTTTCTTAGTAGGCTGTGTCATCCATAAGAAACCAGCTATGTAACATACTATCAAACAGGGGTGGACATAGAGAGTGTATTAGTGGGCTATATCTGTTTGAAATTATGGATAATACCACATGGATTTGTGCTGGTGTAATATGTGTAATACTATACAGCTTACCAGTTTCCTCACTCATTAATGAACATACTAAATCAAATCTATACAATAATAAAATCCTAAATTGATAAATTAATTATCACCCCAACAACAACTAGACAATTATTGAAATATAAATACCCATTATAATTTTCATAAATAATGTGACAATACTACTGTGTAAAAAATGCCAAAGTGTTACCCCTAATTGTCATTTATCCTTCAGAAAATAAATCCCCAATTAAATCAACAAGTGTAAAAAGCAATACATTATAAACCCAGCCCTCAAAATGTGCCAAACCAATGCCCCTATTCCATCAAAAAATCAACCATTAAGTGAACAAAAAAATTTTCAGTAATCCCAACCCTCTTACGTAAGCTGCATTATTGATTTACTGTTATTTAATGCTAGTAAATAGATTTATAGAGTTCACAATGTCCATGTGTTCGGATGTTACTCAGTATTGTTCTTTTATACAGCACATTCCTTACATCCAGTTAACTTCAATGTGTGGCCCCTAATATCAATCTAGTTGCGGAAATTACATGGTTAGGAGGCGCTCCT
>CM044435.1:14902590-15012158 GCA_024363595.1 Xenopus borealis | reverse complement strand
AACAAACAAAATCTGTTTGCCATTTCTGGTAGTGTGAGGCTTACCAGGGTGTCCCATACAGTCTACCCCTATAAGTGTCCACTGTAGGACCATGACTCTACAGTAACGTATTGCCCATATGGTAGGCCTATTATACCTCACCATTGGGGGTACTGCGGGCGGATTTCTACTTACAGGTTATACAGGCGCTGGATACTAGTCCACCACTTATTGTATGAAGGGGTGTCATGACAGGGTCAAAGTTTGTTTTGATATTCACTTTGTGAAATAAAACACACCTTTTATTTTAGCCCTGTGAGTGAGTCTACATCCTGGTTCATAGTTTCTCTATTTTCTTGCACCCAGGCAATTTTTGTCCTTGTTACACGTGAGTGCTGGGACTCCCACAGACTGAAATTATATATATATAAGGTCATCCTTGAAGAAGGTCCCCAGGTGGGACCGAAACGTCGGATAAATATGTATTTTGTTTAAAATAAAAACACCTTTACTTCACCTGGAATCAGTGAGTGCGGATCCTTCGTGACAATATACTATTAACATTGATCTAGCACCACTGGCTAAGGATGGTCCGAGTGCTGGTACTGTGGGAAAATATATATATATATATATATATATATACACACACACACATATATAATACAGGGTTCCTTATCTCTGCTAGTACTAGTGGCAAGCAAGTTATTGCTATCCATTTACTAACACTCTGGGCAACACAAGCAATTAAAGGAGCAGTCCACCTCTAAGTTCAGCATGAATTCAACAATAGCAATGGGCAAATTTATTCGCCTGCGGTGAATTCACTGCGAATTTCAGCGATTCACCACTGGTGTATAAATTCACGAAATGCCAGAAAAATTTTCATTTTGGATGCGGTGTCCGTTTTTGGACGTGGGCGCCCATTGCTGGTGTCAAAAAAATGTATGCCGGCCGTTATTTCGACACCGGTAATGGGCCAAAAACGGGCGTCGGCATCCAAAATGCGATGCGGTGGCGTTTCACAAATTTTTCGTCGATTCGCGAATTTCTTCTAGAAAGCGAAACACCCCAGATTCTCCCATCACTAATCAACAAGTAGGGTTGTGTGTTGAACATACTTTTTGCCTATTAAAGGGGGTGGTTCATCTTCAGGTGAACTTTTAGTATGTTATAAAATGGCGAATTCTAAGCAATTAGTCTTCATTTTTTCTTTTTACTAGTTTTTGAGTTATTTGCCTCCTTCTTCTGAATCTTTCCAGTTTTCAAATGGGGGTCACTGACCCCATCTAAAAAAACAAATGCCTTGCAACGCTACACATTTATTGTTATTGCTACTTTATATTACTCCTCTTTTAATTCAGGCCTCTCCTATTCATATTCCAGTCTCTCGTTCAAATCAATGTATGGTTGCTAGGGGGATTAGGACCCTAGCGACCCAATTACTGAAATTGCAAACTGGAGAGCTGCTGAATAAAAAAAACAAATAACTCGAAAACCACAAATAATAAAAAAAAGAAACCCAATTGCAAATTGTCTCAGAATATCACTCTCTACATCATACTAAGGGGCAAATTTACTATTATTTCCCAAAAAATATTCGTTTCTACTCGATATTCGATTAGCATTCGATTTTCGAATGCTAATCGAATAATTTTAGGCTACCCTTTTATTCGATCTTCGATCATTTGGCGATTGAATAATGATCGAATAATGATTGTTCGATCAATCGAATGAATTCTTTGATCATTCGAATGATTCGTACGATTCGAACGATCGAACACTTCGATCAGGACTTAGTCTCAGAAGCCTATGGGAGGGCTCCCATAGGCTTCTTTTACAATTCGGTAGGTCCAATCTGGCGAAAAAGGCAATCGAATAATTTACAATTTTTAAATCCTTCGCTATTCGATGATCGGATATGGCTAATTTGCATATTCGACCAATCGAATTAATCCTACAATCGAAAATTCGATCAAACTTCGATCTATTCGCGTGAATTTAGTAAATCGGCCCCTAAAAGTTAACTCGAGGGTGAACAAATGAAAAATGGCTGAATGCTCAGTGTTGCATTCTTGCAAGGTGGATAATTAGATTACCAGAGCACAGCTACCCTCTCTATTATAAACTCCTGCTAACAAATCAGTCACAACAAAGAGTGAAAGAAGGGGACTGCATACTGGTGACAAACTGCATACCTCGTAAGCATACTGGGAAGCATTCACTGTAAATATCTGTGTAGGCACATTTGTGGGGACTTATGCTACAGTCAAACAAAGTATTTCTCAATCTTGTTTTTGATATTTAAAAGGGGACGAATTAGTATAACGAGGGGATTATTCTTCAGACAAATGATGAGCTAGAGTTTTAATCATGTTCTGGAATCAGTCAGTGAGGAAAATAGAAGATAATGAATTGCAACAGTTCTTTATTCCGAGTAGAACAACTAATTTAATGGTTATATTGTATCTACATTTGTATTCCCTTTCATGTTAGGGATATTATGTCAGAAATTGAGTATGATAGAATTTACATGGTCGGTCACTATCCCGCGGCATTGTTTTATTACTATAGTAACCGGTACCTATAGACTTTAAATATCATACTTAAAGGGGTGGTTCACCTTCAGGTTAACTTTTAGTATGTTATAGAATGGTGAATTCTAAGCAACTTTTCAGTTGGTCTTCGTTTTTTTTCTTTTTTAATAGTTTTGAGTTATTTGCCTCCTTCTTCTGAATCTTTACAGTTTTCAAATGGAGGTCACTGACCCCATCTAAAAAAAAAACAAATGCCTTGTAAGGCTACACATTTAGGGGCAGATTTACTAAGGGTCCAATTTTGAGGGTTGATTAACCCTTGAATTCGACCTTCTAATTTTTATCAAATTTAAACCACTCGAATTAAAATTTTGAATTCAAGGGGTTTTAACGCAATTTGAATTATTGAACAATTGAATATAAAAAATTTGTTCGATTTGAACGATTTTAAGCATTCGATCAAAAAAACTTGGAAAAATCCTATGGGAGCTTCCCATAGGGATATATAGCAATTCCGTAGGTTTTATCTGCCGAATTGTTATATCAAATTTTTTTTAAAGGGCCAGTACTTCAACAATCAATTTAGAATTTTCGAATTTGACCAATTCGAATCGATAGTCGAATAAGTCCAAAACAAATAAAAATTTTGAAAATTTTTTAATTCAAATTTGTTTCAAATTTTCACTTTGAAACAATTCAACCTTTAGTAAATGTGACCCTTATTGTTATTGCTACTTTATATTACTCATTTTTTTATTCAGGCCTCTCCTATTCATATTCTAGTCTCTCATTCAAATCAATGTATGATTGCTAGGATAATTAGGACCCTAGCGACCCAATTACTGAAATTGCAAACTGGAGAGCTGCTGAATAAAAAGCCAAATAACTCAAAAACCACAAATAATAAAAAAAGAAAACCAATTGCAAATTGTCTCAGAATATCACTCTCTACATCAGTGATCCCCAACCAGTAGCTCGTGAGCAACATGTTGCTCTCCAACCCTTTGGATGTTGCTCCCAGTGGCCACAAAACAGCTGCTTATTTTTAAATTAATTTTTAATTTAAATTTTTAATTATTTCCTGATGTGATATATCTATATATGTGCATATACAGAACTGTAGGTACTTATAAAGACACTTGAGACATTAGCTATGATATTGGTTGTACGTATTTCCATGGCTAATTAAGAATTGACTTCAGTAGCTTCTAAAGACTTTAGATAATAGAGACTGTATATATTCACTGTAAAATTAACCAGTCATAAAATCCTGTAATTAAAGTTTAATTTGGTGTTGGTAGTTCATTCACTGGTGTCATCAATAACATGCTGCATGAAGGCTGGTGATTTTTGTTGCATCCCATTTGTTAAGTCCCTAATGGTTTGATATTTATAATGATCTGTTAGCGGCAGGGTTATTCTTATAGGCAAGTCTCTTGACCAATGGGTTCACTTGATTCACGATAAACTACTTTCAACCAATGTCACAGCCAATATCCACCTTAAATGGCCAGTACACTTTATTTTTTTTAATTTGTTCACATGAGCTGAATTTATAGGGATTTTAGAATTTTTTAAAGGGGTGGTTCACCTTAAAGTTAACTTTTGGTATATTATAGAAGCAACTTTTCAACTGGTCTTCATTATTTTTTTTATGTATTTTGTTTTAATCATTTTCCTTTTTCTTCTGACTCTTTCTGATTCTTTACAAATTTGCAAATGGGTGTCACTGACCCCATCCAAACAAACGTCTGTAAGAACACAAATGTGTTGTTATTACTACTTTTTATTACTGATCTTACAATCCAGGCCCTCTTCTATTCATATTCCAATCTTTTATTCAAACCAGTGAATGGTTGCTAGGCTAATTTGGGCCCTAGCGACCCGCTTGCTGAAATAGCAAACTGGAGAGCTGCTATATAAAAATCTAAAGAACTAAAAAATGGTAAATAATTAAATCAAAACCAATTGCAAATCGACTCAGAATGTCACACTCTACATCATACTAAAAGTTAACTCAAAGTTGAAGAACCCCTGGAAAATTCCTAAAGCTTTTGTGAAAGATGTTTTTGGCTCAGTTGGACTAAACAGCTATTGTCTTCTGTGGCAAGGTTCCTCTCACTTTCAACAAAGTCCTTGTTTGGTTAATAATCCCTTTACAAGAAACCAGTGTGTGGCCTGGCAGGCAATAGGGTGTGGTATGATGTCAGTGGGGCAAAGTGTCATATACTGGACATGATATAGGGACCAAGATTTTATAACTGGGCCTTCCCCGTTTGTGTCTACCACCAAGTGCTCAGAAATTGACTGAATGCAACTGGGTGGCATGCAACCACTGAAAATCTTCCACCCTAGGCCAGAGCCTTTATGATCTTGTCACAAATCCGGGCTGGACAATATACTCTAAGACAATATAAGGGTACCAGGGCCCTTTAAGTATAAGAATAGTCACAACTTAGGGGAACTGAAAATTTATTTTGTGGCACAGCAACTAAAAGAGTGAATTATTTAATATTCTATATATAATGAATAATAGTCTGTTTATGCTACATATTCATCTATCAGGCTTTAACGGAGTACCATCCACTGAAATTAACTGGTATTCTTCTCTACTACAGGTGAATATATTGTTATGACAACTCACTTCCACTTGAAAAGGAAGATCGGCTATTTTGTCATTCAAACCTACTTACCGTGTATCATGACCGTCATTTTGTCTCAGGTCTCCTTCTGGCTCAATAGAGAATCTGTTCCCGCAAGGACTGTATTTGGTAAGTCTGGCCAAAGAGCTTATGAATAAGATTTGTATGTATATATATAAATATATATATATATATATATATATGAGTCTGGTTATTTCCCTATGGGACCAGTCTGTAATTAAAAAGCAAGTCAAATTAAAAAGCAAGACCAAAGGCAAAGTTACTTTTATATGGTCATGTAACTTTTATTATCTAATATAGTAATGCCATCAGTCAGAATTAGTGCTTACTGATGTCATTTGTGTTGAATCTTGTGCATAATAAAAAATAATGTACCCCCTGTTGTAAATGAGGATATTATAAGTCACATTGGAGTTCCATGACCTGTATAAAAGTACTCAGCCTCTGGTCTTGCTTCTTTATACAGTCATAGAACTCTGTGACTTATAATATCCTTATAATTAGCAATGCTGTGTACATTATTCTTTAAATATTTACTTAACCATCTGAGAATACAAAACTGCCAAGAATTCTATCACGATCAAACAAAAATCTTTTATATTGTCTTTTCCTTTATAGTCATATATGCAGAACTTACCTTAACCTAAGAAGACATTTCTATATTTTCCCCCATAATACAGAGAGCACCATAGCAAATAAAGAGATGTAGTGGCAGCTAGTGTTATTTCTACAGAGCTTGGCATGCAAATATCCTAATGCACAATAGAATACATTAATAGAATTAATAGAATACACAGTGAGTGTGTATGTGTGAGTGTGTGAGTAGGGGATGAAGAAAATAAAACTCAAAATGTGTGTCTCACCTGCAGACTATAGAAAAGAAATAAAAGTTTTATCTGGCATTCAGCATGGATCTTTTGTAGACTTTAACCTTGGTCTTGTAGCTGTCTGAATGCAATCAGTTCATCTCGATAATGTCACTCAAACGGCAGCCAAAGAATTTATTTGACCTAAACCAGTCTCTGCAGGTGACTGTTTAGCTCTCATATCATCATCATCTTTTTGTAGAACAGATTTTACATTATCAGCCATCCTTTACAGTATTAGGTAAGCAGACTGTGTTCTTAGTCATGAAAAAAAATGACAATAAACCAAAACAAGTAAATCTTATTTACTTATGATTCAAACCAATCCCTCCTGTCCAATTCTAGGGTAAATACATCCCAGCACATTAAAACTATTCCTCCCTACAGTGGGCAATTATCCGTGACGGCTTAAAACAAACAAAAATCAGATGGCACTCACAAAAGCATATGTGCTAAATCCTTTGGGCTTTAATGAAATCTTCACACAAAGTTTTGGGGGTTCAGGGGTGTGAAAATCTCATTAAAACACAAGGATTTAGCACATATGCTATCGTAAGTACCATCTGACTTTTTTGTTTTATGCCGATTACTGTTACTCTTAGCAGCAAAGTTTCCAGTTTGAGCACCACATTGAATCTTACACAGATTTTTGGATTTTAGTATCATAAAATTATCGGTAGCGGGCCTAGGGCTGACAGTGCCCAAGGCAGGTCCCTCCAATCCCCATCAAGAAGATTCCTCCCCAGCCTGTGCATGCCTTATCCCCCACATACTACACTTCTAATTTAAGCAGTGTAAGGATTGAGACTAATTCGCGCCTGAGCAGGAACGCCGGTGCACGTCCTGATGGGCGCGCGCGTGTGAGGACTGTAACAAATTCACGCCGGTGCACGTTCAGATGGCGTGCGCGTCAATACGCGCCGATGTAAACGTGTGCGTGTGTAATCACGCCTGCGTCCTAGGGCGCCAATATTCAACCTATTTAAGGGTGCCTTCGGCCTAGAGACTTTGACCGATTATAGGTCAAGCTAGCCTTGTTCCTGGGTGTGCCTTTACATTGCTATTCTGAGTTTCCTGTGTATGACCCTGCCTGTTCTTTGGACTACGAAACCTACGCTGCCTGTACCGATCTTCTGCCTGGACCCTAACCTCGATTTTGCCTTGAACCTTGTCTGTACCTTGAACTGTTTTCGGACTGGTGTTTCCTGCTTGGTCTGCACATCAACCTCGGAGCCTTCTGGCCTTACAAGCAGAGACCAAGAGATTCCTGGCTGAAATTAGGGGAAGGGGGGAAACAGAGGTATGTGCCCAGCGCCCCCATACAATTGCACCCTAGGCATGTGCTTCTTCTGCCTACTCCAAATTAATTTGCATGTCCTTCTAGCCAAACCTGTGGCCAAGTTGCTACGGGTGTCCAGTCAGCTTGGCCTATCCCTGGAAGGCAGTGTATAGATACTAGCACAGCTTAATCTTTATCCTTTATCAAGATACGTACCCCTTTTTCCAATTTACTTGCAGACTACAAATTGTTTAGCCCATTATGCGTATTTAAAGATTTCTGAAATAAGTAACCACAACAATATAAAGACTTCTCCCTTAAAAAATACCACAGTGTAAAATTTAACTGGCAAGCAAATAAAATGCCAAAGTAGCTATTCTGTCACGGATGTTGAAACCCCTGAAGGATCCAAATATACAGTATTATAGGACAATATTTCATCATACCTGGAATTGCTGACCTTAATGTAAAGTTTGTCACAAACCCAGCTACGCAGAGCGTTGAGTGATATATTGTTTCTGGAATGAAACCCTTTATGGAGAACTGACCCATACAGCCTTCTGGCTTTACAAGACGTCTGTATGTAATAAACAAGTTGAGAATAAATACAAGTATGGGGTTATGTAATAAAAGACGCTAAGTTTGCCCTGGTGCAGAAACCCACAACAACCAATCATTAAGTAGAATTGACTGTTCACCTGTTTAAAAGCAAACATTTTATTGGTTGATATGGTTTACTGCTCGTGCCTATTATTACATATGGGGGGCAGATGGCAAATTGAGATTTTCTTTTAGTTATATTTACACTGACATGGTAAAAATATCAGAAAACGACAAACAGAATAGTGCATTAGAGCCATGTTAGGGAATCTGCAGTTACTTTAGATTATTAAAACTAGAGACCTGTATCATGTTGGGTTCTCAAGGAATAGCCACAAAGTCATCAACTTTTGGTTCCTTGAACCCCTAAGCAGGTGAGTGATCTGAGCTGTGGGGGTAATGCCTGGGTGTACAAGGGCTCTAATCTGGGGAATTTTCACCCTTGATACTATTTCAACCTTTTGACTGCACCTACTGTGCTGGAGTTATATAAATAATGAAAGAAAATGTTATTCTATGCAACTTTCCGCAATGCATTCATTAAACTTACACAATGGTTTTACATTTGTTTGTAATTGTAATTGCAGTTGAGAGTCATATAAACATCAGTGCCTGGCTGTTTATATTTTGTGCAGACTGTTTGTATTCTATGCTGGCTGTAAAGCTGGCTATACACATAAAGATCTGTCCATTTGACGAGATTGCCAATTGTTTGGATCTTTGCCAAATTTTGTCACCTACATGCTGATCTGAGGCTGATCATTTGCATAACTAGCTATTACTGGGCCCAAAAGTACATTTTTCAGGCCCCCTAAATGTCTAGGAGTTGAGTTATTCTACCAATTTTTATTGAAAATAAATTATATTTATTGAAAATAAATTAGTTATACTCCTGGATCTGATTTTTTTGTGCCCTGGACCAATAATCGATTGATAAAAAAGGCCCTTTGCCAATTAGCTCCATGCCAATGGGCTGACTGATATCTATTCAGCATGATGCCCATACATGGGCAGAGAAGTTGCTGACTTGATCTAAATTTATACATTTATGGCCAGCTTCAGGTCTGTTAATATGGCAAAAGCTGGCTTCAGTTACACTGCAAGAAGAGTCAGAACCAGAACATAAATCAGTAATAAGATTGTTTTCAGGAGGGCCATATCTACCACATATGGACTCAAAGGTTTTTGCCTAGAATGACAGCTTTAAAGGGGCGACTCTTAGATGCCTATATGGTAAATAATAATTGAAAAAACCTCTTTCCCTGCTCTGAATATATTGTGGGGGGTATCAGGTGTGGGTCACAAGTTGATGTGATGTCATTCGCATGTTGATGTCACAGTGCATGCTCCATTGAGCGTGAAGAGGTACAGTATCTAGGGCAGCACCAGAAAAGAATACAACCCGGCTTTCAGCCGTAAACTATTTTTACAAAATAATTTATAGCCACTGTAAATTGAAAAGTTGCTCCGAATTACATTTTCTTTTGTTATGCACCACAGTAGTCTTTGGGGTGGACATCTCCTTTAACGGAAAAGTCCAAAAGCCCATCCACCTGATGGCAAATGTTTCTGTGTATTTTTATAGCTGATATTAGATCCATTATACAGCTGTGAATGGAAAATTACCATCATTTCATTTGCAATAAACTTAATGAGCTCTGGTGTTAGGAGTCCCTTTGTTGCTACATTTACACATAAAAAGCAAATGTTTCTGAGAAAATACGAAATGCTCGCCCTGCAGTTCTGCATGACCGTGCGCTATGTTATGTAACTATCACTGTCTATATTACTCTCATGTAAATCTGCCGGTATTCTTTGAGCATATGATGAAACTGCTGCTTCATGACTTATGACATGAAGAGAGAACACAAACTATTTGAGTTGGCAGAAAAAGAGGCTTCACTGTTTTCTGTTGGGGCACATTATACCTCCACTGGGAACAGTAAACCTTACTGCTAGCCAACTACAAATAGAGCCTACTATATCTAAGAGCAGCCAATCAGAAATCAGCTTTAATTGGTCTGCTGCAGACTGAAATTATAAGCAAATCCTTGATTGGATGCTATAGGTCACTGCACAGGGATAACTTTACCAAATATGAGTCCAGCGGTGTGACATAGGTTTTACTGTTCAAATATTATGCATCTAGCTAGATATTGTGCTCTATAGGAGATACACATATTATATAAAGAGTATCAGCTATAATCCAAATTTCATTTTTAGTATTCTTTATGTATTCTGGCTGCCCCCCTAGAATATACAATTTATTTTGTTCTTATACTGTATATATTTTTATTTTTTTTAAGTCTGGCAGCTTTGTACCATCTTTTCAAAATCAATGTGTTAATTTTAGGATTTGATGTATGTTGATATAGCTCCCCTGAGGCTATTTGCTGAATTAATGTTCCCTTAGATGGATAGAAACTTTGAATAGTCAGACTTCTGGTAATTCCTCTTTTCCCTTTGTGGATTGAGGTGTGCAGTGAAGCGCAAAACAAATTAGAGATGATTTAAAAATCTTTATGTTGGCACAAGTTAGACCAGTGGTTCCCAGATTGGGAGGAGGACTCTCCTGGGGGGGGGGGTGCAAGGCAGGGTTGAGATTTAGGGACACGTGAATCCTTCACATTAAGGATTCGAAGTTTGATCAAATTTTCAAAAATATTTGAATTAGAATTTTCAAATGTTTTTGAAGACCACTTCAACCGGTGAATTTAGAAAATTCAATCGAATCAAATGAATCGAATAATTCGAATAAAAATCTATTCGAATATTCCACTATTCGACAGTCGAAAAACTTCCCCTTTAAATTTTTATTCGACTGCCTAGTTTGCCAGATTCAACCTACCGAAGTGGTTTTAGTGAATTTAGAGCGAATAAAAAAAAAAAATCGATGGAATGGTTAAAATCATTCGATTCAAACTATTTTATCGTTCGATCGAATTTTCACTATTCGATCGTTCGACCAATCGAATAGCGATAAAATCCTTCGAAGTCAAAAGATTTAAATTCCCATGCTATTTTTTTGGCCCAATTAAAGGGTTTTTTAACCCTCGAATTCGACCCTAAGTAAATCTGCCCCTCAGTGTCAATGTCTGTTTATCCAAATGTATAGAGTAATTAGGATACAATTTGCCCTAGATGTTCATGAAACTATGGATTAGACAGGAAACATTTGTCTCTGTCCAAATGTTGGCCCTCAACACTTATACTGAAAAAGTTCAACACACACTGGGTAAAGACTTACAAGAAAGAGAAGGCTGCCTTGTTTATCCAAAGGAAAATTTACATTTTTATTTACTCCAGGAGGGTACACAGTCAATACCTGTTTTTTTTTAATATACAAGATGGGTTTGACCCGAGACAAAGTGAAAAATGCTTTGAGGGGCACAAGAGTGCACCCATTACTAGTGCTTATGTAGAGCACTTCTGTCCAGGATCTGGCTGACCATCCCTGTCCTTACTGCCTGCAAAAACTGTCCTCTGCCACTCCCTAACTTGCTTCCCTTTGGGTGATGGGTAGGGATAGGAATCCTACCTTCCACCCCCTCCCACCTTTTATGAATACAGTAGGCCTAAAAATTTATTTTTTTTGTGTTACCAAGTTGAGCCAGGTTCCTGGGAAGCAGTACATAGCATTTGGCTCCTACTGTATGTTAGTTTGGCAATTTCTTTCTGTCATGGGAAAAAAATGTTTTCAAAATGCATCAGTTAATAGTGCTATTCCGTTAGAATTCTGCACTGAAATCCGTTTCTCAAAAGAGCAAACTGATTTTTTTTTTATATTTAATTTACAAATCTAACATGGGGCTAAACATAGTCAGTTTCCCAGCTGCCCTCAGTCACATAACTTGTGCTCGGATAAATTTCAGTCACTCTTTACTGCTGTACTGCCTTTTGGAGTGATAACTCCCCCCCCCCAGCAGCCTAACAGAACAATGGGAAAGTTACCAGATAACACCTCCCTAACACAAGATAATAGCTGCCTAGTAGATTCAGTTACATTGAGTAGTAGCCTGCCAAAAAGCAGTTCCATCCTTAAGTGCTGGTTCTTTCTGAAAGCACATGACCAGGCAAAATGACCTGAGATGGCTGCCTACACACCAATATTACAACAACAAAAAATTACACTTGCTGGTTCAGGAATGAAATGTTATATTGTAGAGTGAATTATTTGCAGTGTACACAGTGAAATTTAGAAACAAAAACAACATCATAAAAATCATGACATAATTCCTTTAATTAAGTATACAGTAGTTTTATTGTGAATGAATTTGTATCTTACATAATGCCTATAAACAGAAAAACATTTGTAAATATTAATTCTGGGGAAATAAAAGCTTTTATATCACCAGAGCATATTAGATAAGGATTACAACAATCCTTTCAAGCACTTCTGTACTAGAGATAAACAAATCAGTTTCCTAGTTTTTTTTCTAGTATACAAATTGTTTTTGAAACCCCAGAAAATCCTCTAATTCTCATCTTAACCCACCGAATTTAACACGTGTTCATGAAGCAACAAGATTCTCTTTTGCACGTGTCTGCATGAAAGAACGTGAGCAATTTGCACATGGCGAATCTGCATTAGCAGCCTTCAAGTGCTTTTGAAGGTTGCATGTATGAAAGAAAACGCCACTGCTATTTGAGTGTATATACATATGTATGTCTATGAATTCATTATGTGTGTGTCTATGTTTAACGGATGTTGTACCATGATGTGAAAGGTAAAACACACATATAGATCACAGAAGGAGTTTTGATCCACTGAAATTGAAATATAAGTCAATTTTGATATCATGCTCCCCACATCAAGACTGAAGGGGTACATACACTTTGGGACATTAGGGTTGCCACCTTTCCCTGCAAGTAACTCTGGGCAGGGGGGTGACATCACCAGGGCAGTAACGTTGCAGGGGCAGGGAGGTGATGTCAGCAAAGCAGTGATGTCACAGAGCAATGACATGGTGATCAACAATTGGCCAGTCACCAAGTCAGTCTCAGGGAGTCCTAATTTGGAAATTAGGCAGGAAATTAAGAACAGGCAGTTTTGAGCTGAAGAGCCATTTACTGCCTTCCCTTGTCATAACCAGATAGGTGCCAACTCTATTTGACACAAATATATATCTCAGTATTAGTGAGGGGCGAATTTCTCTTTCTCTCTCGCTTCGCCGAAAAATTTGTGAATTTCCAGCAAAGTTCACAAAACAGTGAAAAATTTGAGCAAACATCATGAAATCAGACAGTTTCACAAATTTTTCAGATTTCATGAAAATGTACGCTTTTCACAAATTATTTTTAGTGAAATGTCCTATTAACCTGGTAACCTGAGCGGAGCTGCACCCCTGATTCTACATTGAGAACCTTTCTTAAAGGAACAGTTCAGGGTAAAATTAAAAACTGGGTAAATAGATAGACTATGCAAAATAAAACATGTTTCTAATATAGTTGGTTAGCCAAAAATGTAATGTATAAAGGCGTGACTGTATGTGTAACATAACAGAATACAACACAACTTCCTGCTTTTCAGCTCTCTAAATCTGAGTTAGTCAGCGACTTGAAGGGGGGCCACATGGGACATAACTGTTCAGTGAGTTTGCAATTGATCCTCAGCATTCAGCTCAGATTCAAAAGCAACAGTTATGACCAATGTGGCTCTCCCTCAATGCACTGATTGGTTACTGCCTGGTAACCAGTCAGTGTAAATGAAAGAGAGCTGAAAAGCAAGAAGTAGTGTTCTGTTTTGTTTTGTACCTCCAGCCTTTATACATTACATTTTTGCCTAACTAACTATATGTAAAACATTTTTTATTTTGCACAACCTGTCTATTTACCCAGTTTTTATTTTTATACGAACAATTCCTTTAAGATAGGGACATTCAAGTCCCTAATAGAGTTTAGGCTGCTTAGCTACACAGCTCTAGCCTCTTGCACCTAGAGCAACACAACATACCATTATACTGCATGTTATAAGACTCTACGCCGGCTCAGGTGGCTGCTTCAGACGCTGATCAGTTATTACTGCCTATTGAGTGCTGATTAGAGAAACAGTAACAAACGTTGCAGCTTTTTAATTACATTCCCCTCAAAGTGTGCTAGCCATGCACTGTCTATTACTTATTCTTGTGGGACATGGGATCAAGACAATAAGGGGCAGATTTACTAAATTCATGTGAAGAATTCGAAGTTCGATCAAATTTGCATAAAATTTGAATCTTCGAATATGCAAATTCAACCATCGAATATTCGAATTCGAATAATTTGAATATTCGAATAAAATTTTATTCGAATATTCAATGGTCGAAGTACTTCCCCTATTCGACCGCCTAGTTCGCTAGATCCAAGCTGCCAAATTGGGGGTCATTATTTTTGATCGAATAAAAAAAAATTCATAAAATAATTAAAATCGATCGATTTTTCTATTCGATCGCTTTTTTTTTTGGGCCAGGAGATTGGGAGAGGGGGTCTGGTTCGACCCTGGTTTAAGGCAATGGAACTCTAGTACTGTGACCATAACCAGTCAAAAAGAATTTAGCTGCGACTGGACAGTTATAATAACACTTCAATAGTTGTTCAGGGTTACTGCGGTAGAGTAAATGTACCGCATGTTACTACACAAGAGGGTTACATAACGTGTAAAGAGCTTACATTATAAAAATCCACTGTCACCTTTATTAACGAGTGCATAATAAAAATGCACGGTGCTGCTAATGAGATGCACATTTCAGTGCTGTTACAGTATATTGATATCAATTCCATCCTCCCGAAAAGACTAATTCTAACAGCACTTATATCAAAATAAAGCAGGACTGATTGTTCTGTTCCAGTCACCATGAAAAAAGCATCGGCATTCCTTTTTTTTTTTGTTTGGAGTATTTGATTAGCTTGGTAAAGTATACTTTAATTTCAGCAGAATGATTTATATATTTTTCTGCTAAATGACAGAAAAATCCAGTCCTTCCATAATGAGTAACACTGTGAAAATACTGCAGTCAATTTAATTTATTAATATCTGTAGTTGTCAAGGTAACGAGCTGATATGTGGTGGCAGAAAATCTGCAGATGCGAGTGAAACAAAATGTATGCGGTGTGGGTTCTGCTGTGTTATCTGTCTTGCCATCTGACACCAAATTTCAAAAACGGTTTATGTTAATGGTGGCTTTGATGAATAAAATGTATCAAAACAAAAGAAAATTCACTCACGGTAATACATCTGGTCATTCATGTTAACAATGGCTTGGATTGATACTTAAAGGGAGGATACTTAAACCTGCTAAAATGCAAGGTAATTCACATAGGAGGAGAGGTAAAAATATTTGCAAATTTAATCTCTGCTCAGAATTTAGCTTGAAGGAGAACTAAAGCCTAACTAAAAAGTAACTAGAAATATTGTACATTATTTGTGTGCTTCTGTACCAGTCCAAGGCAACCAGTCCCCGGTAGCTCCCCATCTTCTTTTCTGCTGATTCACTGATTCACATGCTCTGTGCTGCTCTCACTTACTGAGCTTAGGGACCCACTCACAATATACAGTACACATAGAATAGAAATATAGTCACAGTATAAGGCTGATTAGTAATTAATACGTAATACATGAAAACCAGTGCAACTAGGATCAGAATTTAATAATCATTATTGTAGCATAATCTTATATTACAGGTCAACCTCCGTTTCTGCTTGATAATTTGCAACAACCTCTAAGCTTAGCTTCTCAACAGCTGCTCAGAGCTCACTGAGCATGTGAGTGTCGTGGACACTTTCCAAGTCCTGGATTATTGCTGCTATTGAGAATCTGAAACTTTAGGCTGGTGCAATAAGGTCATTATATAAAATATGGCATTTTTAGCCTTATTAATTTTTAGAGTGTTTAGTTCTCCTTTATATTATACTGCAAGAAGACTGGGATAGGGCGGGGGTTTAGCTCTCTCCAGCCAAGTCATGTATTTGGCCCAGGAAAAATATGGGGACTGATTCTATGACTGACTGTATTTATAAATGTAGTGGCGCTGCTTCGAGACTGACCAAGGATGCCCAGGTTGTGTATCAATTTTACACCCTTCATTTGCATGTTCCTCCCTGGACAAGCAGGTGAGGTGCCCAAGGCAAGCCAATAGCAAGGGCAATCAAAAATTTCTTGGCTAACTCACACTGTCCAAAGCAGGGGTATAAAGAAGAGATATGTGCTTAGAACCCTCCTCCCCAACTACGCCACTGAGGTAGGTGCCTTTTTTGCCTACTGCCAGTTCTGACCCTGCCCAATGAACTTATTTTTTAATTTTTCAGTAAATATTTTTTAAGCTAGACCTTTAAAGCATTGTGTATAGGTGGCTCTAGAATGAAGTGTGCACATACAGATTTCACATATGTGCTGAATGCTTGGGACCTGAGGTTACCAGTAGTGATGGGCGAATTTATTCGCCAGGTGGGAATTCGCTGATAATTCCCACGATTCGCCAAAAGCAAATAAATTCGCGAAATGCCAGCAAAAATTCGCCTGCTGAAAATTCGCTGGCGTAAATAAAAAATGAGTCAAGACGTGACGCACGTCAAAACCATGCCGCAACTCGTTTCGCGAATATTTTCGCCAATTCGCGAATTTTTCGCCAAAGCAAAACGGGATAGCTTCGCCCATCACTAGTTAATGGATCTTTCTACTAGAAAATCATTTAAACATTAAATAAACCCAATATAATGGTTTTCCTTCCAATAATGATAAATTATATTATAGTTTGCATCTCACACATCAGAACTAATGTATTTACTCTGTTAATACTTTTGCTTTGTGAAATCTTTTATCTTAAAAGCAATGTAGACGATTTAAATGGAGCAACTAAGAAAGTAGTGGTCCACCAAGTTCAACTTTTAAAATACACTTTACAATCTGGTTAAAAGTATAGTAAATAAAATACCAAAACAAACTGTTAGACCTCTTTGGGAGGGGGATCAAAAACAGCATTTTGGATTATTTTTGGATCATGAATGAAGCAGCTATGGTAGAAGGCATACATGTGCCCCATGTAAGAGCTGAGAAGAACCAAAGCTTGAGTTTTTAAACAGTAACATCACTAATAACTTTATTACTAGATCCAGATTTGTCGGAGGGCCACAGCCCAAGGCCCAAGCCTAGGGTGACATAAAATTAGGGGAGACATGACGTTCAGCAGCTTTAGTCTCTGGACTGCAGTACTGGTGACTGGGTGCAGAAGATTTTGACAGTTCTACTCTGCCTCCCACATGAACTAAACAATGGTTGGGCACGTACAGTAAGCTCAGTAGAGGTTGGGGCATGTTGGGGGCTGGGCAGGCTGTGTGAGCTACTGGCCTAAGGGCACCAAATTTAGGAATCCAGCCCTGGCAATTATATCAATTTTTCTATGCTTTTTCTTCCAAAGGTGTTACAACGGTCCTCACCATGACAACGCTGAGTATTAGTGCCCGGAATTCCCTACCAAAAGTAGCATATGCCACTGCCATGGACTGGTTCATTGCAGTATGTTATGCTTTTGTCTTCTCTGCCCTGATCGAGTTTGCTACGGTGAATTACTTTACAAAAAGAGGATACGCATGGGATGGAAAAAGCGTTGTTCCAGAAAAGGTGACATGTTTATATGTTAACTACTTTCACATATCGTTTCACTTAAGGAGCAGTGTGCTTGGGTTTATGGGTCATATCTACATAAGGCAAATATAATATCATGTAAAGGTCTTTTTGAATGCATCTAAGAAATAACCCAGGTAAGGAGCATGTAGGTCAACAACATAATTTGTAATCTTGTTTGCTTGCACCATTTTTTCACTGTATTCCCCTTGGATTAATACACCATATGATGTCCAGTGATCATGAGAATAGCTCTTATTTAAGAGAAGATCCAGAGAAGTTTGGAAAAGGAGGACTGAAAGAAGCCAAAAAGACATTACCAATGTCCTTTTAACAATCTTCATCCCAACATATCTTGTTGTACTTTAGCCAGAAGCTGTCTGCAACTTTTTGGCTCTGAATCTCAAGACTGTATCTAAATTTGAGGTTCTGAATGCATAATGATCTCAGGGATTCCATACATGATTTCAAACAGTGCCCATGCTCCACTGGTTTTGCAGAACACAAGATTTTCTTTGAAGGAAGTGAAATTGTCCAATATTTTTCTCATTTTTAAGGAATACCCTATTGGTTTTTAAAGCAGAGATAAGTTATAATTCAGGGCCTCAAATCAAACATGAAACCATTGCAGTGGGTTCACACAAAAGTCCATTTATGGTGTGGAAGAAGCTGGTATCTAATCTGTACATTATCCCATTTAATAGAAAGTCCCTGCTGTTTCTGTAATCAGAGAACAAAGGTTTCCACTGAAGAAGCCTTTAGAAAACAAAATAACTTGCTTTTCTAACTTTAACAATCAAAACAATGTCCCAACTAGCAATTGAAAAATAATGTTTTAGTGTACATTCACACTTGTAAGGTCATGTTGGTATAAGACTGCCAACAACATTGACAAATATACCAAACCTGTGGGGGGGGGGTCTCCCAGGAGCTTATAAGTATTACACATACATTAGATGCAGGTTTATGAATTGGTGGGGCCATTTATTACTCACATAGAAATTCCTGCCTCTGATCCTACAAAAGTGCACAGCAGTAAACCTATCAGAATGACTGACGACAGAGAACAATGGCTTGCAATGAGTTTACATACTATTTAATCAATTAAAAGGGAAATATATATATATATTTTACTACTAAATAGGATTTATGTTCCATTTATTTGCACTGAGATGGGCAGCCTCAGCATATTTACACCTATGCATGAAGAAGAAGCTGTATGATTGCTGCCTCAGCAGAAGCACTCTCTATATAATAAAATATTATGAGCACCACCGTTGATAATAATGGTGGGGCTACAATTCTTGTGTATGCAAATGTAAAACACTGATATTAAATACTTTATATTCCAATCCCATGCCATGATTCAACCATACATTGCACTATGTTAAACATGCCCCCTAGGTTGCATTGATTTCCCTGGGAAAAATAAAAGTTGCCAAGTGTGTCATAGACATGCAATGCTATAAGGCCTTTGCAGTGGATTTTTATTCCCAACACCAATAACATTCTTTCAAAAGCTAAAGCTTCCAGTTATCAATTCTAAACAAGAAAATCAACAGAGAAGGAATCTTTATGTAAAGAGAGACCACGCCTTACAGACACATATCTAATTTCCCAAAAATGTTCCTTCATATTTATTTCATTTAACGAACCTGTTCTCTCGCCCAACACCTGATTAAAATCCCCTGCAAAGACAAGGTAATACTTACCTGCTACTGATTGTGTCCTATATACATCTATTTATACAGAATATATAGGACATATAATTAATCTATAAGTCATTCCACCTAATAACTCATCCAAAGTCTGACACCTCCCAAAAGCAATTTGAATCCATCTAACTTTCAGGGCATATGCTTCCCCTCCTATTGCACAAAAAGGACGGACCAAGTTTCCAATGCCTTTTTGTCTCAAACATACAGTATCAGTCCTATCAGTAAAGTCTAACAATCCAAATCTAAATTGGCAAACAGTTATAGACTTTGTCTCTAGAGTTCTTGTTCTTAATACATATATTTATTGTGCAGAAAATTATACGGAAATGGACCCAAACCCAAAGAACATAATTCCCACTCCTCCTCAACTTCTATCCTACACTACTTCTTTTTCTCAGTTATTTTCACTTCAGAATTATGCTGGTAAGACTGAACCTGCATTCCCACCTCCATAGAGGAAATATTTTGTTTCCTCTTTTTGACATCAAAACCCACTTCAGGGAGGAAATGCTTCATGCTGCCTTGTAAAGAACCTTCTCTTCTTCTGGATTACATTCTCTGTTTCTCTCACTTCTTGACATAACTCCCCCTAAATCCTTCATGCCCCCCAATCCCTTTTCCCTACATGCAACTCACCCTTCAAAACCTGACCTCCAGTATCATTCTTCCCATTGATATCTTTACTCAAACCAGATCCACGCCTGTCTCCTACTCCCACCTTACATTAAATCCTCTCATCAACACCAGTCTCATTACTCATGTCCTAAGATTAAACTATTAACAGATTGCTTCCAGAGTCACAACATAGTAGGGATGCACCGAATCCACTATTTTGGATTCGTCCGAACCCCCGAATCCTGTGCAAAAGATGCGGCCGAATACTGAAACAAATCCTAATTTGCATATGCAAATTAGGCCTGGGAAGGGGAAAATGTTTTACTTCCTTGTTTTGTAACAAAAAGTCATGCAATTTCCCTCCCCACCCCTAATTTGCATATGCAAATTCGGTTTCAGTTCGGCCGGGAAGAAGGATTTCCTGCTGAAAAAGTCCGAATCCCAAACCGAATCCTGGATTCAGTGCATCCCTACAACATATCACACATTTTTGGGAAGATTTAGCAATGCTCATCATAAAAGCAAGTTCTTTACAGGGTTTAGTTGCAGTAAAAATTATTTTCACTTCATCCTCCAACTCCAGCATATTCACTATTAGTCAGTGCAACCACTCTGATCCTGCTTGCTCTTGCCTTTCCTTTAGAAAACATAACATTATTACTGTCTCTCTCAATGGATCTTTCCCTTCACTTTTCCTGCTTCTCAGTCTCTCTGTCCATTAAAAGCTTTTGCCATTTACCAATGGATCATCATCCATCATTTTCCTTGCATTGCACAGAGGTTTAGCCCAAACAGACCATTTGCAGCATTATTAGAGTCTTAAGCATTACACTGTGTGCCCCTTACCTTAGGCTTTTGAGTTTCCAGTTTCTCACAGTCCTGCATCAACCCAGTGGTTCTGCCAACATATTTCACACCCTTTTCTGTGTACAGCCTGGCCTCCTAGGACTTTTTACTGTGCTCTCAGGGTGCTACACTTGCTGGGGTAGCCTCAGCATGACCAGTGTATCCCCTTACCTTCCACTACAGCTTCCACACACACCTACCCCTATCCACACAAATGTTCTAAGGAGAATCAACCTGTCGAACTGGAGGCCCGTACATGTTGTACGATATACAATTGGCCCATTATATGTAATAAGTTGGGCAGCACTGCTCTAGAAGGCTGGTAACTAACACAAGAAGAGACACATAAAAGCAATCTTAATGGGGTGGGGGGATTCTGCCTTTGCACTCCCTAAAACAACACTATACTTAATAAGCAGATTTCACCACAATTTTGGCTGAAACCTTCTTTCTATCAATCAGTTCTACCCTCCACCACCACCTGCCTTTCCATGATGAATTAGCCAGAAAAATAAAAGTATAATGAAATACAGAAGACAGTGTTATATAATTCCTAGATAATTGATTGCTCTAAGCATTCCCCCTTACTGGGCCTTCGGTACTCTCTCTCTCACACATCCTCACAACACATGGGTGGGAACTGCTTTATATTGTACATTTTAGTAGTGACGTTCTAAGTGACGTCAGCGAAAAAAAAACATGTTTTACAAACCACTAGATGATACTTTTGTATATTTATAATTCTTGTGAATCCATTTCTGTGCATGTATTTGGCAGTTAGATTGGATTCCATTGGAAAAATATAGAAACATTACATATATTTAACTATGTTAGTTATGGTTTTTGATTCATGGCCCCTCAAACTGTGACTCTTATTGTTTCATTGATTTGTTCTCAATCCCAGGAACACACCTGAGACTTTTCTCTATTGAATATGTTCTATCTGCCTTGAAAATATATACTTAAAAGAATGTTAAATGTGACCTTTAAATTGCAGCAACTGATACTGTATTGTCTTAGAAATGAGATACCCTTTAGCTTAGCTGGCAGCTTAGCATTATCTGAAACCTTTCACAATGAAAGGGAAACTACATCTCAACGGAAAAGCACACCGTTATTGACTGCTTCATGCTTAGCTAATTCTTAACAAGCACCATCCATGCTTAGTAATGTCTTCATGCCAAGCATTAATGGAGTTAAAGGATTCTTATAATGGATAGTTATAGTTATACACTGAAGCAATAATTCCATTTTCCTTATATGTCATGCAAGGTTTACATCATGTCTTTAGCCAATCCCATAAGTCTTTCTTTATATTGTAAAGAAGAACAGAGTCTGAGTTGGGGTCAAGTGCCTGCCGTGTGGCCATGTCAGGGGCCCCCACACCACCCCAGATGCAACCCCCTCCAACGGGTCTTATGCTCAGGCCCAACCCTGAGTGCAACCTCCCTCCAAAGCTTACAGTTACACCCCATGCTTCACTTTAACAGTCAACAACATTTTTATAAAAATGTGAACAGAACCTTTCTTCTGCAAAATAAATGGGTTTCATGTATAGTGGCAGATATACAAACATTCTAATTGGGCAACCTTGACAGTGGTAACATTTTTTCCCCTACTGTAAACAATTCAATCATGCTATTTTGCAGTAGTATTGCAGCAGAATTTGCTCATTCATGTTGGAATCAGCCACTTATAGGAGGTGAAATCTGTCAGCAACTCACAGCTGAGTTTGATTTTTGCAGGCAGGGATAAATGTGTTTAGGAGCGCACATACATTGGTAAAAGTAAAAATAACTAAGTAAAACAATAAAGGATATTTGTAAAACACATTTTTTAATACATCCATGGTTTAATGAACATTTTACAAAAGCTGTCAATGGTTCCCTTATTAGGCAATATATATGCACATTTATTCTGGGTTTTAAGTAGTTCTGACACATTTTTGTAGCACTTTACATAGATTATACCTCATTCTTTATTCCAATGGAGTTTAAAATCTAAGGCCAATTAACCTGCTTATAAGTTTTTGAAGTGAAGAAGGAAAGTATCTGAAGGAAATCCATGTGGGGAGAACATACACACCCCTTGCATATACTGTCCTTGCTACAATTGAGTTCAGGTATTTTAAATACTTAAAATAAATTCATATATTTAAAAATACTTAAAATAAAAGGCTTGTGGATATCCTGGAAGCTGGCAAGACTGGAGGAGCAGGCAGTAACCAAACAGTAACTTGAGGGGAGGCCACATGAGTCACATTTTGCTTCTGAATCTGACCGACATGCTAAGGATCAATTGAAAACTCACTGAACAGTATATGTCCCATGTGGCCCCCCTTAAGGTCCTTGACTAATTCATAGTTAGAGAGCTGCTAAGCAGGAAATTGTGCATCTGCTCAGTCCAGCCTTTATAGATTACATTTCTGGCTAAGTAACTATTTTAGAAACATTTTTACTTTGCACAGCCTGTCTATTTACACAGTTTTTTTATTTTTACTATGAACTGTTCCTTTAGGGCAGACACACACTTGAAGATTCGAGGAGATTTTGGGGGAGAGACAAATCGTCTCTGCTTTGGGTGACTAATCTCCCCAAAGAGCCTTCTAGAATCGAAACTGCGGGTGGGATGGCACTCTAAGAGCTGCATTTTCCGATGGCGCCCGAAGTTGCCTCAGGAGGAAGAGGCGATTTGTTGCTGGGTGACTAAATCTCCCCCGAATCTTCAAGTGTGTCTTTGCCCTTAAACTGAGTGGAGGTTGTGCAATTTACATGGGCAGAATTTGTCCTAGGTACCCATAACCAAAGGTTTGACCAGTCTAATACAGTTAAAAAATAATCAATTCAATTCCTGACTGATTTAATGGACCAGTGAACTGTTTGTCAGTGACACATTATAAACCTCTGTGTATTTCTGCCTATTTGAGGAGAAAAATTAAGATAAACCATACCAAATACAGTATATGTATGTTTCTGATTACTCTAATGACATTGTTCATCGCACGGAAAAAAAATTCCCATACCTTTTAATGTTTATATTTGCTCGCTACATTATATCAATAGTGAATAATGATTCTTTCAGCATCCAGTAAGGTCAGCAATACTGCATTTCCTTTTTATGATTAATTATGCTGCTCAGTAATTTTGTAAAAACAAACTGATAACCTGTTATTTTCCTTTTCTGTCGCCATAAGACTGTAGCTGTAAATGTTGCTAAATTTAATTAGCCACAACACCCTTTAAACCACACATCACTTACACCGATGACATTTAAGAACTACATTTTGAAAGAGAAACTTAGGCTTGTTTTACCCCTTTTTTTCCCTCACCGAGACTGCACGATAAAATAAACCATGCTTTTCTGGAAATTAAATTGAAATGTACAAGTATGAGACCTGTTATCCAGGACCTGGGGTTTTCTGTAATTTGCATATTTAAGTCTACTAGAAAATACAGTAAATAAACCCAATAAAATGGTTTTTGCTTCCAATAAGGATTAATTATATCTTAGTTTGGTTCAAGTACAAGCTACTGTTTTATTGTTACAGAGAAAAAGGAAATCATTTTGTAAAAATTGGATTTTTGGATAAAATATATTTTATGGGAAATGGCCTGCCTGTAATTCAGAGCTGGATAACAAATTTCATACCTGTATTATAAAAAAAATTATAGAAAAGACACATCTATTCAGCTAATGAACTGTGATAAAAATATAGGCCTGTCATAGCAAGGGTAATTTTCCTAAATACTGTAAACTGAACATTATGAAAATGAGAAACCAGTGATTGTTGTGATAAAATACCAACAAAAAAAAACAGGAAATATTTTGAACTGGGGATACTTACAAGAGCCCTTGCAAACCTTTAACCTGGGCTAAAATGATTATCTTAAAACCTTCTCTTGTCTTGAATGAAACACATGGATTTGAGGAAAGCAGCTCTAATAAATGTGTTAAGCAAAAGGCTCAGTTTGTAATCTATATTCCTCTACATTAATGGGCAGATTTATAAAGGGTCAAATAGAAAATTCAAATTAGCATTTTCGAGGTTTAAAAATTCACACATTTGAATTGTAACCCTCTATTCGAATGTAATTTGAATGTGAGATTTTTCACACCTTGACCATGTAAACAATCCTAATTTGAATATTCATAGAGTTTATGTACAAGTCAGTGGGAGAAGTCCGTTGAGCCACTTGGAGATGTTAATAGCCTTCCTGACATTCAAGGTTTGTTTTGGGAGAAAAACTAAAACCATACAATTCAAATACAATTCAAATTTTCTGAATAATTCGATCAAATATTAGACATTAACGTTTTTTTCTTAAATAACCTCCCAGTGGAATTGTCATTGTATTTGAATTAAACATTAATTAAATTTCACATGAATTTGACCTTTGATAAATGGGCCTCCCCGGCATTCAAAGATTTGCCAAGAGATAATGTTCAGAAAATGCTCTGGAAGCTCTAAGAAACAGATTATACCCAAAAACTATGTTTGCTTTGTGTGAAGATGTGTACATTACACTGGACACGATTGTTCTATTGTATCTAAATAGATTTAAGAAGTCTGTTAATTAAGAGGCAGATTTATCACCCATGTTCTATTCATTCCTATGGGGTTTTTAGAGCTGTATTAATCAATTGGTGAAAGTTTGATGAATACGGTTCTAAAAACCCAATAGGAATGAATAGAACATTGGTGAGTTTTTATTTATTAAGCTCTAAACTCACATTTTTATAAATCTGCCCCAAGGACCCAATATTTTTATTTATGATTTTATTTTTTCCTATGTACTAAACAAGAAATTGAGTGAGTAAAGAATTACTTTCACATAATTATTAATTATTGATGTGGCTATTAATTACAGTTAAACACATATTTTACAGTAATATACTGCCTCCTCCCTTATTTGTCTTTTTTTATTAATTAGATAATGGTATTGAAAGCAGTCATCACTATATATTTATATTTTGGCTTAGGGGAGAATTTCATTCATACATATTAGATATATTCTAACTTGCTGCTGAAATTTTCTGTGCCACTCACCTTCATTGTGCCGTGCAGAGTTTGTAGCAAATAGACTGCCTAGTCTTTAGTAGCAGGAGGAAAAGAAAGCCCTGAAAAAAAATAAAATAAAATAGTTTACCTTTTCTGACCCCATCCTCATTTACAAACATTCACATTTAATTTTTTCCACGAATTTCTAAAAATGAGTTTCCCTCATGCAAAAATATGAGATTTATTACTTATAAAAACCACAAAAATTACTAATATAATACTTGCCAAAGTCCTATAAAAGTCAATGGGAGCTGCACTGATCCTTGTGTACCTCTTTAAATCAAATCAGACTTTTAAGAGGTTTAAATCTTTTTTTACTGGGACTAGTCTGAAAAAGACACATTTTTAGAGGTTTTCTATGTCTTTGTATTATTTTCCATTTGTACTTTTTTTATTTGGACCTTTTAATAAACCTCAAAACATCTGTAGTTTTAGAGTTTGTGAGTTTATTTGTAGTTTCAAAAACCACTAAAATCAGACCTTTGATAGATAGGCCCTGATGGGTAACTATGGAAATAACCAACAGACTCTACATTCTGTTTGCTTTGTATTTCATTTAAGGAAGTCAACACTCAACATCTCTGCTTTGCAACTTGCATATAACCAACTTAACAATTTAAAAATTATATTTCAAGGAGCATGCCATGTAATCAGTCTTTAAAGCACAAGATGGTGGTAGAGAGTAATATCTTTAACGTTGATTATTAAAACTAGTCAGAAATATGGATCCTCTGAAGCAGTCTAAATATATTAAATAAAATTTATTCCAGGAGAATATGTTCTGCTGCAGCATGGAGCATGCTGTAAGTACCACCTAATCGTTGGCTTGCATAAATAAAGGTGGAATGAACAGTTGGGGCATCTCCAGAGAACTTACTGTATGGGCTTAATCAGGGAGAACTTATATCCAACTCAATCAGGGAGAACATATATCTCCATCCTCAACCAAATTCGTCCTAAGTCAGGTAGTATCTTGCTGAATTGCAGAATGTGATGCTAGAAATTATTTTATGAATTTATCCCTATTACACCAACTAAGAGGGTGGTACATTCAACCATCAATCCACGATGCTGTAGAAATCCTTATAATGATCAGTCATGTGTTTTCAACCCCCCCATATGCTGTACCAGTTATGTATTTATGATTTACTACATTGGGCCCACTGAGTGGGCCAGTCCAGAGTGTTAATATTTATGGTTTTTATTAATAGCTCATGCAGAATAGTGACAGCAAACAAATGAACAGTATGTCAGCAACATCAAATGAACAACATCAAATGTAATGATTTGATTCTCAGGAATTTGTATTGTGACTAAGTGGCCAATTAACTAAACTTCAGATTTCCTTTTTTTTTCAGGAATGGTATTTTTCTCAAAACAGTGTTTTTTTCAATATCTCTAAAACACTCAAAAAATACTCTAAAAACAAACTCTAAAAACAAACTGTGCCAAGAAAGGTAGTCAAGGTCCCATAGAAGTCAGTAGGAGGGACACTGATCCTATTGAACTTTTTTTTAACCATTCAGATTTTGCGAGGTTTCCGGATACTTTTTCGCTAGTAATTTTTCAGAAAAAAAATTAAGGGGTATTAGACATATTAGTATTTTTCCAGATCATTCAAAAAAAAAATTCTGTTTACTTTTTATATTCTGATCTTTTAATAACTTTCATTATTTTAGAGAGATAGAGTTTAACCGTCTAAAACCAGTAATATTAAAACTTCAGTAAATGGACCTCCCAAGGTGCAGCAACTCAAGTACAATTGATATCCTGTAAATTGTGATGTTTGACTTTACTAAAATATATATTTTTTCTTCAGCCAAAAAAGGTGAAGGATCCTCTTATTAAGAAAAACAACACATATGCTTCTGCAACTGCAAACTATCCTCCCACCATACCACGGGATCCTGGTCTGGCAACCATCGCCAAAAGCGCAACCATAGAACCGAAAGATCTTGAGCCAAAACCAAAGCCAGCAGAACCCAAGAAAACATTCAACAGCGTTAGCAAAATTGACCGACTATCAAGAATAGCATTTCCTCTTCTTTTTGGAACCTTTAACTTAGTTTACTGGGCAACATACCTAAACCGGGAGCCAGCAATTAAACCTTCAAATCCACCTAAATAATCTATCAACTCATATGTTTATGTTCTGTCTTTTGCACTGGGAATCACTTCTGGTAGCTAAAATGGAATGATTCCCATTTGCCATATTGCCTCTGTCTTAAGGATATTGAAGGTTTGCTTATGAAATATGATGAGGATAAAGGAGATCTATGCTTGATGCCACGGTTCAAATATGGTGTATTTACAGTATAGACAGCATCTTTGAATTGTATGTTTGAGCCGGAATGTGAAAGCGAGGTCTCAAGATAAGAGCCTATTAAAGCATGTTCCTGAAATACCTAGCAGTTAGAAATGCGTCCAGTACCATATAAACAGTCTCTAGTATGCAGGGAAATGTGTTCAAATCTTAATAAATTAAAGTGAAATTCTAGTATTGTAAATACAGGTTCTCTTCTCATATATGATCTCAGAGAAAAACATCTGTTCCGCATATTGAACAACGTAAATGACATGATTCCTTCAAGATGATTCTGAAACCATAATAAGCAGAAAATCAACAAAGTGATCGGAAGCATTCTTTCTGCAAATATAACCAGTCATTGCCTGAAATATAGAAATCTATTCTTGAATACATTTATTTTTTACTTTGACATAAATGCAGTTAGTCACTGAGTTGCTATGTTTCACAAACCATACCCTGGAAAGGTAATCTTGTTTTTAGTTTGTCATTTTAGACTTGTTGGCTTGGCCTGCTTTCATAGGCAAATATTTACAGCTGAGGAGGGCTACTTATCAAATATTTGTCAAAGTTTTTGGCTCTGTTCGACTAAAGCAAACTGTTTTGGCTCTGTTGGACTAAAGCAAAGCTGTTAGAATGGAGTTTAGATACCAACTTCTACTGCAGCTAAAAGTAGTATATTTATTTATCACAAAATTAGAGGTAATACTACATATTCTCATGAAATGTTTTCATATGATAAACAAAAATGGTGCGTAGGCCAAATAGAAATGTAGTCATTCTATTATCATGCTATATGGGTCAATGTAAAAATTATAGTGCTGAAATTGTCTATTGATTTAAATATATCCATTTCACAAGACTGATAGTTTAAACATTTGCATCCTTCTTGCTCTGGAAGACAACACGGACGCCATTTGCCTTGTCCTTTCTATGATTGTTGTTTTTTGAAAGCACAGAATAAGAAAAATCTGTTCTCACTCAATTCTCTTTATGGATGGTATGCAGAAATACTAGTCACACTTCCTGCAGCTCGATCGAAAAAGAGCTTTTGCTGGACTGGTGCAATTATAATAATGAAAGCAAATGTTAAATGAATAGCTAATGTATTCTTCACTAGGGCAAACTTTTCCCATGTTTCTGTATAAGTGGACCAGTATTAATAATTTTAGTATATTGGAGAAGACAACTTTTCAATCTGAGTGTTTCCTGAAGCTAACATATCTGGATTTGAATTAAGAGTAAGGGCCCTTACAGCTTTTTCTTTCTGTAAGAAAGTCCATAAAAGTATGGAAGTTGTATTTCATCAAGAGCTGTAATTACATTGATTCCAAAACTTCGCTTTAGAAAAAATAAGTTATATGTTATGTTTAAGGTTTACATATTTTCCCAATAATACAGTAATGGAGATATATACTGTAAACCTTTTGAGAAACTGACAAGGAAAATAAATGTTCTACACATTATGCTTGTGGAGAAGGAAACGTAACTTCATTTTGTTCTGCTGTTCCACTTATGCCCCTTTGTCCTACTTTCATTTCTAAAAATTTGAACAAGGAGGTTAGGCCAACTTTGATCACTGAAGTGTATCCAAATATTTGCATTCAAATAAAGGTATGGAACCTTTTTTTCGATTTTTCATAATTTGATCTTCATATCTTAAGGGGCAGATATATCAAGGGTCGAATTTCGAAGTGAAAAAACTTCAAATTGTATTCAAATTTTATTAAGTGTTTTTTCAATCAAAAACAGACAGTTTTCAATCAAATAGGTCTGTTTTCGAACGAATTCAGATCGTTCAATTTAATCGTTCGTTTCAAATGATTTGAAATTTTGATTTCTCAAAAATTTCAAAAATACAATAAGTTTAAGGTGGCGAAGGGTCGAAATTTTTTAAGGAGACAGTACTTCAATTTTTGAATGGCCACATTTTTCAATTCAAATCAAAATTTTTAAATTCAAATTTAAAAAAATTTAAAAAAAATTACTTTGAATTTTCACTTTGATCCTTGATAAATCTGCCCCTAAGTCTACTAGAAAATCGTGTTAACATGAAATAAATCCAATAGGCCAGTTTTGCTTCCAATAAGGATTAATTATATCTGTACTTGATTGGATCAAGTACAAGGAACTGTTTTATTATTACACTGAAAAAGGAAACCACTTTTAAATGTTTGGATAAATTGGAATCTATGGGAAATGGTCTTTCCATAATTTGAAGCTTTCTGGATAATGGGTTTCTGGATTACAGATCCCATACCTGTATATACCCATTAGAATAAAATGTTGGAAATCTCCCCTTGCCACAGGCTGCAGCACCTGGGCCACGAACAACTTCTGGTGAGCATTTCAGAGATACTGTATCAAACTTGTCTTTAAAACCTTGACATGCTGAGGATGTGGCTGTGATCTTAAGTTACGGGCTCAGGCTTGAGCACCTGAGCCATTTTCCTGATTCAGTGTGTATTGTCTAACAGAATACAAATCACCCATACCAGTGGTTGGGATAGTAAGACTGTATATAAATTGGAACAAAGAGATGTATGTAACCAAAACTAACCATGTGTCCAGGCACCTAAGATCCATACCCACTTATCCACTGTAGATTATTAATAATCTGTACTATACATGCACAAACAAATGGATGTATGCTCACTTAAAGCAGTTGTCTGCTATTTTGCAAGTTATTTTTTTTTGTTTGTTTCATGATGTTTTACGCATGTCACAATGAGCTATAGAACCAAGCAGAGACATGTCAGTGGACCCTTCCAGCATATATAACTTGACATTCTGGTGGTGGGACAAAGTGAACGTATTAGCAGACTACAACTGTTAACATCATGATTATGTAAAGGAACAAAATAAAGAAAATAAGTAAACCATTGTAAGCAATTTTACATTAACTTGAGCATGTATAGTTTCCCTCTAAATGTTTTGGTTCTGGGGTACATCTATGTTACAGGAAACTAATAAAATCACGAGTTTGCGATACAAACTAGATGGTTTTTAATAGAAAACGGAGTTGAGTATGTTTAAGGACTCCTTACTTAGCTGTTCTTAATCAATTGGGGGGCAATGATACATCATTTTGTTAATTCCATCCCTCTATGTCACATGCATTTTTCTGGTATGGTCATCTAAGTTCTGTTTCAAAACAAACATGTTATCATTACAGTCAAAAAAATCAGCATAATAGCTAAACAGTATCTAGTAGAATTAAGTCAAAGCAACTGATCATTTACCCTAGTTTTTTTATTTCTTTGAAAATGTTTCACCACTCATCCAAGTTGAACTGTAGATGTCACTCGAATGAGTGGTGAAATGTTTTCAAGTGCAAACTAAAACTCTAAATGCCCAAGTTGCATTTGGCTTAATTCTACTGGATACTGTATATTTCATGACCTTGATAAATAAGAATCTTCATTGACATAAAGCATAATAGCTACCACTGTATAATTAGAAAAATTTGAATTCAGAACATAATTCTTAAATGACCCTCTGGACAACTTGGATGTAGTTTCTTTCTTTAAATGTTTTTGAGTTATTAGCCTTCTTTAAATATAATATTTAACTAAAGCAAAATAGAACATCCTTAAAATTGTCAAATATCAGGGGCCTGTTACTGCCTGTACTCCTGGAACCATCATAATTAAATATAGAAGTTCTTACTGGCAGCACCCAGGTCCTAATTGTATAAATTGATCATATTTAAGACTGTATTTCACTTCATATCAAATGTTAACAGAATTAGGTCTTTAAAATGCTAGGATAGCATCATTAGTGTACATCCAGATATCAAGATGGAATTATTTGTCATGTAGCTTTCAGACCTTACTGTTCTTTTCATGAGAACAGTCATTTATAATGGAATATAACAACAGAAAGTAGATTTATGAGATTGGTATTAATGATACATGCAAGTTGGTTAACCCATCAATTTTCTCACTGTTTTCAAGTTAAAATGATTTACAATGTGTGTTTAAACAGGAACGCATATTGATACATCACAGATTGTCAAACGTGCATAAACATATGTTTAAGTTATAAACATAAACTTGTTCATTATTAACATGTATTTCTATAGCGCCAACTTGTTGCGTAGCGCTGTATTCAGCTATGTATTTATCCCATTTAAAGGTTAATTGGTTATACTGTAACCTTTATAGTTTATTGGCTACAATATGCTATCTTTGCACTATTGTAAAAACAAAGGAATTTTACTGCTTTGATTAATGTATTAAAAGGAGAGATATGAAAAGCAAATGCAGGTATTGGGTTTTTCAGATTAATGGCCTTTCAATAATATGGCGCTCTATGCCATCAATTTTCTTGTAAGTTTGAAATGTAAAAAAACCTTGGATAATTCATATTTTTAAACTGTTACAGAAAAAAATGTCAAAGTTTCACCAAATGCATTGTAGTAAATTACTAATTTCTCATGTGGAAAATCGTTTTTTTCCTGTGTGAAACAAAATGCATGGAGAAATTGTAGTCAAGATTCTTAAAATTTCCACCACTCAAAAAAAATCAGTATCAGATGAAAAAATATGCTCAGAATGAGATAGCAGTAAAAATAGAGAAATAATTAATTGAATTGGACACTGCGGGGAAACAGCAAAGCTGTTGTTCAGAATCCTCTGAATAAAGGTTTCCCTTACTTGTGCAGGAAAAGTTTGTGACCGTATATTCAGATATCTTAGTACAGGTTATAGGATCTATTATCCAGAATGCTCAGGGCCTGGGGTTTTCTGGATAAAGGATCTTTCCATAATTTGGATCACCATACCTTAACACAACTAAATAATTCAACCAATAAGATGTTTTGACACCAACAAGGACTAATTATAACTTAGTTGGGATCTATTACAATGTACTGTTTTATTATTACAGAGAAAAAGTATACAATTTTTAGAGATTATAAATATTTGCCAATATTGGATTTGGGAGATGGCCTTCCTGTAATTCAGAGCTTTTTGTATCATGGGTTTCCTGATAACGGATCTCATACTTAAATCAATAAAAAAAATATTTCTTGTTAGTATATGTCATCATGTTTAAGGGCAGGAATACACAGACGATTGACGTCTGTTTTCGGCGGATGCAATGCTGGGTGTGAAAACGGATGGGACAGGAACAAGGTAAGGTAATAGGAAGTTGGATGGTGTTGCAGGGTTGATGGGACGTGACATGCCTTTTGGATGAAAATGCTGCAAGCTGCATCTTCATCCAACAGTCATGTCACGTCGTGTCAACCTTGGGACATCATCCGACTTTTCTGTTATTTACCTTGTTTTCCGTCACATCAGACACGTTCCATTTTTGCACCCATCGTCGCATCCGCCAAAAATGAACGTCAATCGTCTGTGCAAGCCCTTCTTAAAAAGGAGAAAAAACCTTAACAGTTCATTAAACTTTAGAAGGTAAATCAGGATTATTTTTACTCAATTCCAGATATTTTAGGTATTCATGAGGAGGGAAACTTAACTAAACCTCGTTTTGTTTTTGTGAAAAACAAATTTTTTTGTTGAAGAAGAAAACTCAAATTTCAAGATGTATTATAGCCCAAAGCTGCAAAAGTCCAAATCCAAAAACATCTGCCATCTCAAACCTGCCAAAGTCATGTAGAAGTCAATAGCAGATATCTTTTTTACAATTTAAAGATATTGTAATCTGCTCTAGGTTTCATCCGATAATCTGAAAAATCAGCGTTTTCGAGCAAAAAAACTGAAAAAAACGTGTGCATCAAATAAAAAAAAAAATTAGTGTGATTAGTGTTTTCGCTTGGTTTTATCGAATCTTTTCCTGTACCAAATTTTTTGATTGATTTTATTGACAAATATGTTAAAATTATAGATGGGAGTTTGGCCGAGCTTGGTAAAAAGATGTTTAATAAAAAGAAGAGATAAATTTGAATTTAGTAAATAATCCCTGAAATATAAATGAATGATTAATGATGTGTTATTTAATAAACAGCAACAACAATGAACAATGAACCTATAATTTTTTAATTTTGAATTGAAATATATTTTTCACTAAAGTTCCAATCTAATATAGAAATCTAGCAGTTCTAATTGAAATACACAGTACTGTCTCATTATATAAAATTGTGCTCTTTGTGGACACAAGTTTTGCTGCAGTATATATAGATATTCTATATTATTAAGTCTAAGAAGTCTAAAAAATGATATTTATGAAATAGAGATACAGATGAGATTTTTAATTATTTCAAATTCAAACCTCCTCCAGTTTTATTTTTAATATCATTCCCCCTGAGTCCAATTCAAAATATTTTATACAAGCTCTCATTTGAAGACCTGAAAGCATGTGAATTAGATACACAGTGTTGCGTTTTATGGGAAATTAGTTGGTCAAAGAGTGTTTTTGACAATGTATATACATGATAATGACATTCATTTGCTCAGCTTCTAATAAAATAGGTCTTTTTTGTTTAGAAAACTCAGTTCATCTTAAGAAAGAAAAAAACGTATTCTTAAAATGTTATTTACAGACTCACAAGTATTGTAAAATATGTAGCGTTGAATGCATTAATTACATAAAGGAATGTACAGATAATAGATTTTACTAAGTTTTTATTTGATTTTTACAGTAGCAATATATTTGTAGGAACACTATGTAAGGGCTTTAAATACAGGATGTCTTTTTGGTAGGTTGGGCATTCCCTTTAAGGTATTGTTTACACAGTTTATTTTCCTCTCAATTTAGATGACAGTGTGATTCCAGTGAAGGACAGTACATTAAAGGGGTTCTAAATTAAAAATACAAACACTGAGTTTTTGGTTCTCTAAGCAAAAATAATTATCTCAACAATTTACATGCTTTAATAATGTTTTACCAATCCAAAAATAAAGGCAAATGTTTGTTTTGTTTCACCTGACAGCCATTTGAAAAGATGTTCTGACACCTGCCAGCTTTGCTTCTTAGGAGGAATTTTCAGCTCAATTCTCCACTTCTGAAAAGTATGGAAAGGGCTGCTATATTTTTTTATCAAAGTTTCTGTCTATTACAAGGCTAAACAAAAGCAATTTTTAACACTGCCTTCTAAGCAGCACAACTGGCAATCACTATGAATAGATGTCAGGTCAGAGGGGGAAACAGAGCAACCTTTAGCCTTTAGTTCTGAAATGGTACAACATTTTAAAGCATGTAAATTGGTGATATGTATATTTTTGCATTTAAAACCTGAACATCAATTTTTGTATTGTAACATTAGAACCCCTTTAACTTGCAATCAGCGCAAGAAAATAAGAAGAGATAAGAGAACCAATTCTGCATAGACATCAGTAAATGACTGTGAACGAAGGTGTGCACTACTTACACTACAGAATTATATCATATTATATGTTCAGTCTCTCTTGGATTGCAACTCAATTTAAATAGATTTCATAAAATAAAGAATTGTGTTGGTTAGAACATTGTGTATCATGTATTTCCATTTGATATATTTTTGATGTTATTCTTCTGCACATGACATTTGATACACCATTCTTTACAGTGCAAGTGTTAATACTGTACTTTCAAATACTGTGTAGATTACATATTATGAAATAACAAAATATAAAAATAATACAAGTTAAATATTATACTTTGGAAAAGGTGCATGAAAACAGCTTCAAATCCATGGTCACAAAATTGTGATTCTGGCATTAATAAACATTATGGAGTAGATTTATTAAAACATTAATAATTTATTAATAATTAGGTTTTTTGTTATTTAACCTTTCATAAAGTCATGATTTAGTGTAAATGTGATCTGAGTTCTTTTAAATCTAATTTGTAACATTTATCAATGAAAAAAATCTTGCACATTCAAATAAAAACATGCCAGCTAAAAAGCTAGCAAGTGTCTGTAATCAGAGGTGAATTTTCAAAGTTATTTTCAAAAATTAAGATTTTAAAGACTTGAAAATTAATAATAGAATGCAATTTTAGTACAAACCGGTTTACCTGATTTAATGCAATAAAGTTTTTCTGATTTGAGTTGTTATGTAAATATGCTGGCATTTGAAGAAAAACTTGTGTTCAAGTTAATTAGAGTATAAAGCTTGAATTTTAATAAATCTATTTTCTCATGTTAGCTTATATTGTCAAATTGTAATTGGTTTTAATGTTTTTTTTTTGTGATTATTTTTAATCATGTACATTCTGGATTTGTGAGGCTTGGAATTTCAAATATGTGTTCCCAAGAGTGTAATTGCCCTGGTATGCAGGCAGTGATCAGAAAGGCAAGTTCATGTATAAGGTTACTGAGTTTGGTGCACCCAACAATCAGGTAACATTTTCAGTTGTAAAATAGAAAGAAGCAGAAAATCTATTAGCCATAAAAAAATTAAGATCAGTTTTAAAATACCTTATACAGGTACAGTAATTGGATTCCAGAAATCAAATTAACAAAGAGCTTCCCTATTAAAAATTCAACTTAAGCAAGGGTAAGCTTTCAGAATATGAGGTCTGTGAATTTAAAGAAAAAAATGTTTAATTGTTTCTAAACACAAATAGGAAATTGTTCCCAAAATGTTGCAACCCTTTATATACCAGGATGGAGACATGGAGACAACAGGATACATCACAGTCCCTATTGCTATAAAAATACACACTAAGATTATAGTGCTCTTTAGGACCCTTATATATAGTTGTGTATATAATTAGTATATTAGTGCCTGATGTATTATTTTAATTATTGGGTGCCTGCCTAGCACCTTCTCGGATATACCAAAATTGATTAGCTCCAAGGAATTTTAAATACATGTTCAAATGCAAAATGCACCAATTTCACTGTCAATATACAGTTGTATTTTATCTGTATTCTGTTTTTCTTGACTCCTTTGTTAAGACATTTGAATTTTGACTCTTTCGCATTCAACCCTCTGTTTCTTTGATTTAAAAAGTAATGACTATTCTACTTACACAAAAGTTATCCTGCCATATAGGTGTCATGCAAGTCAAATAATTGTAAATTAAGTTTACTCCATTAGTTAATGCTCATGACTTTTATATATTAATACAATTATATCTGCTTTTTGTTTTAGAGGTGGAGAGGTGGAGTTCAATTTTACTGTGGTGAGTAGTAATGGGCGAAACGAGTCGCGGCACGCTTTTGACGCGAGTCGCGTCGTTTTCGACACGCATTGCATAGTTTTTGTCATGTCGCGACTCGTTTTTTTATGTGAATTTTCGTCAGGCGAAATTTCGCTGGCATTTAGCGAATTTATTCACCAGCGACGAATCTCGGGAATTCTCCGCGAATTCGCCCATCACTAGTGGTGAGCTCTAATTTCACACCTTTGAGTCCCTTTGTGCATAAACCATTTTCTAAATATATTAGTTCTGGTTTTCACTTGGATAGTCTGGATCAGTGGTTCTCAAACTTGGCCCTCCAGCTGTTAAGGAACTACAAGTCCCACAATGCAATGATGGAGTCTGACAGCCACAGTCAGGCAAATGCATTGTGGGACTTGTAGTTCCTTAACAGCTGGAGGGCCAAGTTTGAGGACCACTGGTCTGGATAGTGGGCTCCATATCTCCTAATTCAGATACATTGACCATCCTTAAAAACAAGAAAGAATGCTCCAAGGTGAGACTGTTACAACATGCTCTGGGAAGTCAAATGATTTTATCAAATAAACCAACTAACTGTTTTCTATTAGCTATGTATGTATTGCACTGTACTTAATGGTATAGATATGGTTTCACAACTAAACATAGAAAACATGTAACAAATAAGCCAATACACTGAAATTCCTCAAATCTAGTGGGGGAAAAAAGCACACACAATGTCAGACCTCAAAAGTTTTCGAAATTTGCTGGCTCTTTTATATAAACACATATGACATAAATCACAACATTATCCATAAAGACGTTAATGTTTTAAGGATTGTTTTTTTAAAGCATTGACATCTTTTGAATCCATTGATGCCAGAGGGGCATGTATACACATTGTTCTTCCACCTGGGTTTGCAAAGTTGCATTTGTACTACTCTAGCTCGGTTTTGGAAAAATATGTTCCAACAATGAAGAGATTGAAACTGAGGCTAAATCATTAAGAGGACACAAACTGTACTGTAAACCAACAAAGTAAAACTATGTTGGAAACTTATTGGGGATGTTCTACCTTTTAGTACCATGTGTAGATATTTGTATAGAAAAATAAAAACAAAAAAATTACAAAAAATAAAAAACAACAGTTCTTTAAACTTTAGTGAATATTTATATTGTTACTTTAGCCAGTGTTCACTTTTGATCTTTTTCTTCCTCGTTCTTAAATCATAGCTGACTTTCTGGGCCTGCATTTTGCACAATAGATGTGTATTTTATTTACCTAGTCTGCTTTTGCTATGCAACAACAGCATTATATCATATCTTAGTTTGTTAGTATGTGTGACTATTATGATACTGTATAAACCGAAATTGCACAGGTTATCAAAGGAATCATATTCTATGTAGCTTTTATACAGTGCTTTGCTAAACCATGTAACAATAGTTAAGTCTTCCTTGGGAATATCAATCCACTCTTATAGAGGACAGTTTCTGTTTACTCTTGGGTACTTTTAAAGATGACTTTGAATGTTTATTGCACCTCAGTGCAGTGATGTGGCAATAAAATTTTAAAAAAAGCTAATAGAGGTTGTATATGGCAGGTGCATGTGTTGCTTTATAGAGATTAGCCGAAGCTCTTTATTTTATGTCAGATTGTAATTTAATCAAACAATAAAATTAAAGAATACCAATAAGAAAACTATTTGTGTCTTTTTTTGCAAATGTTTTGTAAGTATAAAAACATGATACTATTTGAACTATTTTATAAATGCGTAACTCTAAATACAAACTATATAAGCTTACTATTTTCTCACTGCTCAGTTACCTACTCTTCATTGTCTGGCTCATTCACAGTTATTATAACACACTGAAAGTGTTGGTGTTGTCACATGAAAAGGACACTTATAATGTCACAAAAAGTACTGGATTATATAACATTTTTAGGCTTCCTCATAAGTTTGTTGAAAATTAAATAGCACTTCAATAGATATCTTAGCTCTAAGATGTAAGTAGTAATGTGGCATTCCCATGTGTGTACGGAATAGCACTCATACTTTAATTAAGGCAGAGACACATGCTCAGATTCGGGGAGACTAGTCGCCCATCCCAGGAGGACTCGTGGAGTCTCAGAGAAATTTAAAACTCTTCTGCAGAGAGAAATGGCTGCTACCGCAATTGCTATCACTATGGATATAGCCAAGCATTTACATGAATTGGTCAAAAGAAGGGTCGTGGTGGAAAATAAGGTTGATGACATAATTATGGTCCTAGATAATAATAGACATAATAGACTTACAAGCCCAACTAAAGGAGGCACTGGATAAAATAGAAAATGCTGACAACAGGTCTAGACGCAACAACTTGCGTATCCGGGGCTTACCGGAATCGATAACAGAACTACAGGCCGCAACATCATCCATCTTCTCCGCTGGCTGGAATGCGACAGAATCCACCAAGCTCTAAGACCAGTGAGAGAAGATGACTCTCTAAGGGATATAATCCTTCCACTCCATTTTCACCAGACGCAGGTGGCAATCTTGCGAGCAGGCCAGCAGAAAGATCATTTGGAGTACGAAGACCATTGTTTCCAGATCTACATGGATCTAGCACAGGCCACTCTCCAAAAAAGGAAGGCTCTTGCTCCATTTACAAACGTGCCACAACACCACCAGATAAAATACAGATGGCTTTTTCCGGTTAAGCTCTGCTTTATACACAACAGTCATAAGCATCAACTGGGATCACTACAGGCAGACACGGATACACTTACCCACCTAGGTCTGCTGAATAAGAACCCAGAGGCTCCATCATATTCATCACAATCATCCCAAGTGTCCTCAAGGTGGCGGCTCTTGCCGATATGGGAAAAGAAAGGCAGATCCCTGTGCAAGTCACGACTATGTGAACGGATGACACCGGGTATGACTTACATTTTAATAAGTGGTTGTGGCCCTTATATGCTGACTCCTCATAGACCTACAGAACAACTTTTTTTTCTTCTCTTTGCCGCTTGAAGCTTTGTTGTCAGGGTAGGTCCTTTGGGGTGGCCCCCTCCCCATAGCATGGGGCCCTTTGAATACAGCACTCCAACCGAGATAAGCCCTGAGGACCCTTTCCGACTGACCCCCTCAGGTCAGTTCTCAAGACTATCCTCCATATTGGAGGTAGAAGTCAAAAGAGTACTGACTAGTAGGTTATTGAAAACCCCACATAAATGTGTTTTTCATGTGCTATGTTTAAATGTTTAGTTGAGTGTATTGGGTTCAGTCAATATTGCCTACTGCTTCAGCTATACAAGGGACAAAAGAATCAGACTCTAGCCTTATTTTTGTTAAGAGTTACCATGGCTGTCTTCACAAAGTGCCACCATGAGTCTGAAGGTAATATCACATAATGCACAAGGGTTAAACTCACAACCGAAAAGGAAAAAGGCATTTCTTTTTATGGTTCAGCTCATGCTGATATTCTGTACCTCCAGGAAACACATTTTTCCCCAAACATCACATCCTAAGTTTTTACATTAAAAAATTCCAACGGTGTATATGGTTAATAGCACTACTAAAACAAAGGGGGTAACAATTTGTTTTAAAGCTGGCCTCCCAATGCAGGTTACGGATGAATACAAAGACCAGGGTGGCAGGTTCTTGGCCCTCAAAGCATGGTTTAATGAAACTAAATTTACCTTGGTCTCCTATTATACACCCAACACAGCCCAAGCTAAATTTTTGTTGGCCTTCCTTTCGAACTGGGCAGAAGGTAATCTGATCATGGGGCAGATACTAATGCTGTATTAGACAAATACTGGGATAGACAATCGTATACCCCCTAGCCCAACATGGCTTCGCATGTAGTACTATGGGGTGGCTGGAAGTCTGGAGGGAATTACAACCTGGGGAAAGACAATATACTCATTATTATTATTACTCAGCGCACATAAGCAGTCAAAAAGACCTCCATTATTTAGTCCATGTCTGGCACATCGACAACAATTCCACTTGGCACGCACTCCACGACTCAGCAAGATGCGGTGAATTAAAAAGGCTCTTTATTTCTCAAACACAAGATTTCCCAACGCGTTTCGTGTGACCCCATGAATACGTGTGGGGTCACACGAAACGCGTTGGGAAATCTTGTGTTTGGGAAATAAAGAGCCTTTTTAATTCACCGCATCTTGCTGAGTCGTGGAGTGCGTGCGTGGAATTGTTGTCGATATGGTCTCCCTTAAGCTGCGGATTCGGGGCAGTGCACCCGGACCAGACGGTAGAAGCGGTGAGTAGCCTGCCATTACATGTGTTTTTTGGAAGAAGTATTTTGGAAGCGATAGGTCCGGGGCATAAGCACCCGGGCCCACCTAAATCAAGGGTGAGCACCGTAGGTTTAAGGAAGGGGTGCCAAACCTGTGGTCCATTTACTAAATGGGATTAGAGCTTACTATTAATATATTGTATAGTCATGTCTGGCACATACCTTGACCCTATGGGATCAAAATGCTAAACAGTACTCCCTGATGACTCCCCATACTCCCGTAGCGCAATTATAGGTAATCCACACTTCATCCCGGGGCTACAAACCAGTTCCTGTAAGTGGTGGATCCCCAAGAAAATAACCAGAACTGCAAACCTTCTCAGTGTGAGGGGCCCATACACTTTGGCACTTACTGTATAGTAGAAACCCACAATCTGTCAAACTCTGAAATGTTTAGAGCTTCTCAACTCCTCCACTGGGCCCTTTTTTAAACATTTGTGCTCTCTTACTTTAGGGGCATTTTCTGAGGGAAAACCTATAGTTTACCTAAGAAAACTATACATTGATTTTTTTTGGGAGTAACTGAGCTTTCTAAATCTGCCTGATTTTTCATGTATTTCCACCTCTGCAAAAAGATTTATAGCTCTAAATACAAAAAAAAAGAAAAAATCCTATTTTTCACAATATATGCATTTATACAAGAAAAATATTTCATTTTACGCATGAAAATCCAACTGATTTGGAAAGCCTCATGTCTCTGGAATGTGCCAATACCAGATTTGTATAGCTTTAGGGAGATTTAGGACTTCTGTACAGCAAACAATCCCGGCAGTATATTACCGAATTGTGAAAGCACCAAGGGAGAAAACGGCATACTTTAGATTCCAAGGCCAAAAAATCCTGAAACAGTATGTTTACCCCAGAAAACAATTATATTTGTGGAAAGTACACATTCTGATGATTCCTAAATGGGTAACTATGTCTCTCTACTTCTAAGTACCAAACATAAAAGCTTGTCTGAACATAGCAGTTTTTTAAAAAAAATTACAACATTTTGAAAAATCACTTCAAAGGAATTATTTTGCAGCTCCGCAAATCCCACACTGTATTAGGTACCAAGAAAAAAGCACCCTGAATAGGATTGCCAGGAGTCCACTGAACAGTTTGATGCCTATTGTGCATAAGTATCTGGCATTTAGAGACCCCAATATGAATTTAGTGCATCCAAATTGTCCAGGACTTTACTTCAGCTAATGAAAAATCAACACAGTGACTGCTTTTTTGTGGGGTAAAAACATAGAAATACAGGTTTACCAGCCAAAACCATATATTTTGGGAAAGTACACATTATACCGAATCTAAAATGGGTACCCATGCCTTTCTGTTCCAAACTACTGAGTGCAAGGGTTTCTCAAAATTGTCGGTTTTTGTGTAATATCTGAAAATTGCCTCAAAGCTTCAACTTTCCAGCATTATATCACCAGTGTATCATTACATACCAAGAAAAAGCACCATAAATATGGTTGCCATTGGTCTCCAAACAGTTCAGTGCCCATTGTGAATAGGTTTACCAAAGTACAGTATCTGGCATTTAGAGGCCCCAAAATGAAGTTACAGATGCAGTCACTTGGATTTGTAAGTTAAATGCGTTGTGACTCAGGGCTAATTGAAGAAACTGTGTTATCTAAAGTTATCTTAACTCATTTAATGCATTTAACCTTTTCATTAGCATACCAAAGCTCCATTGTTTTCAATGGTGAACTCTTTAATTGGATGGGATGCTGTGACACAATATTCTGTGCTAAGTGGGATAAATGAGATAAATGAGTTAAGTCACGACGCATTTAACTCACAATCCAAAGTGACTGCATCTGTAGCGCATAGAAATAGTCCTGTGGGTATCTTCACCTAATGAAAAATCAACACATTGACTGCTTTTTTTTTTTGTGGGGTAAAAACACAGAAATTTAGGTTTACCCCCCAAAACCATATATTTTTTAGAAAGTACACATTCTACCAAATCTAAAATGGGTACCCATGCCTTTCTGCTCCAAACTACCAAGCACAAGGCTTTCCCAAAATTGTCGGTTTTGGTGAAATATTTGTAAATTGCCTCAGTTTCAACTTTTCAGCATCGTAATGTCCATGTATTATTACCAGCATAAAGCATCCTAAATAGCTAAACAGTTTGATGGGCAATGTGCATAGATATACCAAACTATGTGGCGTACGGAGACGTCCAGATGACAATAGCATATATGAATTTTCACGGCTGATGCACTGGCTGCTGCAATATAAGTACCCTGGTATTTGTATTATGTGACATAAAACCCCCTAACAGTACAGAGACCCTAGAAAACCATATATTTTCAGAGAGTACACATTCTGATGAATCTAATATGGGGACATATGTGTTTCTACTGCAAACTGCAAAACTGTAAAGCGATGCTGAACATAAAGATTTTTATCAAATTTCTGAAAATCGTCACAAAGCTTGAACTTTAACCTATTATATGCCCCACATTTCATAACGTATCAGCATAAAACATCCTACATATAAACGCCAAGGGTCTACTGAACACTTTTATGCCAAATATGCATAGATATACCAAACTATGGGGTGCACACAGAGATGCCCAAATGACAATAGTGTATATAAATTTTCACGGCTGACACGCTGGCTGCTGCAATATAAGTACCCTGGTATGTGTATTATGTGACATATATATATATGTTTCTACTGCAAACTGCAAACTTTAAAGTGCCACTGAATATAACGTTTTTTTATCAAATTTCTGAAAATCTTCACAAAGCTTGCATTTTATCCCATTATATACCCCACATTTTGTAACGTACCAGCAAAAGTCACCCTAAATATTAAAGCCAGGGGTGTACTGTTTGATGCCCAATATGAAAAGATTTACCAAATACAGAGACCCCCAAATAAAAACAGTACATATGAATTTTCACGTATGACAGTCTGACTGCTACAATACAAGCACCTGGTGTGTACATTATGCACCATAAGACCCCCTAACAGCATTGGGACCCTAGAAAACCATTCAGACGAATCTAAAGCAGGTAATTACATCTTTCTACTGCAAACTGCCAAACCGCAAAGCAATGCTAAACATAAGGTTTTTTTTTTAAATTTCTGAAAATAGTCACAAAGCTTGCAATTTACCCCATTGTATACCCCACATTTTGTAACATACCACCAAAGGTCAACCTAAATATGAAAGCCAGGGGTTTACTGAACAGTTTGATGCCTGATATGAAAAGATTTACCAAACTATGTGGCATACAGAGACCCTAAATAAAAATAGTACATATGAATTTTCACATATAACAGTCTGACTGCTACAATGCAAGCACCTGGTATGTGCATTATGCACAATAAGACCCCCTAATAGTACTGAGACCCTAGAAAACCATATATTTTCCGAAAGTACACATTCAGACAAATCTAAAACAGCTAATTTTATCTTTCTACTGCAAACTTCCAAACTGCAAAGCAATGCTAAACATAAAGCTTTTTATGAAATTTCTGAAAATAGTCACAAAGCTTGAATTTTACCCCATTATATACCCCACATTTCAAAACATGCCAGCAAAATTCATCCTAAATATGAACGCCAGGGGTCTACTAAACAGGTTGATGCCCAATATGCATATATTTACCAAACTATTTTTGCACACAGAGACCCCCAAATGGATATATAGCAGACAAAAAAATTTCCATGGGCAAAATTAAGTAACAAAGAACAGAGCAAAATTATATAAAATCACTAAAATCAAACAAAAATCCACAAAAATCAATGCTTTTTTTTCGGCAGTCAGAATAAAAGTTTGAATATTTTAGCATGGCCAAATAGGTTTTACGGACAGAAATAAGCGAACACCAGCCTGTAAATGCAATAAAATGGCTAAACATGCAATAAAATGGCTAAAAAGTCACCAAAATCACAGACATTGCAGTATAATCACCGCCATAGCATACTGTACAAAATGTATCGTGCAGTGCAATTAGCGAAAACGCTATTTGCAATGGCAATAAAACAAATGATGCGATAAAAAAAAGACAACATAGTGTAAGAGGCAGAGTTACTATTGGTCGAATTTGAGGGTGAATTTACCCTCAAATTCTATCAATCGAATTGTGGTCGAATTTAAATCCTTCGAATTCGACTATCGAATTTGAAGGATTTTACTACAATTCGAATAGAAATAATTCAATCGAATCGAACGATTTTAACTATCTGAACGAATTTTTTAATTCAATCAAAAATAATAAAAAGCAATTTGGTAGGTTGAAACTGGCGAACTAGGCAGTGGAATAAAAATTTAAAGGGCAAGCTATTCGACTTTCGAATATTCAAAGAGATTTTTATTAGAATTATTCGAATCATTCGATTTGATCGAATCTTCAAAATTTGATGGTCGAAGTGGTCTTCAAAAACATTAAAAAATTAAAATCTTTTTGAAAATTTGATTGAATTTCGAATCCTTCATGTGAATTTGATAAATCTACCCCTAAGTGTGTATGTTTGTGTACAATTGACCAATTGCATGTTGGGTGTGTGTGCAAGCATGTGTGAATGCTGTGAATATGTATGACCCCCCGGATCCCCCAAAAATGTATGTGATTGTGTGTAAGTGTGGGCAATCGCACCTCAGGGTCCACTCATTCACCATCTAGGCTTTACAAGCCTCTCCTCTGTTGTCAAAGTGCAGGCAGCAGTAGAGCACATAGATTTCAAATGCCTGCTACTGCCTAGGGGCCCCTGGGTGATCGCTACCCAGGCACCCCTTGTTCCCCACCTAGGCTCATTGTCTAGAGCCTCGGGAAACTGGGGGACATGTAGGCATGGAGTGTGTGGCTTTACAAGCCGCTCCTCCGTTGCGAAAGTACAGGCAGCAGCAAGGCACATATACTGCACGTGCCTGCTGGTGCCTTGTGGCCCCTGGGTGATTGCGCTTCAGGGGCCACTCATTCCCGGCCCCTATTCCTTGCCTGGGGAACGAAAAGGAACGGAGCAAGCGGCTTGAAAAGCCGCTCCTCCATTTCTTAACCCTGAAATTCTGCAGAACGTAGAATCTTATCAGTGAGCCTGCCACTTGCCCACTGACCATTGCTTTAGGGGCTGCAATATCGCTGGAACAATGGGGCATATTTGGTGAAAATGCCCAAGGACAGCCAGATTTTGGGTTAGAGTATACCAATTAATATACTCAGTGCTACACGTAAATCTACGCAAGAATCCTTATGAGGCCTTATTAGGAGCTCCTCCCAAAGAGATCCCAAAACTAAAATGCAAACTGATAAACCATATATCTCTGGCGGCCAGGCAGACAATAGCAAAATCCGGAAAATCCCACACCATAAATTTCACTATGTTTAAAAATAAAATTGACTGGATATTTATAAATGAGAAGCTAACAGGAATAGAAACTGACTGACTTCAGGTGTTTCAAAAGGTCTGGCAACCATGGACCACATACAGGTTTGGCGATAGGCCAACAGCTCAACTCCTTGCAATAAAAAGACTTTGTCCATATGTTCAAGTTAACTGGTATGCAACTAACATTAGACTACATTTACAATTCTCTAGAAAATCTGGTCTAGAAACCAGATAAGTTAAGGTTTATGTTGGTGTATTTAGAATGGTATCCTTTAGAGCAGGGGTCCCCAACCTTTTTTGCTCGTGAGCCACATTTAAATTTAAAAAAGAGTTGGAGAGCAACACAAGCATGAAAAAGTCCATGTGGATGTCAAATAAGAACTCTGATTGGCTTTTCGGTAACCCCTATATGGACTGGCAGCCTACAGGAGAGAATGTTTGGCAGGATATTGTTTTTTATGCAACCAAAACTTGCCTCTAAGCCAGTAATTAAAAAATAAGCACCTGATTTGAGGCCACTGGGAGCAACATCCAAGGGGTTGGAGAGCAACATGTTGCTCGCGAGCTACTGGTTGGGGATCACTGCTTTAGAGCATGTGTGTGTAATCATTGAAGATACAATGTATAACTTACAGGAGGGTTATCTCAATAAAACAAACGGAATGGAAAATAACTCCCCTGTAAAGCATCCACAATTATCCAAATGTTTGACATAAATGTACTGTGAAAGTATTACACAGAATGGATATGTACTGTATACAAAGGCAATGTTTATTTCTTACAAAATTTCCAAAAATTTTCTTTAAAAAAAAAAAAAACAGTTGAAATGAAGATGTAAAAAAGCATCACACCTGGGGCAGTTTTATCAAAATTTGAGATTAAAACTCCTCAAAAAAACTCACCCACTTTCTATAAAAGTATATTTATCAAATGGTTAACTCTAACCATGCACTCCAATGTATAGTAAAAAGTTGCTGTAGCTGTGCATTTTGCAAATAATCACTGTTTTACACAATTTTTTTAAGTGAAATGGAACAGATTCAACATCACTATTTGTAAATAACATGCTTTTTATAATATTTGTATAATGTGGGTTGATTTTCCTTAAACATATTATTTAAGCCATAGGGTAACTATAGTTTCCTTCTTTAAGTTTTTTCTTGTCAATTCAACATTACTCATCTCTTTTCCCAAATTGCCAGTGTTTGCCAGAAAGCCTTACAAAAAGTAAGATTTTCAAGCTAAGCCCAGCACAGACCAAAATTTCGGATTCAGGATTTTTGCAGCATAGGGGTATAATAAATCTTGAAATATTCATGTTTTCTAGTGATAAAAACTTTAATGCTTCAATTTTTCAATTCAACATTCAGATTTTTATAAATAAGTGAAAAATCACGGAAACCTTCATCACATCCTTTTTTTGTTCAGATTTTTTTATAAATCCCATGCCATTCATAGTATTAGGGGTATTTTATTAAACCTCACATTTTTAAAGGGAAAACACATTTTTAGAGGAACAATTCAATTAAGTTGTGTTTTCAGAGCATCAAATTAAAAAAGTTGCAAGGTTCAAAATCGATTTTTTTTTTGTCAAAACGTTTTTTAAAGAAGAATTATTGATAAATTAGTGGATGGGAGTTAGAGTTTGAGTTTAGTTGTGGTTTCAAAATCATAAAATCTGACCTTTTATAGATAGGCCCCTTAGTGTAAAGAATTATACTTGAATTACATCTGAAGATCTTTGTAATCACTAGTCTACAAACAGGAAAATGTGTACAGACGCCTACTATTGATTTGTGGGATTTGAGTTATGACATTGACTTTCATCTGCAAGATTCTTGATAGATAACGCAGTGTATTGCAATTTGTTTCCACTGAAACTTAATTCTGACTAGGATCCCACACATGATTGATAAACACAGTCAGCAGTCATTCATCTGACTTTCTCATCTTTAACTCTGAGCAAGTGGAGGTAAGAAAGATGGATAAGACATCATTTGAAATTCTTCAGTTTTAGAAGCTTCAGTCAACCCTCTGACCACAATAAAAAAGATAAATCCAACCATACCAGGATGAAATAATCATTGTAATAATGTAAAATGCAGTTTACTCCCTAATAAAAGCAGGGCAATGATATTGTATTTGATAAGTAAGTGGCATATTTGATATTACCTGCAATCTGTTGGGATGTTACTTTGTGCATGGTGTATTGTTGCATTAAGACACAAAGTGGCATTCCCCAAACTAAAGAAGAGAATTCATCAATTGGTTATGTAATTTTTGTTGAAATAAAGTATTTGTTACACCAGCTCCAAGCATAGGGGATATTTTTAAACAGTGTAGTAATTTCTACTTATAACACCCAAGTGAAGAGGGTTCAATTGATAACCACATTATTTGCTTTTAATCAGCTGGTGCAATTTTTAGGCATATAGCTGTAATTATAGGGTCACTCGTTGTAATCTGTAGTGTAGGTGTATAAGCACAAAGCATGCAATGATATTACACATAACAGAGGTGTGGCTTTCCAAATAAGTTCACAATAGAGAGCTTTAAAATGTCCTCAAGTGTAGGTGGGTACTCAAACATATAACAATTCCAACTTCATTCAACCATCAGGTTGTAGGTTGGGAGTGAGAGGGGTATGCCAATAGGGTAAAATAGTTTATTTTAATAAATTAGTTAAAAAAATTGCACTTGCAAAACTTTAAAATAAAAAATGTCTATTATGGAGAGTCACATGTCTGAGGAAGCCAATATGCAAAATGCGTCAGACGTGAAGCCATCAAAAGGAGCAACGGTACATGTGGTGGAAAAAGATGCCGACCAAAAAACCATCTTCTACTTCTTAAAGTTTTAAGTTTTATAAGTTTTAAAGCTAATTCACATCCAGGCATTCAAAGGATTTCATAATTATTATTATTATTATTTACATGTATTTTTAAAGCACCAACATATTGAGCACCGCTGATTAAAGTGGACCCGTCTTCCCAAAAAAATATTCAAAATCATATTTTATCACATTAGTCAAGCAAAATGAACATTAATTACACTATATAAATTATTTTAATCTTGTTTTCTTCAGTCTGGTTATTCATAATTATAGCAAGCAGGCAGGAGCCATTTTGTGGACACTGTTATTAAGACAAGCCTTGCATCATTTCAGAATCTTGTTTGTGCACCAGAATGGGGGACCGGATGTCTATCCCCATGTCCTGGCTACACAATTAAATGGTTAAGAGAACTGGCGGAATGTGTGGGAAGCAGTGGCATCTAGGAAGTGCTGAATAGAAAGTGAAAGTAATTATCTGCCCCGCCTCTATGCCTGAGGCATACAAATACATTTTTGAAATGCTTTGCTAGTATGTTTCAATACACACTGCAACAAAATCATTAGGCCAAATGCATTTGTCACTTACACACTTTGGGGCAAACTCATCTAAGTGTGAAATTTGAACTCACCAAAGTAAAATTACATCATGCTCCGTTCATTCCTGTGGGATTTTATAGGCAAATTAATCAATGTGTGAGAGTCCCTTAATCATACATTTTCATAACTGATATATAAACCAGGGAAGAATTGTTGAAAATAATCAAATTCTTATAGTACAGTTTCCGTTTAGGAGAAAAGCAATAAAATACAGTACTTACTGTATGCAGGTCTGTCATACAAGAGATAATGTGGCTATTTTTGAAGACAGTTGATGTGAGTTAGATCTTGTGAGATCCCATGAGGAGGCATGTCACTACCATTGTCATAGTTTACAGTCAGCAAGGAAATCAAGCATTGCTAATGTTGAACCGGTGGGAGTTTTGTTCCTTTAATGGACACCATTTTATGTTTTATTTATCCATAATGATTACTTCTTTTCCCTGATGTTGCTGGACATTTGATAAGAGGGAAACACTATCTAGTTTTACCAACAACGATGAATACATTTTTAATAATAAAAACTATTCAAAATTATAATTTCAGAGGCAATATTGCATTAAATATCCTTTTTTATTTTTTCTGTGCTCGATTTAGTAGAATTCAAGTTTTTACTGTGATTCAAGATTTTATAGAAAAACCTGTTTGAATTAGGGGTTTCCAGAACTCAACTTTTCAAGATTTTCATAGGCACAAATAAATCAACAGAAACTAGCTGGTGAGTTTATGTAAAAGTCAATCGGAGTTGTCCAAGCAAAAAGTTTTTGGAAATTTGAAAGACACATTGAAAATCATGGTGGGTCTCTGTGGTGGGTTATCACTAGAGGGCATATTATTGTCCCAAAATGTTTGATCCTATCCTGTGTGTCCAGAGCACAGCAATAAAAATTGGCAACACCCCACTGTTTAGAACTTCAAGGAATGGCATCATCATTCATTTATGAGATACTCATGCCTTTCTAGCCTAAAGTTGGCATAACAGGGTAATATTTGTATTATACTGAGGTCACACAACACTTCCAGCCTATGCAGAAATACAGAATATTTATTTCTGAAGGAATTTAGCCAATAAATCCTTTTTTCTCACTGAATAGCAGTGTGGCACAAGTCAGTTGTCTTTGGGATGATACCTTAAAGTGATACCGACACTAAAAACTTTCTTTTCAAAATATCAATCTACAGTAAAAGTTACCTATAGGTCATGCTGACCATTTGTTGCTGATAGTTTTGCTTTTGTAAGTAATTTTTACTTGAAGTTCCTTAACCTGACTGTTTCTCAAATCCACCTGAGCCGCACTCCTTAAAACGTAGCATTTATTTTCCAAATGTAAAACAAGAATGATATACAGCAGATCATTATCTCAACATATACTCATCTATATGGGGGCTGCACCAACGTTTTAGAGGTTAACTGCTCTCCCCTTTTCAAGTATGTCTCCAATGAATTTACCAAGTGAGTCTCTGGCGTATCTTTAAAACCTGTAAGGGACCGCAGGTAGTGTACAAATGTAGTTGGTCCCATGACGCGGCAATGTAACCTACATTATCATATGATGGAAGCATACTTCTCATGCTAGGACCACACCATCTTTTTGGTTGGCTATATACTGAATAACATAGAAAATCTGATTAATCCTTCGAACAGGCTACAGCTGCAGTGCCATATCATACAGTTACTTGACCATCAAACAGTTATAATACAAAATATCTTTGAACATATCAAAAATTAAATAACATATTATTCAATCCAAAAAATAAATACTTAACTACTTAAATACTTAAGCTACATAATAAAGGATATGCCTGTGAGGCCTTAATGAAAGTTCTGATAAAGCTAGATTTAATGAGCATACAAGGAGGTTTAAAAATAAGGATCATGAGCAATGCATGACTTTTGAGAATTTCATTCTCAGAGTGACTGGTTTCGGTTGAGATAATGATCTGCTGCATATCATGTTCGTTTTACGTTTGAAGAATAAATGTTACGTTTTATGTTTTAACAATGAACGAGTGTGGCTCAGCTGGATTTGATATATATTTGTGTTATAACTCATCACAACTGAGTTTTTTGCACACATCTTATTAAATGAACAGTTCAGGTTAAAAATAAAAACTGGGAGTTGAGGAATTTTATTGGGTTATTTTTTTTTTTGTCTGTATTTTAATTTTGATTTCATTGGTTCTTACTTTGATTTTTTTAAATTTGAATTACTTAGACTTAGGGGCAGATTTACTAAGGGTCTGATTTACGAAATTCACGTGAAATGATTGAAGTTCGATCAAATACTATCGAATAAGGATTGTACGAATTTTTCGTAAAATCGGATATTCTAATTTGGACTCTTCGATCATCAAATACCAAATTATTGAATAAATCGAATGATCGGATGTTCGATCATTCGATGATCGAAGGAATCAAAAATTTTAAATTATTCGACTGCCTACTTCACCAGATTGAACCTACCGAATTTCAATAAAAGCCTATGGGAACCCCCCATAGGCTTCTGAGACTAAGTCCTGTTTGAATACCATTCATACAATCGATGCGTTCGATCGTTCAAATCGTACAAATTTTTCGGATGCTCGAAGGGAATTTAACGATTTTTTTCATGAAATTGAACGATCCGTATCCGATCGTACGAATTCATCGAGAAATCGAATATTGAGCAAAATGATAGCCTAAAACAATTCGAATTCGAATAGGATCGAGCAAATATTCGGGAATAATAGTAAATTTATCCCTAAGGGTCGAATTTCGAATTGAAAAAAATTCAAAATTTGACCATGTTAATAGGCAGGGAAGTCAAATCCTTCGAATTCGAATATCAAATTCGGAGGATTTTACCGCAATTCGATTGGTCAAACGATCGAATAGGAGATATTTGATTGATCGATAAATCATTCGCATCGATCGATTTGAACTATTTTATCGATCGAATATTTTTTTATTCGATCAAATATAATCAAACCCAATTCGGTAGCTTTGATCTGGTGAACTAGGCAGTCAAATAAAAACTTAAAGGGGAAGTACTTTGACTGTCGAATATTCAAATAGATTTTTATTCGAATCATTGGATCCCATCAAATTTTCAAAATTCACTGGTCGAAGTGGTCTTCAAAAACAATCAAAAATTTGATCTTTTTGAAAATTCCATCGAACTTCGAATCCTTCATGTGAATTTAGTAAATCTACCTGTTACAGTCTCTCCAGCCTTCATACATTACATTTTTGGCTAACTAACTATATTGAAAATATTTTTACCTGTGTTTTACAGGTAATCTATACTGATGAAAACATGACAAAGCCGCAATGATATGTAACAATAATGAAGCAGAGTATACTTTTCTTTTTTTTGTAGTACACTCCCCTTGAATGTCATTGCAATAACTGTGCCCCCTTTTGTTTTCTGTAACCTTATGAAAACGAATTAAAAACATTTTTAGAAAAAAATAAATAAAAACTGGGTAAACAGGCTGTGCAAAATAAAAAAATGTTTCTAATATAGTTAGTTAGTCAAAAATGTAATCTATAAAGGCTTGATTGACTGGATATCTAACATAACTGAACACAACACAGCTTCCTGCTTTTCAGCTGCCTAAAACTGAGTTAGTCAGCGACTTGAAGGGGGCCACATGGGAAATATCTGTTCAGTGAGTTTGCAATTGATCCTCAGCATGCAGCTCAGATTCAAAAGCAACAGTTATGATCAATGTGGCCCTCCCTCAAGTCACTGATTGGTTACTGCCTGATAAACAGGGTAACCAGTCAGTGTAAACCAAGAGAACTGAATATCAGGAAGTAGTGTTCTGTTCTGTTAGGTTAGACTTACAGTCACTATAGTGGATAATGTACCCCCTACTGTAATTTATAAAGATATTATAAGTCACGAGGAGTTATGTGACCATATAAAAGCACGAGGCTGCAGGCCTCTGGTCACCAGGATTCGGTTCTGTATTCATCCAGGATTAATCCAGGATATATATATATATATATATAGATATAGATATAGATATATATAGATATACATATGACTTGGAAAATATATAATTGTTCAAAAGGGACCAGCACTCCAATTTTTTCATTGACTTTAGGTTGTTGAACTTGATGATCCACAGGAATAAAGAGCCTCCATGTCTATGACTAGTTGACTTTTTTCCTAGCACAAACAAATACCCAGACCTCTCTAACAACAACTTTTTCCTTACTTGAGGTGGTCAACAGATTTTGGGAAAGCAACTTGAAAAAAGTTGAAAAGTTTGTTCATCCAATGGCACCTTTGAAGGAAAGACAAAAACATTATTTTTATTAGCCATTATTAGGCTTTAAATTATCTGGCTAATCTCCCTTTTTTTACCCTAACCAGAGGGTGTAGGTTGAGTAGGTAGGCAACATTATATAAATAAAAGCCAACAATGGCCTGAGGAGGAATGAAGAAGGTACTATGCATGCTAGACTGTTAGAAAAATGTTGCATCATCACAATCTCGTCTGACCCACGGTTACTGTCAGGATCCCGCCGCCCGGAGGCTTACCTTAGCTCCAGGTGGCGCGTCCTCTCTGTCCGGCGTCCTATCCACAATGGCGGCGCCCATAGCCGCCACGTGGATAGCGGCGCCGGGTAGTGACGTCATCGTGTCGTGCCTGACGCAATGACGTCACGGCGCCCGTTTTGGCGCCAAATTTGAATTTTTAAGGGCGCATTGGACGCCATTATTGCACCCAATTATAGGACCACTTTGCTACTGATCCTGGGTGTTGCTTTTGATCCTGTTCCTGTATTTTCTGATCCAGTTGCTGTATTTTTGACTATTGTCTGGACTTTGTTTTATTTTGCCTAATACAACCTTTTTGCCTGGACTTTGACCTGTTTTGCTTGATCCTTGCCTGTGCTGTTATTGGACCCTTTAACCCCTAAGCTTCCTCCTTGGTCCACTACTTCCCCTGGGAGCCTATACGGCCTACCCCATCTTTTATTAGGCAACAATCTTTAGGTTCACATCCTCATTAATATCATTCATAATACAGTATGATGTAGACAGTGATATTATATACAGTAATTGGTCTTTTATTTAAAATATTTTGTTCTTTGTTCTGCATCTATTCAATTTGGGATTTCACCAGATATCGGTTTATTAGGGTCCAACTAGGTAACTCGGCAATGGTCAACTCGTATATAATATGGGCATATGGCAGAATAAATACAATGCCTGACTCATACAGAATACCCCCAGGGTATTGAATAAATACACTGACCAATTCTAACTGATCCATTTTTAAACATTCCAATTTTTGTGGTTTTAGAGGTTTTTGAAAACACAAATAATCTCATTGGGGCATGTTTATCAACCTGTTAAATTAGAGAATGCCTCAAAAATGTGTCATTATTTGACTAATATTTTTCTAAAAATCCACCAGGAATGAACAGAAAGTGGGTGCATTTTTCTGCGGTGTTATAATTTCACATTTTGATAAAAAATAAATGGCATGCAACATCCAAGTATAAAACGTACATTGTCCAGTAGGCTCAACTTAGTTCCCACTGACTTCTATGGGACCTCGACTACTTTTATTTTCCTACGTTTTATCTTGAATTTTTTCATGGTTTTTATACTTTAAAACATTTGGGGGCAAATTAACTATTATTCCCCAAAATTAGCTTGACTAAATTTGTAATTCGACAAGCATTCGACCATCGAATGCTTATCGAATTGTTTTAGGCTATCATTTTGCTTGCGATATGATTTCTCGATGAATTTGTATTATCAGATACCGATCGTTCGATTTCACGAAAAAATCTTGAAATTTCCTTCGAGTGTCCGAAAAATTTGTACAATTCGAAACACTCCGATCGTATGAATGGTATTCGAGCAGGACTTAGAAACCTATGGGGAGCAATTCGGTAGGTTCAATCTGGGCAAGTAGGCTGTCGAATAACTTTAAAATTTTGATTCCTTCGATCATCGAATGATCGAATGATCTAATATCCGATCATTCGATCTATTCGATATTCGATGATCGGGGGCAAAATTTGCATATCCGATATCATGAAAAATTCGTACGATCGGTATTCAATCGAACTTCGATCATCATTTCAAGTGAATTTTGTAAATTGGCCCCTTAGAGTTTTAGAATAAAAAAATTTCAATTAGTGAAAAAAAATTTAGTAAATAGGCCCCTTGGCATGTTAAACATAAGTCCAGAAAAATACATACTAGTTAAACTGTACATTTGTGCATTACAAAATCTAGAGCCTATTTATGTTTCTGTTTTTGCGCATTCAGTAATGAAATGAAAACATGGACATATATTACTGACTGAAATAAGAACGTACATTTAAGGGAGCTTTATTGGCAGCCAGCTATTCCTCTTAAACACTGTGTTCAAAAAGGATTTCAAGGTGACTTATCTTTATACTAAAAGTCAGACAAACAATGTGTTTATTATGGACATAAAGTCTCACACTATCAGCTTACTACAGTTTGTTGTTTCTTTCACCCAGCAAAGTCTTTCATTGGGAACTGAATTAAAAACGCGTTCATCAGTCTCCAAAGAACATTTTGTCTTCTCATATTACGTTACCATTTTGTCATACTTAGCTAGGCCAACCTGTGGAGGGCTGCGAATAGCTGAGGTACTGAATTATGGACTGTAGCTATCTTTATTATGAGACAAAGAACAGCATTCAGCCAAGCCATTCATTAAAATTTAAATTGATACCTAACACTGTGGACTTGATTTTTAAAACAGGAATCAGTATTTGTTATAATTTAACATTTATTGTTTCAATTAACTAAAAGCACAAATCTATGATAGGTGGCTGTTCATGTTGCTTAGCATTTAAATTGAGTTTAATGAATTAAAGCATCCTATTAAAATAATTCCCAGGGAAAAATTTAATTACTATCTGAAAAAAAACAGTAACATGTCTTTTTTCCCAAGGCCAAGATGTAGCATTATTTAGCTCAATTTATTGTAAATGTGAAAAAATCACAGAAATATGTTGCACTGGTCAATTGGGGCACAAAATGCATACCAATCAATGCCTCATTTTTGTGCCAAAAAATGTGCAGTACTGTGAAATATTTTGCTAAATATTTTGAGAAATACACTGGAGTATGTCAGCATTGTTTTGCTGTGTTGTTTCTTGCGCTAAATGAATTGCTGTCAATTAGTCCTGTATATATGTTTTCTTGTGCCATATACATTGGTGTCAGTAGTTGTATTTTCTCTTGGTGTGTCTCATGCCAAATGCACTGGAATCAATGGCTGTTTTGTCTCTGGGGTTTTTCTCACTCCAAATACATTAGAGGCAATGAGTGTTTTTTGTGAAGGGTTGGTAATATTAGGGAAATAAATTGGGAGGGGTTCCTATGAAAAAAAAATAAATAGGAAAATGGGTGCAAATCACTGTTTTTTTTACCCAATAGTTCCAATGCAGACCACAGTTTGTGTACAGTGCAATATACTAAAAACATGATGGTTTTAGCCCTTTGTACCCTGCCCTGCCAAACATAATAAGCTCTTTAATCTTTTGTATACCGACATATGTATACAGGTATGGGATCTGTTATTTGGAACCACGTTATCCAGAAATCTCCAAATTATAGAAAGGCCATCTCCCATAGAAAAATTTTATGCAAATAATCCAAATTTGAAAAATGGATTTCCTTTATTCTGCAATAATTAGGGATGCACCGAATCCACTTGAATCCACGATTTGATCGAATCCCCAAATCAAATGAAAAATTTGGCCGAATACCAAACTGAATCCTAATTTGCATATGTAGTACCTCGTACTTGATCCAAACTAAGATATAATTTTAATCCTTGACCAGGCTATGTAATGTTTACATGATTGTATAGTAGACTTAAGATATGAAGATCCAAATTAGGAAAGATTGGGTATCCAGAAAACCCCAGTGCCTGAGCATTCTGGATAACAGATCCTATACCTGTACGATTTCAGATCAGAATGAGTGAACAATGGTGTGCAACAACCAGTGATTACACAACTGTCAGAATTCAGCAGGTCTGTATTAATGAGAATGGGCTGGGAGGAATGTAGGTGTCCTTCGTCTTTGCCCCAATCCTCCACCTGGCATCATTCAGTTTTTTTTAATTTAGTGCAAGGTCCTGGATGCAAGTTCTTACAAAATTAAGTGGGGGGGCAATTTTGCATCAAGTTGAATCCAGGGCCTTTGTATGTCAGTCTAATGAATGAAAGCTCAGCTCTTCAATGTCTTGCATTTAGTGCAAGTTTGAATTTTAGTAAATAAACCCCTGGCATTCTGGCCAGAGCAGAGCATGAATGTAATGATCATTCACTAATAAATATGAAAACACAAAATACAAATTTTTTAATTAAAAAAATTTAAAATACTAAATAAATATGCAAAATAATCTGTAGTCACTTATATAGTTTTATGATCATTCCATTGTAGCTCTCTCTTGAGACAATACAGGGGAAATGTAATAAATCTAAAATGTGCTATTTTTGCACAATTAAATAAACCATTAAAATATCTTATTTATTCATTTTCCATTATCTTGCAGTGAGAATATCTATACTGATGTATCAGATATGCAGGTCAATGATTTTAAGGGGAAAACTATTTTTTGTGGAAAAAAAACCCTAAAATGATATTATATTTATTTATAATCTACAGTATGGTCAATTCCATATAGGATCAGACTGTTAATGGTATCCTTAAGTTCTGACATCAGAATGCGCCGTTTATAGCTTAATGTGTCATCTTAATGCGTCGTTTATAGCTTAATGTGTCAGCAGTCACTGCCGCAGTCTCCCTACTGCTTTTCCTCCTGCTTGTCTGCCTCACTTCCCCACTTCCACTTCACTCTGAGCGATCTCTCGCGCCTCCTATTAAGGGTCTTGCTGCCTTTCCTTACCTCTCCATTCTCCTTTTTGTCTCCCACCCTCTGCTGCTTGCTCCCTCAGTGTCTATCTCCCTCTTCTGCTCCCCTCCCTCTGCCCGTCCCTCACCCTGTCACCTATCACTCCTGTTCCTTCTGCCCTCCAGGTAACTTCAATATTGCTCCGTCTGCCTCTATCTACTGCACCCCCTCCTTTTTCTGGCACACTCCATCTGCCCCTCCCACACCCAGTTAATCTTCGATTCAATCCATTTACTGCTCCTACCCTCCAGCTTCAAACTTCAGTCTCACTGCGTCTGTCCTTCCCACCCACATCCCTCTTGTACCATCAATCTTCTCTCTGTTTCGCTTACTCAGTTCATCTCTGGTGTTGTCCACCCCCCTGAATTTTACACCCTTTGTGCCTTTCCCCTTCTGCCACTTTTTAACTTACAACAATATGACTGCAACTATGTGGTCAGGATGCCACAGAACTTATGTTTAAGGAGAAGAATAATGCAAGGGGAGTACAGAGAGACAATAAAACAAAAAAAAACACTGTAGATCATAATGCATAATGTACCCCCTACAGTAATAATAAATAGGACAATACTCCATCTGAAACCTGTCGAGATCATGTAGAAGCAAATGGCAGATGTCCCTGAAGTTGTTTCTTGACATTGTGCACTGGCTAATCCGATAAATCGGGGTTTTCATTCGATAAAGTCGAGTTTTTGGAGCATCAATTGTACAATTCGAATTGATGCACATTTGTTGCAACATTTTTTCATTCAGACTTTTTTTTAGGAAAATTATTGATAAATAAGTTTGATTTGAAGGGAATTTGGTAGACTTTGTTTTAATAAAAAATTAGATTAATTTGAGTTTAGTAAATAAACCCCTAATTATGTTTTCTTAAAATAAGAAGAAACCATGAAGAGGAATATCCTTGCTCTCTGAAAGCTTGAAAATGATGGTCTTTATTTTCCATCCATCTTTTATCTAACACTGAATTACTGGGATTATAGTGCATAACTTTTTATTTATAGAAAATCATTTCATTTAAAATTAAACACTTTTACTATACTGTATCTATTGGCACTTTTAAGACATCTTAGATTATCAGCTTTAGGGCATATATAGCACCCTTGCAATTATATGCAATTCCTGGAACAGACCCATTAACTCATTTCAATTGCCAATGGAAATGAACAGGGATGAAGCTTTTTATCTCTATGCCTTCAGGATGAAACCCTTACCAACCATTCCTGGAACAGACCAATTAACTAATGTCAATTGCCAATGGAACTGAAGAGGGATGACCTTTCTCATTCATTCTCTATGTCATCAGCATGAACGCTTTACCAAATTCATTCAGAAATAGCCAAAATAATTTGACAAGCCTCTTAATTTGACTTCCAAACCTACAAAGAATATTAGATAAATACAGTATATTCTCTGTCTAGACAAAAGAGGCACGGAACATCATCCCTAACTACTTATAGCAGCTAGTCACCCATCAATTTTAATGGGTCCGTAAGTTCCCAAAAAATTAGCACAATTAAAAAGCTCAGATTGGAAACAAAAAAAAAAAATCAAAAAATGTTGTCTTGGACAACTGCATGAAGTCTCATATTACATTTGCATTATTCAAATTTCTTGTGTTTAATAAATATCAAACATTCAACTTGAAACTTTGAAATTCAAAGAGTTTAAATTCAAAATGTAGCAAAAATCCAAATTTGAGAATTGATAATTCACCTGCCAAGTGTCTAGAACACAGACTACGCTACAAAAATTATCCAGCTAAACAATCTCTTGGTTCAAAGGGAATGTGGACCAAAAATCGTCACCTAAATTATTTATATCACTTTATGCCCTACCTTACTCTCCTTGAGACTATGACAGAACTAATCCTGTTTAGCTAACCTCATTCCTGGGGTTCCCTGTTCCCCAAGAACCAGGTCCATCTAGGGCTTTACTGGGCCTTGTACCAGGCTCACTGGGAACAACCAGTTGACACCAGCAGCCAAAGAGGAAGACACACCCTTTTCCACACACTATATTTAAGTGTGGTAGGAAGTGGTCATTACACCTCTTGGCCAATAAACTAGATACGCAAATACTTAAACTTGATCAGGGTCCTCTGCCCAGTAACTAGAGAAAAAGATAGGTAATTAAAGCCAAAGGGGCACATTAACTCTATGGGTCCCTCTTTACAATATATAAATACAGTATCGGACTGGAGTCTTCCACAAGGCTCCTCCACCTGCCATCGGAAGGGAGGTAAGGGAAAGAGGCAGGGAGTAGGTCTGGGTTTTGGTGTCCCACCAGCCCAGTCCAGCCCTGTATTAATATTGTCAGCCCCTGATCAAATAGGCTCCTAATAAAGGTTAGACTAGGAATTGCAACTAAGTGGAAGGAGCTCAAGGCTACCTCTTTTGCAGTGATACTAAAAGGAGTCAATAGGATAACTTAAATGAAGAATGCAACAACTCAATATTTAGAAATTTGTCATCCTGAAAATTGTGTGGCCTCCCACCTTACCTGTTGACAGCCACATCGATATCTGTACAAGCATCAGCATTAGGGCAAATATCTCTTACCACCTGCCTTATTCCATTCCTTGTTTTCAACCTGAAGTTTATAGCCCTGATTTGAGAGTTGCTATTTTGTGACTCAAATGGGATACAGCCATCAGTTAGAACATGTTTTCACTTTTCTTTTTCTTTAAATTATTGATGTAAATGCTTTTGCTTTTATGCTTGCACTAAGCCTTGTCCGATCAAACAAACTCTCAATAAAAGATTAGAAAAAAAACAATGATCTGTTAGTAATTTAGGATAAAAAAGAGAGTTTAATTATCTTTCTATTCTGGCTCTCTCCTATTCATATACTAGTCTCTTATTCAAATCATTGCATTGTTGCTAGGGTAATTTGGACCCTAGCAACCAGATTGCTGAAATTGCAAACTGGAGTACTGCAGAATAAAAAATTAAACAAGTAAAAACACACAAATAATAAAAGACAAAAACCAATAGCAAATATCACTCTCTACATCATACTAAAAAGTTAATTTAAAGGTGAACAACCCCTAACATATTTATTATTTATTATTAATGGAACTATGTTATTTTAATTTTGTGTTAGAGTACAGCATGGGAATAAACCTGTATGTACTACTCTTGCCCCTTTATCCCAAATTGATTTATATCTTAACTAAATTGTTACATTGTGTTCCCTTATATATTATGTAGCACGCATATACCTTCCAGTTTAGATGATAGAACTGCTGTGCTGGTAAACAAAGACACTCTGTACGGCTAGCCTTATATAAATGTGCAAAGCTGGACACAAGTCCTTTTGTAAGAGCTGTATATGGTCTAAATGCTATATGTTGACTGAAGGGGGCATGCTCATCATATGGTTCCAGTATTAACATCATTAGTGGATTTATAACATTGTAGAGCCTGACTGGTATGTGTAATGACATACCCGGATGACTGCACCCTGATTTTCCCCCTCTGGAAGCTGCCTTTGCAGTTTGCAGTAATTAAATTAATGACTAATACATTTCTGGACAAACAAGGTGACCTTCAAAATTCAGTATTATTCTTTGTACAGAAGATCAGAGTGCACCATTTCAGGCTGTGCCATGTTCAGGGTCAGACTGGGTCAGCAGGAAAAATCCTGGTGGGTCATGGCTGTCATGGACCCATTGCAAAGGTCTGCAGGGTGGGGGGAGTGGTTGTTAGTAGCCTGAAGTGTTGGTACAGCTATAGGAGTTATGCTGTGGGGTGGTGGGGATTCACAATGGAGGTTAAGGCCTCTACAGCTGGGGTGGTGGGACCTTGAGGTCATGACCAACCAAAGGGGCATTAATAGCCCCAGAAATGCTTGTTCTATGCTGGCTGTGTTACAAGAAAGACCCAGAGACTGTCCAGCTCTAGAGGCCAGCAGTGCTGCAATAATGCACCATTTCTTGCTGATTTTAATAAGCAGGATTTCCTATGCAACAATAAAAACAAACACTTATTTTAATACAAATACTTGATTTACTTCAAATCAGATGTTGCAATTTCATTATAATACCTAGCAAACACCTTAATGTTATTGTTTCTAAAACTCCTCAAAAAATGGAGCCAGATCCTATAAAGAATTTATAATGTCTTGTTTTTCAATTTCACTTAGAGACAGAAGAGAAGCCAGTATTGGAAAACATGGGATTTTAATTGGCCAACCTGTTACGAACATTTAACATAACAATAGCACCAGTTTATTCTGGGGATGATGGTTTGATTATAGGTAGTATTCATGTGTTTATACCATCTAATGTCTCCTACGGATCAAAATATCACTGTTCCAACAGGGATCTTTACAAATTTATGTAGCAGCAGTTACAAAGCATAAATACCTTTTTGTTTTCTGACATCCCAGAGTTCTGCGCTTTTGTGTACTCGGTTGTATACCTGCAAAATCACTGGCAAGCTACAGGCTAGCTGCTTTGTTATGTAGGCATGGCTTATCAACAAATTTGAATTTAATTTAATAGTATATTGTATTCTGGTTTTTGTGTCACTTTCCATATTTAATTTTTATGCATTAGTGAACCAATTTATACAACAGGGAAAAGCACACTCACAATACAAACTTAGACTACAGCTCAAACTTTATAGCTGCAACATATTTTGAGGCAACATTTTGTTTCCAATCATAGTTCTTATCAGTAAAGAACTGTAGCCTAAATCTGCATCACTATTTTCTAAATTGGTTAGCTGTGGGTTTCAATGTGGCCTTAAGAGTGAAAGCACACAAAGAACTTTAGCACCAATTTCAGGTGATCTCATGGATCTCATTTTTTAATAATTAAGATATTTAAAGCTTATTTTACAGCCAGTGGGAAAAAAATCTCTAACCCCCATAAGTACTAAAATACTGGATGGAATTAATTGGGGTTTGTGTCATCTGCAAACATGGAAACATTACTTACAATACCTACATCAAAGTAATTAATGACAAATTAAATAAAAGTGGACCCAATAGAGAGCCCCGATGGACCCCACTAAGAACCTTACTACAAGTAGAGAATGTACGATTAACAACCACCCTCTGTATCTTATCCTGTAGCCAGTTTCCTATCCATGTGCAAACAACTTCATTAAGCCCAACAGACCTTAGTTTAGAAAGCAGTTGTTTGTGGGGCACGGTATCAAACGCTTTGGCAAAATCCAAATAGATCACATCTACTGCCCCCTTGTCCAGCATCTTACTTACCATTTGTCTGACATGACCTATCCTTCATAAAGCCATGCTGATTGCTGCTCATAATGCCATTCACAAAATTTTTAATGTGATGCCTTAAAGGAAAACTGTCATTGGAAAACATGGTTAATAGTGCTGCTCCGGTAGTCTTCAGCACTGAAATCCATTTCTCAAAAGAGCAAACAGATTTTTTTATATTCAGTTTTGAAATCTGACATGGGGCTAGCCATTTTGTCAATTTCCCAGCTGCCCTGGATATGTGACTTGTGCCAGCACTTTAGGAGGGAACTGCTTTCTGGCAGGCTGTTGTTTTTCCTTCTCAGTGTAACTGAATAGTACACAGTGGGACATGGGTTTTACTATTGAGTGTTGTTCTTAGATGTACCAGGCAGCTGTTATCTTGGGTTAGGGAGCTGTTATCTGGTTACCTTCCCATCGTTCTTTTGTTAAGAAAAATTTCCCCAGGATCCCTTTAACAAGACTTCAAATAATTTGCCCACCACATAAATATGTCAAACTTACTGGCCTATAATTGTCAGGCTGTAATCAAAATCCCTTTTTTAAATATAAGAATTACATCAGTTTTCCTCCAATTCATAAGTACAGATGAAATCAAGTCTGAGAAAATCAGAAAAAGATGCCAGTCTAAAACTGAACTAAGCTCTTAGAATTCGAGGGTATATGCCATCTGACCCTGGCACATTGTTGACATAATTAGTAGTAAAGCTTTCTATCATGAGTCAGCCAATGAGCTAACAGTGCAGCTATGAGGTGGGTCATAGCTAATGAATACAGTGAAGAAAAGAACAAACACACATGAAAAAAAAAACACAAATGGTTTGTGCTTATCGCGGGGATATCATTGAGAACTCATACAGTATGTCTTCTCCCCTATGGATAGGAAAGCAAACTCCAGCACATAATTTAACAAATAGGGACCCAATAAGAACTGCCAGCATATGGCAGGCAGCTTGACCACTGACCCTCCCCCATGTTTGCATACACTCACAGGAAGGGGGGGGGGAGTGACAAGTGCAAGGAGGTGGGAAGGGTGGACATTGGGAAAACTGTTCCTAAAACTGCAAGTGCTAAGACCTGCAGGACCTGCTCTTCCCTCACCCAGGGCACAAACTAGGAGTAACAGACACGTGACATTGTGTTATCCAGAATGCTTGGGACCTGGAGTATCCCAGATTTCATGCTGAAAAATAATTTAACATGAATAGAATTACTTTTAGAGACAAGCAACTTTTTGCCAAGTTTCTGTGTGAAAATAATGGTCACAGACTCTGATTAGTGAAAAAAAATTGTACCCATAGTCTTCAATGCGGCGTCAGACTGGGGGGGCCCAGGGCTCACTGGGCCGAAGCCTCAGGGGCCCCCACACTATCCCCCAGGCCCTCCAGCCACAAAGTCGAAATGGCTGAGAACCCACCCATCTCCCTTCCTGCACGCGCATACCTTTTGCCGAAGCAACCCGGGGTCCAGAAGGTAAGGAGGAAATGCAGGCAGCTGGTCTAGGACTGAACTGCGCATGCACACACATACAGGAGAAAGTGCACGGAGCAGGTATGGGCCAGCGCCGCCCCCCGAGCTCGCATACTATTTGGTGGTCCTGGAGGTGAAGAGAAAGTGCAGGGAGCAGGTATGGGCGGCCTGTGTCCAATGCTTCAATGCATTTTGCCAACTTTCTGCCGTTTCACCAATTTTCAGAGTCAGATTTGCCCATCACTAATTGCTTTTTAATCATTAAGGAGTAATTATATCTTAGTGGAGATCAATAACAAACTATTGTTTTTGCATTACAGAAAAAATGGAAACCATTATATGATTTCATTAAAATTGAGTCTAAGGGAGATGGAATTCCCATAATTGAGAGCTTTACGGGAACAGGTTTCTGGATAATATTTTCCATATGCCTATTCAAGGAACATTTCTGTTCCCAGGAATTTTTATCTAATAATACATGAAACACATTTCAGTAAAATAACGATTGAGATCTTGCATTTTATCATGTGAAGATTGTGAAGGAGGCATCTGCTTGCACAATGTGCTCCATATTTTGGGTTGTGTTTGCATAAGTCAGGAATCTTGTTACTGGACTGAATTTCTGGATGAATTGTTCCTTGGTCTAATGTGGGATGACACATGACACATCTTGGTGTGATTCCTTCAGATTCTGGAAAATTCTAATTGACTCTTCAAATTACATAGCAGATCTACAACAAGAATGTTTGTTTGATACAAATATTGTTTAGAACATTACAGAAAAAAGCAATTAATGGGGATCAGCAAATGTTTTTCTACCTGCTTAAAATTCGACAAAATTCACTTTTTCACGAGTGCCAAAAATTTTTTGTAAAACTGCACTAGAATTTTGTCATGTGTTTTGATTGAAAAAACACCCATTGACTCAAACACATTTTGCAGAAGAAAAAAAAATCTGAAAAAATGCAGCCTGACTCCAAGAAAAAACAGAGAAAAACTTCCCACTGACTCAATGCATCTGGAGCAAGAAATATCTGTACTAGAATGTCCCCATGTGTTTTTTTTTGGGGCAGAAAAATAAAAACCCATTGACTCCAAAACATTTTGCAGAGAAAAACTGCCCATTGACTCCAAAGCATTTTGCAGAAGAAAGAAGGCAGAGCAAAAATGCCCACTAACTCCAATTCATCTGGAACAAGAAAAATCAGCATTTGATAAACCAAAAAAAAAAATACCCATGGACTCCAGTACATTCATTACAAGAAAAATGCAGAGAAAAAAGGCCAATTGACTCCAATGCATTCAACAGACTTTCATCAATTTCACCAGTGTTGCGTGAATTTTTCATTTGAACAGTGGCAGTTATTGCTAGCAATAATTAATTACCTCAAAAATGTTGCTAATTGACAGTCTGTGAATAATACATAAGGGAATGATTTACTTGTGTAAGCACAGTTTTCCTGGGGCAACACTTCTGTGGTGAATATTGCAAGCTGGTTTGGGAACACTGCATCAATATGTGCAACTGCATGAATTCCCATACCCACCTTCAAGCAAAAAAAGTATAGGTATGGTACTTGTTACCCACAGTATGTTCTGGACCTGGGTTATTTGGGTCTCCATACCTTAAGTCTACTAAAAAGTGTGTGTGTGTGTGTGTGTGTGTGTGTGTGTGTGTGTGTGCGCCTGGGTGCAGTGTTCACAGCAAAAATTTAAGAAACCGAACACACAAGACTTTTAGCCTATTTATTTAAGGCACAAAATAATGTATCAGCTGGATCACCAGCTTTTATCAAAGTGAAACAGTGTAGCAAACTGCTTATAAACAATATTTGGAGGGAACCCACCTTGACGGAAAAACATAAATGGTGTATTACCCATAAGGCATAACATGACATGAAACAAATCCTTCCACTCACTCACTCCCTGGGGGTATCACTTAAAAGCACCAACTAAATGAAAACTAGTAGAAAAATAAAGAAACTACTAATAGCATCATGGACATTTGAAAGAACATATAGCAAAGTAGAAACAGGATACAAAGAACTTTAAATAGTTGAGGTAGTTAGAAACAAAATATGCCACCACCATAGGAAAGAACTAACAAAGGAAAGCCCTGAGGAGTATAATGGTTATGTCCAAGGAAGTCTAGCAACCACAGCCTCTTACTTTAAACAATCATTGTGCGACTGTTGCACCGCCACTCATCATACTGTATGTGGGTAAACTGAGTTGCATACCTAAACTATGCACAGTAGTTTTACAAAACTCAAATATTGGTTTGAGCTCCCACTGGAATAGCATCAAGGGCATATTATAGCACAGCACTGGTGGTAAACCACAAGAGAGGCAATGTGGTATTGCATAAAACAAGGGTCTCCCATTTAAAGTGCGTACCTCTAATAAAAGTGCCTCCATAGGCATAATTAGTGTGACAGAGGTTGCTAGAAACAGAAGAGACTGATCCATCAGAGTGGTACTCACACCCCATGTGCGACATGTACGAACAAAAGTTGATAAAACTGAATAGCAGATTAGGTCGGATTACAGATTAGGTCCAAGTGAAATCCCTGGCATAAAGATGTGTAATGGGTTCGGATCAGAGAGATCCGGAACAGCTAAGGCAAGAACCATAGTACAAGAATCCCTAGTGAGCTATAGAAAGAAAGGATAAAAGTTAGCAGCAGTGGCAGAAATGAAAGGAAACAACTTCATAAACTAAAAATACAGAATGGCGATAAAACAAAAGAAATAACATGAAATAAAAATATTAAACAAAAACATTGATCATGATGTACAACTTGGGATCAAAGTGGAGCTTCACAGAGTAAACCAATTGATCAAATCATATGAAAGACGAATATGACGCTAGTTCATTGAGTGCTAGGGGCTAAGAGTGCTGAGCCTATGCATCCAGCGGTGTTCCAACTCCGCTCCAAAAGCAGGGGTGTACTCAACCCATTATAAATATATTAAGGGCCTTGTGACATTTTGTGCAAAACAGGGATTGTTTGTCCACATATTGCAAAATATATAAACTGGCCAATTACGCCAGAGTCATCCCTGGTATGGCCAGACTACATTCAACTTTCATCTCATTCATTAAGATTATTGCTTCATTATACATCTTACACAGGGACTAAGTTTTACTTCAACTTATTTGCTGCTTTCAATTTTAAAACTCCCAAAAGTAGTTGCCCATGTTTATATGTTTTCATTTATTTTAAAAACTCCCACAATTTAACAAAATGAAAAACAATTATTAAAAATTATTTTTTAAAGACAAGATAAGCAGATCAAATAATTAATCCAAAAGACAGTCAGGATAAGTGCTTATCATCTATAAACAAAAAAGCATTTTTTAAAGTGAAATAATAATGATTATACAAAAGTGCAGCTTATTTAAACCAACGTATCTAAATGTATTTTGTTTGAAATTTTGTCAGCAGAAGTCGGTCTAGTGGGACTGTCTAGACTGTGCTCCCATTTATCTAATTTTACACACAGACTGTTGAACTACAGTAGTAGCTGAAATTCTTTATCTGTGCTGAAGTCAGAATAATCTCTCTCAATATGGAATAAAGGATCACGTACCACTTTTGTGAGATCCTTATTTTGCTGGTTTTTCTTTACTCTTTTGATTTGATAAAGAAAAAAATTACTATTTCAATCAATGAATTTTAACATTGACATTTCTATATTATACAGTATATGTTTCAAGCATTTTAATATGGAGCAGTTTTGTTCTTACTGACTGAAGAGTCAGCAAGCTAAAGGTTGTGCTATGACATGAAGTCATTTAATATTTAATCAATAATACATTAGCATTCTTGTGTTTATTAATTAATCACAGCTAAATCAATAGCTGAATAAATGATTAAATATACTGTGTACTTACAAAATGGCTTAAAATATTCTTTTCTTACGCAAACACTTTTAATACAGCTTATAGAAACTGTATGAAGCACACTATCTAGAAAGCTCTGAATTATGGGAGGACCAACACCAACAGACTCCATTTTAACCAAAAAATTTTAAATTTGAAAGCATATTTCCCTTTTCTCTGTAATAATAAAACAGTACATGGTCCCAACGTAGACATAATTCATCCATATTGAAGGGTAAAGCAATCCAATTGAGTTTAATTAATGTTTAATTAATGTTTAAATGATTTTTAGTAGACTTAAGGCACGGAGATCCAAATGACTTAAAGACTCCAGATCCTAAGCATTCTGTATAACAAATCTCATACCTGTATATGAAAAGACTGCTGTAAAATCCATTCACTGTACTGATGGGCAAATATGACACCTTTGTTTTGCTAAAAACGTGCAATCCAATTGGAGTCTATGGATGTAATTTTTGCAGACATTTAATGATTTATTGATATAGGAAAGCAAGTGCACTTTAGTATCTAGCATAACATTATACCTTCTCCCTTGAATTCATGCTAACCTAACTACAGCCTGTACCACACCAACCAAGGACACTAAAATGGGGCACCCCTAGTAGGGTGTATGGTATGCAGTATAGATGCAGTAGGGCTACTAAACATTTATAATTTACAGATTCACTTAATGATTAGTGATGGGCGAAATTTGCGAAACGAGTCGCGGGACGCCTTTGACACGCGTTGCATCAACTTTGGTGCGTTGCGTCGTTTCCGACACGCGTTGCGTCGTTTTCGTCGCGTCGCATCAAAAACGACGCGAATTTTCACCAAGAGAAATTTCACTGGCGATTCGCGAATTTATTCGCCAGCGGCGAATCGCGGGAATTCGCCCCTGGCGAATAAATTCGCCCATCACTATTAATGATGCTCAAATACTTAAAAGTTCATGTTAATCAAACATAAACAGTAAATCAACATTTCCAGAAAACCACAAAAACCAGTCACTGACTGCTCATTGACAAAAGCTTCGCTGAGAATCAAAGGCTGTTCTGCTAGCACATTTTACAGGACTTAGTGCTCCCTTAGGTCCATTACAGAACTTTTAGAAACAGTGTGAAAAAAGGTTAGTTTAAACTACAATAAATGGAGTGCTATTGTGGAAAAATAATACGGAGCTTCTGAACTTCTACATTTATAAAGTGTCAACATCAGTTTGGGAAAATGCCAAATATTATGTTATACCAAATGGTATTTCCACTGATAACGTTTGGTCTAATTGTTTAATGTTAAGTGAAGCCTTAAAAAACCTCATTCCCTAAAGGAGTTGCGTGAGTTAGTCCTACCCTATGCCCAGGTCGACCAATTACATTAAAGACTTCATGTATAATACTTTCTTAATAATGAGTTTCCAGATAATGGATACTATATTTGCACTGCAGGAGATACACTGATAGTGTTGAAAAGTTTGTAAGGCAGATTTTCCTGGTACCCTTTCCCTGCCAAATTTCTAGCTGATACCAATAATTACATGTCTTTTGGCATCCTGCCTTTGTAAAGTCTCATCCTCTCCTTTATCATACCAAACATTGAGATAACAGATTGTATAGAAAGGTAAAATTTAGAACATGCTGCTCTCTTCATGTAACAGAGAAAAGGTTTGATGTTTGTTTAAATACTATACAGTCATCCTACTATTTTTGTAAAAATTATTGTATTTAGCTGGATGAGCTAGCTCACACTAAATTAAAGCACGCATCAAATAATTAACATCACAATGTCATTTGCATTGAAGAATCTTTATATTATCATTATTAGTTCTGTAAGCCATATTATAGTATAGATTTAACAATCAGACATGCTTCAAATGAAGCTGCATTATTAAATTGCCACCAGACTAGATTTTTTTCTTTAGCTTGTCATTAAAATTGTAATGACTGAAGTCAACTACGCTCTCTTTTAAGAGTTTCCTTTAATCATTTTTTGTTGTTAATTTTACAGATATTGCAGGCATAATGAATTCTTGTAGACTGAATATTTTTTGATAAAGTGTAGATGGATCCCCATGTCCCACAAAGATCAACATCATGCCATGGTGTGCAAGGGTGCAATGTGTAATGTCAGTACAATTTTTTCTCTACCTGTATATGTCCACATATATTTCATAGGTGCATATGTATGTCTGTCTATTTAGAAATTATATAAGAACAAACAACCTACTTTTTTTTATCCCACAAGAGAAAATTTATTTCAATAACTAGTTTCTTATCATGTGTTTGTTGGGTTACCATTTCCACCATTCCACTACAGAGACAAGTCTATCCAAAAGTTTGCTCCTCTAGCCATTGAGCTGTACTTTCTGTGTATGGTCTAATAGCAAGGAAGGCATTACAGGCAGAGCATTATTATTATCAACATTTATTTCTATAGCAGCAACATATTTTACATATATACATACTTTGCAGCGCTGTACATATTTTGTACAGCGTATTGGAGAAGCCACTCTAGGCCACTCTCAATTTAGTTCAGTCCTTCCAGATGAATACATACGAAATGTACATACTGTGGGTACAAATACAATACTATGTAAACTCTCTGTAGCCGTGGACATCAAACATGTCCAATAAATCACCAAGCCCAGATTGAGCTATTAAGATGGTCAGTACAATAGCACTCAGCAGGGTATTCCAATGCAATTTTACCTTCAAGGTAAAGAACCATTTGCAATGCTTCAAGTAAGAATTCTGCTCCCCAAGTCCAAAGGTCTATTCTATGTAAAAAAAAAAAAAAAGCTATAATGGCATCTAGTGTATGCGATTAGTGCATCACAAAAACTTGTTCTCCAGAGAAAACAACACCAACTTTTTGGGATCTTTCTTCATAGTTTCCATAGTACCATTCTTTTACAAGTTTAGTTGCACAACTCTGCACTCTTTCCAGCTCATTAAAGGGATTCTGTCATGATGGTTTACTTTTTATTTCTAAAAGACACTGTTTGCATTGCAAAGAATTCAATTTACTGTACCATTTAAAATGTTATTCTTGAGCCAACAAACGTATTTTTATTATGTGTAATACTGGTGTGTAGGCAGACATCTCAGTGCATTGTGCCTAATTCTGACAGCTATTGTTTCTTCCCTTCCCGTTATATTATACAACTACCAGCACCTAAGCAGGAAAAAGCAAGGTTTTTATTGCTTTGGTGTCATTCGTGTGTCTACCACTGAGTGGGGCTAGGGATTTTAGCAAAACAAGCAAATTCTTCAGCAGAAGTGTCGGATAGCTGCTGTCTGGTTAACTACCCATTGTTCTGTTGATAGGTTGTTGATGAGCTGTTGGAGAAGGAAGGGAGGGGGAATATCACTCCAACTTGCAGTGTAGCAGTAAAGAGTGACTTAAGTTCATAAGAGCACAAGTCACATGACCTGAGGGCACCTGGGAAACTGACAAATATATCTAGTCCCATGTCAAATAAAAAAAAAAAAAACCTGACTGATCTTTTAAAAAAAATGGATTTCAGTTCAGAAGTCTGTTGGAGCAGAACTATTAAGTGATGCTTTTGAAGAAAACTTGTTTTCCCAGGACAGTATCCCTTTAATATCTGGCATCAAAAAGGCCTAGCATCAAAAACTGCACTGCATATTCAAAGTGGGGCCTTACTAACCAAAGCAGCAAAACAAAGTGTACATGTTTTCATCCCTTCAATCAATTACCTTTTTTAATACAAGAGTACCTTATTTGACACTGCCTAGAGCTGCAATGCCTGTTCTCATCAACCCCCCCGCCCCAAAAAAAAATTTCTCACAACATAATTCCATTTCAGGTGTGAAAAAGAATAAAAACTACTCATGTTCTTCCCCCTTTTCTTATGTCTACGCCTTCTCTCTGAGTTTCTGTGGAGCCACCAAAACATTCCCATTCACACCCTATCTGGTTTCCTATGTCTGGTTTCCTTCATAAAATGTCAAATAACAATAGTAAATCAGTACTGCTGTGTGTTTCCCCCAGAGGCCTCATTTCAGTTGCTTTTTTTTAAAATTCTGGTCTTGGAAGCAAGTTTTGGTTGCATAAAAATCAGGTGTACTGTTAAATAGAGCCCCCTGTAGGCTGCATTTGTGGCTACTGAATGGAGAATGACAGCTCTTTTTTTTCACCACCCATGAACATTTTTAATGCTTGTGTAGCTCCCCAACTTTTTTTATAACTGAATGTCACACAAGGGATAAAGAAAGTTGGGGACCCCTGGTGTAGAGCATAACAAGATGGAAACCGAAGCAGATGCAGGATGTTACACCATCACTGCTAAGAATGAGCGTTTATGGAGACCAACTTCATTGTAGAAAGTGTTAACTATCCCTTGGTCTGCCAAGATGGACTGAATGCCAGTACAACAGGATTAAAAATGGGCTCATTTATAAATTTGGAAAGTTGGAATAGATGTAAAGTTGTACAGACTGTGAGCATGTTTTCAGTTTTATCCATTTATGCAGCTACAACATTGATAGAAATATTGCTTTACTTTAAGGAGTCCTCCACCCATAATCTAAATTTCTGCATAATGACAATATCATCAGTCTGATATATACATCTGTTACACAGTTCCAATGGTTGTAAAAATACATCATCATTGCATTACAAAAATCTTTTCAACCATAATTTTACAATACAACAAACAATTCAATTAAAGGGAATTAAGTTTTTTTTAATTAGGCAAATTTTTATTTGGGGGTTGACTTGCCCTTTAATATAGACATCATTGAAATTCAAGGAGATGTAAATGTTTATTGGAACATCAAAATGCAAAAACAGGATATCAGCAAGTTTTGGGATCAAATTCTGCATTATGATAACGCTACTGTATAATAAATATTATGCATTAAAGTAAACTAATACTAATAGTAATAATAATGATAAAAATGTTTTATGACCCCAAATAAATGCACTTGATACTTATAGATTTTTATGAAATGTGAGTACCATTTATGATTATGTATATAGACAGAGAAGAAGTCGTGAACTAAGGGGCACATTTATGAAGAGTTGAATTTAAAAAAATTTAATTTTGAAGTAATTTTGGGATACTTCAACTTTGAATAGAAAAAGTACTGTCCCTTTAAAATTATTCAAATTTGACACTTCACCACCTTAAAGCTGCTGAATTGCCATTTTAGCCCAATGGGGGACATCCTCGAACTTGTCCTAGGAATTCAATTGTTTTAACAATTTTTTTTAGATCGAAAATGGAGCTATTCGATTGAAATAGGTCCATATTCGATCGAAAAAACCCGTTAAAAAATCTGATGGTCGAATTTTGACGTTTTTTCACTTTGAAATTCGACCATCAGTAAATCTGCCCCTAAAAGTTAGGAAACAGATGGCTAATTTGCTACAGTTTTATCATCACATGCTACTTACCCACTATGAGTTCCTTTGTTTTACCAGTATTCAATTTAAGTTGCGTGGCACAATCAATGTTACAAGATAAACAACGTGTGATGATTGAGACAGAGCTTTGTAAGTCATAAACTTACACTGCTAAAAATACATTGTTTTCAAATGCTGAAAACAACATAATTAACTCATTATCTGTCCTATTTGCAATGAGCTTATTTTTACAGCACATCTTTTTAGGACAACGATAAATGATGTATTAATTTATTTATATCAATGCTAATTATATGATTAATAGGAATTAAGATACAGGCCAGTGTTTCTTTGCTGAATTGTAAAAGATATTTTTGAAACCAATATTATTTTAAACAATTTTAAGAAACACAAACCTTCATGAACACCACCACACTCAAGCTTTTGTGTGCCAATAACATATGACACCGTCCAAACACCAGATGTGGGGCCTTATTTATCAGAATCCAAATTTTCAGATTTTTTTAAGCAAAAAAGTCCAACCAATCTAGAATCCACTATTGGACCTTATTTATTATAGAAAAAAAATCAATTTAACAAGAATCAGAATCATCCCATTTTTTCCCAAATCGCTCAATTTTTTCCAAGCTTTTTCCCAAGACCCCATAATTTTTCTGATTATGAAATAGTCGGATTTTCGGGCTATAAGCAGTGCAAACCACAGAAACTTTAAAGGGCAAGGAAAGGCAAAGAAATAAAATACAATTTTTACTTTCTTTAATGAAAAACACATCTATCTCCAATATACTTTAATTTAAAAATGTGTACCGTTTTATAAGAAACATGACTGTATGCAATAAAATTCTCCCTTCATTTAGTGCTGTGGATAGGAATTGTCAGACGGTCCCTAACTTCTGGCCGGGAAACAATCATACTTATGAACAGCAGGGGGAGCCCCCGCCTTATTTCCCAGCCATGCAGAACTCAAACAGCTTTGTTTTTTGATCATTTATGACGATCCCTAAGCAGCACATACCTTACTGAGCATGTGCAGTGCCAGTGTCAGGCAAAGATGTATAACAAAGTTACAAGATGACAGCCCCCTGTGGCCAACTTTGAAAGCATAAATCATTTGTTTGATTAGGCTTGTGGTGCAGTAAGTTCATGTTTATGTTTAGTATACAAAATACAGCATTTCTAGCCTTATTCTATCTTACACTTTCCTTGTCCTTTAAAATAGGATAGAGATTTCTCCCATTGAGCTTTCCCTCAGACCTCTCCCTTGGTAGGTCGGAGATGCTGTATTTTCAGATTCAGACTTTTTCCATTCTTGGGGTATAATAAATCTAAAAAAAATTGGAGTTTTTGGCATTCAGACTTTAATAAAATAAGCCCTTTGATGTCATTATTTTATGCCTCTTCAGACCTTGCGTAATCCATTAACGATGTGGTAGTTGTTCTTGGAAAAACAACATCATAAAATTGCAGTGGATGAATGCTAAAATTTTCCTTAGCATTTTGAAGAGGTTACTTATAGTTACATCAAATTTGTATCCAGTCGAAAATCAGTACATAGCTTGTTAAGTATGTTGTTTCATTACGTGGCGATGCCTGGTGATGTGCGGTGCTTTGAATGCCGTTTTTTACTCCCCATAATAAATAGGCACCTAATTGTAGTGGCCTATGCCTATCCATTAATAGAAGTACTATTCTATCAGAAAAGGGATAAAAGTTAGCAAATAAAACTGAAGAACTGTGAGGCTATGAGAAAGTTAATTAGATTAAAAGGCAAAGATAATAAATATCCCATTGAGATTGGTTAATTGGTTGATATAAGCAGTAAACTTTAAATTATACCATCTGGAAACACTAGTTACACTGTCATTTGAAACTCGGCATTAAGGTACTGTATATAGAAATCATAAGAACCCCTGAGATCCATCCATCTGTTTATTATTATTATTATTAGTTCTTGGGACCTGAGGTTTTCCAAGTAAGTGTGGAACCTAATTTGAAGCCCAGTACCTAAAATCTGTTAACATTTGAAACATGAATACATCATTACAATACATTGTTTTTGTTGTTATATCCAATAGGAATGTTTTGCCACCAATACGGATTGCAGCTTAGTTATCATCAAGTACAGGTATGAGACCTGTTATCCATAATGGGTATTTCTGTAATTTGGAACTTCCCACCTTAAGTCTACTAGAAAGTCTATGGGAGCTGTCCTTTCCGTAGTTTGGAACTTTCTGGATAATGGATCCCCTACATGTATCAGGTACTGGTTTATTATTACAGGAAGAACATGTGCAACAGTGTCACAAAACATTTGATTACAGATTTAGATTTTTGATAGGCAAATTTGTCCCATTTTGCCAAAATTTTCACAAAATTCCAGTGAAATTCATGAATCGTCAAAAAAATTGCAAAATGGGACTTTTGAGGCCGGCAACAGTTTACCGTGCGTGTATTGCATTGGTCAATTGGCTCATGGTAAATTAGCCGCCAGTGTCAATTATGTCGTCTGTGTCAAAGTATGTTTGACACCACCAGCGGCCGTTTCGCAAATTTGCCTGTCGCTGTGAAACACAGAAATTCACAGCAAATTTGTGGCTGGCGAATAAATTTGCCCATCACTAATGATAATTATAATTTCTCTCAATTATCATGGGTCTGTAACTCACAACAACCTATGATGTAGAGAATGTTATTCTGAGACAACTTGGGATTGGTTTTAATTTTTTATTATTTGTGGTTATTTCATTTTTTATTTATCAGCTCTCCAGTTTTGTAATTTCTGCAATCTGGTTGCTAGGGTCCGCTTTACCCCAGCAACCATGCATTGATTTGAATAAGGAACTGGAATATGAATAGAAGAGGACTCAAATAGAAAAATGAGCAATAAAAAGTAGCAATAGCAATACATTTGCCGTTTCGCAGAGCATTTGTTTTTAGACGGGGTCAGTGAGCCCCATTTGAAAGCTAAAAATAGTCAAATAAAAGGGCAAATAATTAAAAAAACTATTAAAAAAATGAAGACCAACTGGAAATTTTATATACTAAAAATTAAATTAAACGTTAACCACTAATTTAATCAGCAGCATCAAATTGGGAACCAGGGATTTATCTAAGAGGGGAAACTGGGGTTATAGCTGGATCATACATGGAGGATCAGAATCAAGTGCAGAACCAAAGGATTTAGATTAGAAGATGTTACACCACATTTCTTAAAGGGGACTCGTCACCCATGCAAAAGCTGTATAATAGAAATCCAAATCAAACATGAAACCCAAATTATTATTTAAAGAATACATCCATACCGGTTATAGATGTATTTAAAAATCATATCATATATTGCCTGTCCCACCTCAAACATCAAGGCAAGACTCTTTCCATTCTGCAATTTTTTAGAGACTCAAACCAATATGAATTAGCAAATAAATCCTGATTTCAGTAGTAGGAAGTGGTTCTTTAAATTAAATTATTATTCCATAACTACATTGCTTTCCAGCACTGCTCAGAGGCATTTGAAAATATAACTTCATTGCATGCTGTTGCCAGGGAAAATCAATTCATGGAGGCAAGATACAGTCAGAAATTCAATATCCTGTAAATGGATAAGTATAAACTTACACAGGTTGTGTACAACTTGTACAGGTATTGTTATCAGAACAAAAATCTCCTTCAAAGTTCATAAGCTAAGGGACTATTATCCTTTAGGCATTTAAAAAAGTAAAGTACTTTAAATACAATGCCACAAAATTCTTCAAAGCATTTGAAGTAACAATCGAAAAATATATATTAAAAAAAAACATAAGGTACAGATTATCTCATCTCAGTTTGCTTTAAAAGGAAAGTTCAGTGTAAAAATAAAAACTGGCAAATAGATAGGCTGCGCAAAAAAAAATGTTTTTAATATAGCTAGTTAGGCAAACAATTGGGCTGGAGTGACTAAATGTGTAAATCTAAGTTAAGCTGGCCATAGACGTAAAGATTTTTGAAAGATCCAATTGTTATCGTGAGACCATGATTGTCTCAAAATGGTTGTTTAAATGCCTGATGTGTCCATCAACTAAAAAGACCATTTCAGGTGATATTGCCAGCAAAACTGAAGGATCGCAGCCTGCTTGGCCCTGCAAACATAGGTAGATTGCGTGGGGGCCGATAAAGATTTTCTAACCTGGCCGATCAATCATCAGACCAATGTCGGACGAAAAATCATAAGATGAACGATCGTTTGTATCCCACTAACCGCACGATAATTTGACAGATTGTTCGGACTTCACTACGATCGGTCATTCTGCGGGGAAAGATCGTTGCGTCTATGGGGAGCTTTAGTCAGATACTTGAAGGGGGGCCCACACGGGACATAACTATTTACAGCTCAGATTCAAAAGCAACAGTTATGACCCATGTGGCCCACTCAAGTCTCTGATTGGTTACTGCCTGGTAAGAAATAATCCTTGTTATGGTATATGCTAAAAATCTGAACATCATACAAGATGTTATTCTCCTTTTATTAATTGACCACTGTAAACAACCTCCTTTTATGTTTTGTCAGCATCATGGGGTATATTTATCAAAGAATGAAGTTTAGAGTGAAGTTCCGCCACTAGAGGGAAATTCCGCCGGTCTCCATTAATTTCTATGGGATTTTTAAAGGTGTACTTATCAAAGGGTGAACTTTCACTTCACCCATTGATAAATCCGCCTTTCAAAAGCCCATAGAAATGAATGGAGAGCGGCGGAATTTCCCTCTAGTGGCGGAACTTCACTCTTTGATAAATTTACCCCCATGTCTCTACAAGGTAGCACACTTTTAGAGGGTAATATATTAAGGTTCAAGTTGTGTTTTCCACGAAAGTTTTTGAGTTGCTTTTTTGGTAATTTTCAAATTAAAAAAACTAAAATTTTTCAAGTTTGAAAATAAACTAATTATACCCCCAACTCTGGAAATAGCTTGAATCTGAAAATTAAATATCAAGGTCATTTAGGCGTCATAAATCATTAAAAACTCAAATTAAAATTCCCATCATTGACTTCTACGAGTTTTAATTTTAGTTTTTTTATAGGCAGTGTCTATGCCTACTGCCTAAGAATAAGTGCCAGAGTGTAAGAGATGCCGGATATTTTTTTTAATGTTGATGGTGCCACCTAGTTTCTGGGGGTTGGATTTTGCTCTCAGCTTCTGCTACTCCCTCTGTGTTAGCAGATCACATCATTGCCCACATACTAGTGATGGGTGAATCTGTCCCATTTGTCTTTGACACAAAATTCACAAAACTGCGGGGGAAAAAAAAGCATTGAAGTCAATGGGCGTCAAAATTATTTAACGCACATCAATTTTGATGTGAGCAAAAGTTTTTAGACACGCAACTATTTTGCATTAAAGTCAATAGGCATCCAAATAATTTTGATGCGACAATTTTATCCGCGTGCCAATTTTGCCACATTTTTGCACAGCAGAAATTTGCCGCAAATCCATACCTGGTGTATTTATTCACTCATCACTACCACATACCAGTTAACAATTCATTAGGTGCCAGTCAGGGGGTGTGTAACTACATGGAAAGGGTGCTTTGAAAGCAGGAGTTTTTCATTCCATGGTTCTGTAAGATCAACTAACGCCTTATTTAGCAAAGTTTTGGAACAGTATAGATTACTGACTCAAGCAGTTATCACTTGCAAATAGCACTTGCACTGAGCACTTCTAGAGGTTGCACTTGAAATGATCCCGTGTTGCTGCCCTAACATTGTTCAATGAAAATTGCCACTGTTTGGAGATTTCTGGATTTTTCAAAGGTTACTCTTATCTACAATATGTATTCTTCTCTCTACTTGCAAAGGTTGAATTTTATTTACATGCTAAATGACAATGACAACAGGAAGACTTAAAAGGGTTATTCATATTTAAATTAACTTTTATTAGTTTAAAGAATAGCTATTTCTAAGCAACATTTCAATTGGTCATCATAATTTAATGCTGCTCCTGGTAACTAAGAGCTGAATTTCTGTTTTTCAACCGGGAAACTTGGCTCTTGTAGTGTGTAAAGCGCGACTGTGCACTAGTGTCACGGACCGCCTCCGACCCTCTCTGGGACTGAAAAGGCGAGTGCCGTGGGGAGGGGTGGGGGCAGCAAAAAGAAGACCACCTCAGGCGGCATATTGGCCTGGATCGCCCCTGTTTCATGGACCATAAATACTGTGTGAACAGAAACGGGTAAATCAGTCAGTGGCAACTTTAAAAAGAAGCATAAATATATAATTATAATATTAATTTAATAAAATAAAAAAACTGCCACCAAAAAAAAAAAGTCCTTTCTCAGCGTACAAATATCAGGTGTAAAGCATTCAGCAGGAGGCAAATATATAAATGCTGTATAATCATCACCCTTGGGAATGCAATCTTGATTTGAAGCTGTTTCCAACACATAACATCTAAAGCACCTTCATTAGGGGTTTCAATTCAGTTCTCAAGTGTGGAAGTCATTTAGTTATATATATACTAAAGATTGCATAACCTTTGCTATTAATGCTAGAATTGCGATCTCTGTTAAATTAAGGCAGCCTTAATTTAAGATATGCAAAATTATCTTGTGTACTAGACAGATGGATATAGCGAGATAGAGACATGATAGATATATAGATAGATAGATAAATAGAGGAAAGAGAAATATATAGATGTAAGAGTGATACAGATAAGATAGCTTGGATAGTTAGATAGTTAGATAGTTAGATAGTTAGATAGATAGATAGATAGATAGATAGATAGATAGATAGATAGATAGATAGATAGATAAAGAGAAATAGATAGATTAGTAAAATAGATAGATTAGAGAAATAGATAGATTAGAGAAATAGATATAGTTATAGAAATAGATATAGTTATAGAAAGATAGAGGGATGGATGGATGATCTTTAGATAGATGGATAGATAGATATAATTATCTAAGAGAGCCAGAGAGAGAGAGTGAGTGTGTGGGAGAGATAGAGAGAGAGAGATATGATAGAGATAGATAGATAGATGCAAGTTCTTGGAATCGATTATGTGTGAATTCCAGTAAGACACCATTGAGACGTGAAGACTCAGCAAACCTTTTGAAAATTAGCCTACAAAGACAGGTGTTTCAGCAATAAAAATAGAACATAAATGCACCCATTAAAGAAGAAAGCTGCTGCCAGGGCTTGCATTTACACTCTGCACAAAAATAGGAAGTGGACCACACAGAGAAAACACAATAGGGAAAGCTACAGTTACAATTACATTTTACACATTTTGTTATGTTTCATTTTAATCAACAAAATACAATAAGACCCCCTAATTTTATGCTTTTCATGGGACCTGAAAAAACTGGTGTAAAATACAGGAAAATGTAAATTCAAGGAAATGCATTATGCACCAATGCATTAAGGACTAAAAAAAATGTAACAAAAAAACCGTAAATTTAGGGCATACAACATTAAGGTTGTTTTTTCACAGAATGCATTGGTTCATCCTTGACAAACTATACATTTGTACCCTCTTCACCTGGGAAATATTGCTGCACATCCCAGTGATTTTGCCTATCTTGTCGGAACTATATAAATAAATCATGATGATGATTTCGATACCTTTACAAATGTTTTAACTTAATCATATTTCTTCCTTTGCCTAAATAAAGAATTGTTCACATTATGATCTTTGTTGGACCGTCTTTTTTGCTGCCCTCAGTTCTCTCTTCCTGTAAATAAAAACCATATAGGAATGTGTCTATGAAGGATTATATTTATACAGTTTCTAGAGTCTAAAGTCACCACTCATCCAAGAAAAATCTTCAGTTCAGTTTAAACTAAAGAATTTGCTTGGGCAAGTGATGTCTGGTCAAGACAGATCTCCACTAGATACTGTATATATAGAAATATGTTTGGATTGAGTTAAGATATGTTGTAAGTTGACCCTAGATCAAAAAAGAAAAAAAACTACTCAGTTTATTTTAATTAACCAAATTTGGGGTGACCATTGTAATTGTTTTGCCTTGCTATCCAAAATTCTAACCCTACACTATAGGTTGGACAGCATGAGAAAGCTTAATTGCAGTTTGTAGAGTGCTCACAGCAGATAAAGAGATTGTAGGGAAACCAATTGTCTCCAATAAAGCCAGAAAAAGACCTCAGCATTCATGATGTGAGCATATATACTCTCTGATGTTCCTTTAAAGAATGAAGTTGTCTAGTGGTAGATAATTAATCACCGCCAGCCTTTTCCATGTTTAATAGTAAAACTTTCACACTTAGCTTATTCAGTCCTATATCCTACAGCTTGCCACTTTGTATTTCTGCTGCTTATCTTAAATTATGACAGACAGGCACTCATTTTTTATATTGTTCTATCAAGATTGATGCAAGTCTCTCACTCCGTTTACTTTTCATGCTTTTTTTTTAGAATGCTGAGAACAATACATACAATGTGTGAATCTTACATCTACTGTTGTAAACTGGCAGTGAATCTTAAAGGGGCTGGGTTTTGTTACAATTAGAATAAGGTCTAATTGATATTGACCCAGAACCCTTTGGCTACCATCAAGGGTGGATTTGTGTCTTCTATAGTCCTGGGAAGAGCTCTGTCCTCCACCCCCAGCTCACCCTAGCTCTGCCCTCAACCAATCCAAGCTCCAGCAGGCCCACCTAAGCTCAGTCCCCCTTTGAAAGATGCTGAGCCCCCTCCAATCCATGATCCCTGGGTGACCAGAATAGACTCTACTGACTGTCAATGGTAAAATAATAATCTAGAAACAAGCATGTCCCTGGCTCACACCTGACTGGGAAACTATCTGGTGTAGGCAGTGGCTTTATATCCACAGGCACAAGCAGGCTCATACAAAATACTGAGTGTGTTAGCTTCAGAGCCATTAAGAATAGATAACTTCTTCTTTGGTGTCAACTATAGATTCTTTTGTTTTTCCTTTTTCTATATGTGCATGTATCTACATTGTTTTCTTTACATCAGCTCCCTGCACTGGCTTCTCTGCCTCAGTAATCTTTTCCTACTGTATTTCAGCGTTCACAGGGTTGGGATTATTTTCCGCCTCCTCTAATTGAGGTATCTCTTCCCCAATGTTAAATATGTCTACTTATATTTCAGTTACCCGTAAAGCAAACACACCTAAAACATCACTGGTTCAATAAACTGTCCCTCATAATGAATTAATGTTGTGCCATCATCACAAATACTTTCCCCAGAGTCCTTACTGTACATATATTAGTATTTCTGAATATTAGTTTGCTCTGGTGTTAGTTAGGTACCAAATTGGTTGAGAATTCAGGGGAACATCAACACTTTTTTGCAGGATTTAGCTGAATTCTCATTTTCTGACAAGACCAAAACTGGACAATAAAGACACAAAACCAATGAAGAATTGAAAGCAACAGCTTTTTGGCTTTTGGATTGTGCACTTGGCAATAAAAAAGTATTATGTAAACTAGGGTTCAGATATGATTTCATATTCAGAAGAATTATGTGTATTTTCAAATACATATAGTTGATCTATTCTTGCACGGTCTGTTGATTATGTAACTGAGATAAAGTTTTGCCTAGAAAACACAAGTATTAATGGTGTTGTATAATATAAATTTGAATAAGGGCTCAGGACAGTTGCAGTTAGCTATCATTAGATGTGTGACAGGGTGTTTATGAAACACCACTGTCTTGCAGGAAAGTACATTGAAAAGAGTGCATTTAAAATGCATTATACGTGTTATAGAGGGATACCCAGCTCAGGTAGGGTTAAAATTCCCTCTCAGTCAGGTGGCAGTAGCAAGTAACTAAGTAGCAAGTAAGTAGCAAGTACTTGCAAGGTAGCAAGTGGCAGCTGAGAGAGAAGCTACCTGGAAACGTAAAAAGGGCTGTGTTCCCACAGTTTAGAGTTCTCCAAACACCTCCTATAGTGGAGGGAAGTGTAGTGCTGTGAAAGACAATGCCTGGCAGAAGAAGTTTTGCTGCCAGCAAGAGTTCCAGAAGTTGGGGCCTAAATCCCTTGTCAAGGAAGAAAGAGAAAGGACTGGCAGAGGCTAATGAGTCCCAGGAGGGGAAGCCAGCAGGGCTGAGTGGAAGCCCAAATACTCTGAAGTTCAAGAGGGAGAGAGTTTCTCTTGATGGTGAAACCCCAGAAGGGGGAAAACCTGTATGGTTTTTTTCAGTTCAGTTTTTGAACTCTAACCTGAAGTTTTTGGCACTAAAGTTGCTTAAAGGGATACTGATGTTAAATGCATCAATCAATACTGCTGCTCCAGCAGAATTATGCATTGAATTCCATCTCTCAAAAGAGGAAACATATTTTTATATATTTTATTTTGAAATCTGACATGGGGCTAGACATTTTGTCAATTTCCCATCTGCCTCATGTCATGTGACTTGTGCTCTGATAAACTTCAATCACTCTTTACTGCTGTACTGCAAGTTGGAGTGATATCATCCCTCCCCCAGCAGCCTAACAACAGAACAATGAGAAGGTAAGCAGATAACAGCTCCCTAACACAAGATAACAGCTGCCCGGTAGATCTAAGAACAGCACTCAATAGTAGAAACCCACGTCCCACTGCGTACTATTCAGTTACATTGAGAAGGAAAAACAACAGCCTGCCAGAAAGCAGTTCCCTCCTAAAGTGCTGGCACAGGTAACATGACTTGGGGCAGCTGGGAAATTGACATAATGTCTAGCCCATATCAGATTTCAAAACTGAATATAAAAAATTCTGTTTGCTCTTTTGAGAAATGGATTTCAGTGCAGAAGTCTATTGGAGCAGCACTATTAACTGATGCATTTTTTTAAAAACACATGTTTTCCCATGACAGTATCCCTTTAACTTTGTTTTTTTTTCAGGAATGCCCAGTGCATAATTAACCTGTGTTTTGTCTGAAACCGTTGCATCCCTATCAATGCTCAAAATCCTACACTACCTGCCTGCCAAAAGGCGTATTCCCTCAAAATGTGCAGGCCAGTGGCATGTCCCAGATGCTTGATGGCAAGTACAATTTTACTTTCCGAATACACTTGTATGCACATGCCAAGTAATACTATGGTATATAATAAAAAGAAAATACTTACTGGTAAGCATGCAGCCAGCTTTATCAGGAATGATGGCCGACACTGCAGATAAAGAAAGAAATAGTGCAGTATTAGTATCATTTCACATCAGCCATGAATATTTTTTATAGACTGTCTTAACATCAGGAGATAACGAATTGTAGGATGGCCTTATTACGGCTGAATGAAACTCTCTGTTACACCCTATGCAAATGCCTTTTCCTACCTAGTTGCGGCCTGACTACTACAGGTGAATATATACCATGGCAACATTTAATGCTGTGCCTTTAAATAGGCTATGAGCCAAATTAGGACTCAGTCTGTCTGCCTTATGCCTACTCCCTACCATTAGCCGTCATGCCCAACATAAAAACACACTGCACACAGTGAACTGTAAACTGTTAAATCAGCTTTAACACATTCATGTTCTTTAACTTCTCCTGCATTTCTTCTTTTTCTTGATGCTCAATTTCTTTACCTTTAAACAGAAGATGATAAAACTGTTAAGACCAGTATAAGCCTATATTGTCCAAAATTTATTGCACTGGAACATGTTATTGTCTCTCCAATTGTAGCACCACTTACTAATAACATGCAGTGTTAGTTAAATATCTTCTGTGTGGTACAGTAAAAGATTGTGCTGAAAAATAAATTGCTGTGTACAATTTAATGATTTCATTCAAAAATGGTCCCTGTATTCACTTGGACTGACAGGATACATTTACAGGTATACATAGATAGATAGATGGAGTAAACTAGGGTGTTTGATTAAAATATGTACAGTTACACAGTATTGATATTAAGAAATCAACAGACACTGTAGCATAAGGAAAATAATGCTGCTACACCCCAGAGGCAATATATTACAAAGGCTTTTGTCTCCCACACGGCTACATTGTTACAAAGTTCAGCTGCAGAAAGAAAGAGTGCAGTAGACAATAAAACTCAAGTAAATATATTTGTCAGGAAAGACAAACTTGAAAACTAGATGTACAAAAAGTAAAGAAAGAACCCTATTTAAAAGCTCAACACCCACTTGTTCATAAAGACTCTGAACCCTTATGAGAAAGTATGATTGTATGGGAATTGCAGAGAAAATGCTAGCGAAGAATGATAACATGGGGGAATTAGAAATTCTTTTTTATTTGGGATAAAGAATTGCTCCTCAACCTGATAAATCTGGATAGATTAGTGCAGTGATTTTCAACCTTGTGCCTCCAGCTGTTAAGGAACTACAAGTCCAACTACAAGTCCCACAATGCAATGAAGGAGTCTGACAGCCACAGTCAGGCAAATGCATTGTGGGACTTGTAGTTTCTTAACAGCTGGAGGCACAAGGTTGAAAATCACTGGATTAGTGGATACCAAACCAGTAGCTTGCAAGCAACATGATGCTCACCAACCCCTTGATGTTACTCCAACTGGCCTCAAAGCAGGTGCTTATTATTGAATTCTTGGTTTTTGTTGTATAAAAACCAGGTGTACTGGAGACGGACTACTGAAAAGTAAATGGGCATTTTTATAGAGCCTTCTGTAAGCTGCCAGTCCACATAGGGTCTACTAAATGGCCAATCACAGCACCCACCTTGGTTTAGATGAAGCAGGTTTTATTGAAGTATTTTGCACACAAAGCCACACCCTTTCAGTGGTACAGAAAGGTCTTCTGCCTGCTCCATATGTGACACCTCCTTGTTAGAGTTACCTTAATCGGATAATTCTACATAAACAGCTAAATGTTCTTCTTTCCAGCGTTCTTAACATAAAGCCAACTCCAAAGTAACAATGAAACACTCTAAGTACAGCAATTACATTTGATACAAATACATTTATTCTGCAGACATAAAAAACAACCCATGTCTTCTCTTTCAGCAAAGCAAGGGGTATATTAAAAGTAAAGGCATTTGAGATGAGATTTGTGTAGTAGCAGCAAAATTATGTCTCAGAACAGATTACGGGTAAACGGTGATTGAATTCAAGAGTTGTGTCAGAGTCAGAAGGGTCATGCAGGGTATCAGTCCTCTATAATGCACAAAATGCTACTAATCCGGACACTGTTCTGAGCATGTGAAGATGGGTTTATAGCAGAAAAAAACTGAAGTGGCTATCCATAAAAACAATTTATTGCATATAGGATCAGTGGCATATTAAAGCAGGGGAAACATAAAGCAAGAGTTAGGTTTCAGGTACTTTTTAAGTTCGTAAACTTTTTTTTTTTTTTTGGTTTAAAGTCAATAATGCAGTAAAGGTCTTAAAAGCTTGGTAGTGGTTTCAAAATGCTACGAAAAACCAAAACTGTCTAGGAGTGCACATAGTCATAAAGGCTACAACATACAGGACTGTGATGGAGTACTGCCATTAGGTCTTTTATAGAAAAAAAAATAACTTTTATTCAATATATGAAAAGCTGGCTTGCTAAGTGTGTTTCTGTGATAACAGCTTCAGTTTTGAGGTATTTTCATCCATAATAGTAGAAGCATCTACCTACTTCCAAAGAACAACAGGGGGAATTATGACCAAAATGTTATAAGCTTCAAAAGAACAGGCTTATTATTTTAGGAGATATGATTATTAACATGTGAAATCATTGCAGGGGGTTGGACAGAGTTAAGCTGGCCATAGAAACAAAGATCCAATCGTTGAGGAGGGGTGGGTATTATGGTAAAAGTAGACATGTAGACATACAAAATGTTGCTATATTGCTATTATGCTGTGCACGCTCTTTTGGTTTCAGAGGATCTATGTCCTGTTTGGTTAGTTTGTGTTTTCTCTCTATTTTTTTAAATTCCAGGCATTGTAGCAGAATTGATGATTAAGTCTAGTAACCACTTATTTGGCATATTTTCAGAGGCACTATGGCCTTATTTTTCAATATACATATATTTTATTTCTCCCACTAATTGACCTTTTATGCACTAAAAAGCACTCATTTAAGAAACAATTTTTTCAATTATTGAAAAGTCATGAAAAACTATAATATGAATCTTTTGCATTTTAAAGCTGCCCAGGTCATATAGAAGTAAATGGGATCTGCCCTTAAATTGTAAAATATTTATCTACAGTAAAACCCCCATTTTAAGTTCTTCGGGGCAACAGAAAACAATGGTTTAAAATCTGGGAAAATGTGAGAATGGCGTTATGCTTTATATACTGGTGGCACCACAAAAAAAACTCTGTAAAGTGGAGACTTATAATCATGGGATTTAAAACCAATGTTTCACTGTACTATGCTAAAAAAATAATTTGAAAGGTGATATGTGACTATTTCATCTTTATTCTGCATCTTTGCAAAATAAAAATCCACTTGCTTTAGTTTAAGAATAGATATAATTGTGTCTAGAAGAAGCCAAGAAAGACACGGGAGGGCAAACTTTGTTAAACCAATTATAATTTCCATGAACAACACACACACACAAAATAGTGCACAATATCCAGGGAAAATAAGAATAATTTAGATTAATTTGTCTGAATTCAGTCTTTCTATTGTACTAGTAACTTGCATTACATAGAGGGCAGTTGCCTGGTGACTGCCTCAAGACAGTAGTTGTGTATATTAGGGGCAGATCTATCAAAATGTAAGTTTAAACCAAACCCAGCCAAATTCTTCTAAAGGAATTTTGATTTGGTGGGTGTTTTTGAATTTTTAGAAATGTATTGTGCCCAAAAGCAGCAAAAAATCCTAATTTGAAAATACACCAAATAAAACCTGTCAAATGCATGTAAGTCAGTGGCAAAGGTCCCTTTAACCATTTGAAGATGGGTTTCCTTATCATCTATAAGGAAGACAGGGAGGAGAAATCAAGCGCTGCATGATGGCTCATCTGATAGGTAAGTTTTGATAAGCTATTTAGTAATAACTACTTAAGATTTTTTAAGTTTAATATGTGTTGGTGGGTTTTTTTTGTAGGATACTAGCAATTTTAGGGATGTATTTAGGTCCTGTGCCACTCTAGGCTGTGCTCCCCAATGAACAGAATGACATCACTCGTGCAATGCATGTGATGTCACTTCCCTGGAAACATCACTACCAGCACTCCTACACTAGGCCCTGTACTCTCACCTCCCCAGCTGTGCAGCCAAATTTCAGTGTTAAGTCTCAGAGGCAGATCGTGGGGATGTTTAAATTTTCATTTTGAAAAAAAAATATATAGGCACATGAGGGCCGCCCTCCAAATGCTGCAGTCATTGGGTGTCTATCTAAAAATACAGCCCTGGGCATCATAAGGTAGGAAAGATAATAACTTCATGATACTAAACCAAAGCCTTCATTCAGCTGAAAGTGTTGTATAAACATGCAAAAATGTAACAAGGAGTTCAAGTTTGAAAGGAGTTAAACTGTGATAACTGGAGCATGTCTAAAATGTTGCTAGACAGTCAAGCATAAAGTTTGAGCTCAAGTCAAGCACAGAACATAAGTTAAAATAAGATGGAAGAGAAATTGCATAGTGCTTATCTGCAATACAGATGGTTGCTCCAGCTTCTATACCTGTGCCCATCACTTTTGGTATCAATTTACAGATGCAGAAATGTTTAAACATTTGTTTCAGTTTCCCTTGAAATGAAGGCTATACAATTGTGGGCCATGGTACTCATGTGTGCCCCATGTGATATCAATGTTAACTTTGTTCCATAAAATAACGTGGCCCTTATTTGCAATCATATACATAGTGAACCAGGCATTTCGCCAGCCAGTCAGTCAGTCAATTGCTCCTTACAAAATGTGGAACAGCTGAATATCTTCTGCCACCCACCCAAGTACATATTATTAGTCCTGGAAACAAAATCTCCAAAATCTATAACTGTGCCATTACTAAGAATCAACACATTAACTCTGAGCGTATTTACACCACTTTCTAGCAACCAGTCAAAGATACAGTTTTATAACTCTAACTGCAGTTGACCAACCAAAAGTAATTGGTGATTGGTTGTTGGAGGTTGTAGTCTCCAGCGAAAATATCAAGTGCTCTACCCTTGAGAACAAAACAATTTTAGTAGAGCACTGGATACTACCTGCTCTGCAGTGAGGTTGTAATGTTTGGCCAGGTCAAATCTTTTGGTGAGCCTTATTTAAATGTAAAAAAGTTGGAGAGCAACATAATGCAAAGAGTTCTTGGAGATGCCAAATAAGTGCTATGATTGGCTATTATATAACCCATGTGTGTTTAGTTTATATGCTCCTATGTACTAATAAAAGCAGTGAAGTCTGTAACTTTGCCAACTACTCCGCAGGGTTTATACAACTGTGGGAGTGCATCAGCAACCTTAATAATCTTTTTTGGATTTTGGGTAAAGTGATAAGGTGTAATAACTGAACCTGTCCCATTTCACTTCTGCAAAAAAATTGTGAAATGGCAAAAATTACTGAAATGCATTAAAGCTCATGAGTGTTTATTCGTGGTAACTTTTTCCATTTTATGATGACTTTTGGTTGCTGCAAATTTTTGTTCAGCACAATAAATCCATGGGCATTTTTTCATAGTGAAACCTGTCAAAAATTAGTTTTAGTCAATATCTAATTTCTTGGAAATTGCTTGACTTCAAGCGGTAATTTTATTACAGGTTGGGGCTACTGTTTTATTATTAAAGAGAAAAAGGAAATCATTTTTTAAAAATGTGGATTATTTGGATAAATAATTCCATTCCATAAAGCTGAGCTTTCTGGATAATGGGTTTCCATATGCTGGATGGTGATGTTGTGACCTGAAGAAGTTCTTTATATCGGGCAGGAAATGTTGACCTAGGCAACAGTGGATGGCAGGGTGTATGAGAATGAATTGGTGAAGGTACCTAGAGGTGGCAATGGAGATGGAACTCCAGCTGGGCATACTCATTAGCTATTATGCAATGGAATGTACAAAAAGATTTTTATGTTGTATTCTACTGTACTTTTAATAAAACAGCTGATGCGCAGTATGTGAGGCCATGATCAGCCCAAATATATTTTGTTATTTCTATTAATGATAGTGGACACTACTTTTATTTATTATTTTTATACAGTATTGGATCCGGTATCCAGAAACCAGTCATCCAGAAAGCAGTGAATTACTGGAAGGGCATCGCCCATAGCCTCCATTTGAACTGATTAACTGAAAATTACTGATAATTCAGTAATTCATATAATTCATTTTTCTTTATAATTAAAACAGTACATTGTACTTGATTCTAACAATATGATTATTCCTTATTGTAGACAGAACAATCCTATTGAGTTCACTTAATTTTAAGTAGACTTAAGGTATGGAGATATAAATTACGGCAAGATCTTATCCAGAAAGCCCCAGGTCCTGAGCATTCTGGATTAAAGATCCCATACTTGTATTTTATACATGGTGTTCTATGTCTGAAAGGGCATAACAACTGGTCTATGTCCCAATAAACTCCTGATGGGACCAAATGTTTTGATTAATATGATCCGAGTGCTTACTTAAAGTTGCACTTTTAATTTTTTGGGATATAACATACTACTACATTGCTATTTCTCTACTATGTACTATTAGTTCACCTGCTGCATCTCCACAGAACCCCTTTATTTAAGGACTGTGTTTTGCTTTACAAAACGGCTGACAGAAAAAAAGAGATTGATTGGCAGGGTGAAAGGCAAAACTTTAATCTAAGCCCCCCCCCCTTTGCATTTATTGTATTTTGTAGACAAATGTACATTGACTTGACAGAATGTTTTCAGAAGCCTTTGTGGCCTTGACAACAACAGAAGTGAGCAAGGCTGAGAATAAAAACAGCCATGTGCGGAGGAGCAGAGTATAAAGGTGTAGCTACTTCAACAAATATTCTCTTCTGCTTTTAAGGGCCACAACTCACTTAAAGGGCACCTATCGTGTAAAAAAGTTACCCCCAGCCAAAGGTGCGGGCTGATAGAGCCCGCATTCCGGTTGGGGGGTACCAGTAATTATTTTTTTTTAAAATGCCCCCCGCCAGCTCAGAGAGAGCTCCCGGTGAGAGCCGCCATGACAGTAGCCACGCATGCGCGTTTGTGCGTGTGTGACGTCATGTGCATGCGCATTAAGAAAAGCGGCCCGCTTACAGAGAGATAGAGAGAGGTATACAGACAGTCAGAGAGATAGAGAGAGAGAGAGAGAGAGAGAGAGAGAGAGAGATAGATAGATAGATAGATAGATAGATAGATAGATAGATAGATAGATAGAGATCAGGGCTGGAACTAGGGGTAGGCAGAAGAGGCAGCTGGCTAGGGCCCAAAGATTGGGGGGCGCAAAAATTGGGGGATGCTGGGCAGCTACCTTTTCTATACCCCCAGAACAATGTAGGTCTCTATAAAAAGATATTGCATAAAATAACTCATATGTAAAACCCTTCTTCATGTAAATAAACCATTTTCATAATAATAGACTTTTTCAGTAGTATGTGCCATTGGGTAATCATAAATAGAAAATGGCCATTTTAAAAAATAAAGACAGCCTCCTGGGATCGTGGTGCACACAAACATACCAAACAAACTATAGTTGATCACATGAGCCAATCAACATACAGAGTTGTGTCTTTTGCTTCCACACTTCTTCCTGTTACAGTTAGAGTTGAAATATTTCTGGTCAGGTGATCTCTGAGGCAGCACACAGACCATCTTAAGGCAAGAGATGTAAAAGGGCAATATTTACTTGAATATATATACCAGTTTGGTAAGATTCTTTAATATGTCACTTAAAGGAAAACTATACCCCGAAAATGAATTTTTGAGCAACAGATAGTTTATATCAAATCAAGTGACATATTAAAGAATCTTACCTACCTGGAAAATATATTTAAGTAAATATTGTACTTTTACATCTCTTGCTTTGAACCACCATTTCATGATGGTCTGTGTGCTGCCTCAGAGATCACCTGACCAGAAATATTTCAACTCTAACTGTAAAGGGAAGAAGTGTTGAAGCAAAAGACACAACTCTGTCTGTTAATGGGCTCATGTGATCTAACTTTATAGTTTTTTTGTCATGTTTGTGTGCACCGTTGGATCCTAGGATCCCAGGAGGCTGTCCTTATTTTTTAAAATGGCAATTTTCTATTTATGATTACCCAATGGCACATGCTACTAAAAAAGTCTATTATTATGAAAATGGTTTATTTACATGAAGCAGGGTTTTACATATGAGTTGTTTTATGCAATATCTGTTTATAGAGACCTACATTGTTCGGGGAGTATAGTTTTCCTTTAATTTGATATAAACTGTTGCTCAAGTATTCATTTTCGGGGTATAGTTTTCTTTTAACCCCAGATTGGACCTGGCACTAGACTTCCTGCATGCATGTGCGCACGGATGCCCCAGCAAACGAAGCTGGCTCATGCCAATAACGCTAATGCGCATGGAAACGCCGATAATGCGCATGCATGTGGGAGCGCTTCTAACACGAATGCTTGAAAACGGAGATAGATAGATAGATAGAGAGATAAGATACTGATAGAAAAGATAGATAGATAAGTAGACAGACAGGCATAGAATGATAGATAGATAGATAGAGAGAGAGAGAGAGAGAGAGAGAGATAGATAGATAGATAGATATAGATAGATAGAAAGAAATTGATCTCATGTGCAGCTACCAATGATGTTAGTGTATGTATAATTTAGTCCCATGTTTACATAGCAAGGTGCATAGTAAGGTGGTTGTGTGTGTGTACAATGAAAGGTTAGAAGTCATCTTGGGAAGACATCACGCATGTGTTAATCTCTGCAGCAGCAGCAACGTGCAGAGATTCCACTCTGACCTCCTGGTTAATCTGCATTCATTCAGAGTACTGGTACCTGACAGATCTGCTGTGTGTGCGTGTGTGTATATATATAAATATATATATATACATGCGAGCGTGTGTGTGTTTTTCTGTCAGGCTTACATTTTTACAGTTCTATTTATTTCACCCCCCCTTCCCCAGCAGAGACCTCTGTGACTCTCCCGAGCTCGTGCACTTAATCGATCAAACGCGGATCAGCCGCCACAAGACGCGCAGAGCGGATCCCGTTCCTTAAATATTAATTGTCGCAGCCTGAGCCTGGCGGAATGTATGATTGCAGCGTATGTAGCTGGTAGTGGGGGTGGGGGACTATTCCATTCGCAACAAAGACAGCGGCGGAGGGGGGAAACGCGACGTGGAGGAAAGATGCGATCACCAAAGAAGCCCGATTTCGGAAACGATGCTTTATCAGCCGCAGCCTTTGGCCACCGTAAAATGATCGTGCGGCTACTGCTGATCCTTTCTGTCGTCCAAAGGTAAGACTTAGCGATTTCTTTTATGCGTTACATAAATAATGAAGCCGCAAGCATTTCATTAGGGGCGCTAAGTGATTGTGCAGCGGCCGCTATAGACCAAATAGAATGTGCGATCCATTGCTATGAATTTCCTGATGGATATCTGCATCTTTAATGGATGTTAAGCAGAGACTGTGAAGGGGGGGGGGGGTAAGTGTAAATAGGATGAGTGCTGTAGGCATGATGATATATTACATAATACCTGCTGGAATATTCGTCTTTTAGTCGTGTAGCGTTTTTGTTTTACCTTACACTGAATAAAGCAGCTTCAGCACCACGGACAGCGGCCGCTGGAGGGAAAGCTCTTCATGGCTGGAGTTAATCAATTGCGCTTAATCGCTGCTTTTATAATTGGCACCGCTTTTAACGCCTGTAATGAAGGGGCTGCTTGTCCTGTTTATTTGACACCTTTTGTTTGAGGCTAAACTACGGTGGTGCTGGGGATGGTATTTGGGTTTGTGCTGGGGATTGTGCTGAAGCAGCCTTTCTGGCGAGGGGGAGAGAGCTTTCAAAGGCTGGGGATGGCGTGCTGATGTCAGCTTCGTGTGTTATTAATATAGCGACTCCTAAGGTGCTTAGTATTGATATAGTTGCTGCACTGGGCTTTGAGAGCCCATCCACTTGCTGCATCAGCAGCTTGGCGCTGCCATGTTGGAATGGTTTATTATGGAAAATGAGCATAGCATTTCCAATAGTGATGGCTTCACTGTTCATGTGGGGATGGTTTTATTTGCATCCTCATCCCCCCACACACATACAGATGAATCATGCTGCCTGTGGTACTGGGTGGGGGTAGGGTGACGAGAAGACCAAGGTGGATACTGTAGTCAGAAATGCCAACATAAAATCACCGGGGAATGGGCATTGCAACAGGTCGGACTGAGAATTATAATAGGCCCTGGCATTTCAGGTACACAGAGACCCAATCAGCCCACATAGAGGCCCAACCAGCCCATATAGAGGCCCAAACAGCCCATATAGAGGCCCAAACAGCCCCCACCAGCCCACTAAATACTGACTTTCTATGGGACCTTATAGCAGCCCCTCTGGCATTTGCCAGAACTTACATAAATAAGGTGAAGACCCTGTGCTGCTGTGTCATTTATGTTATCATCATCATCATCATCTCTCGTAGACACTCACATGCATATCCAGTGCTAAGAATGCAGCAAATGGAATGGGTGAAGAAAGAATACATTACCAGCCCCATAACATTTGTTCAGAGGGAAACTATCAGGACAGCAGTATATAGCACAACGTTGCTTGGCCCCATATAGCCAGTGATGGGTGAATCTGATCCTTTTCGAATTTGTCGAAAATCCTCAGAAATGCATATAAGTCTATGGGCAGCAGTTTTGTTTTTATTTTTACACATGGGACGGCGCAATAAATGTACCCACTGGAGTCTGTGGGCATAGTTTTCACAGTGAAACTTGGCAGGAAATTTCACTCATGTCTCAAAAAGTTGGCCACTACTGTCCAAATAATGAATAGTATGGCTAGTGTTGGACTGGCCCACCAAAAACTTCAGCCCTACACTTTTTACACATCCATTTGGCCTTATATACATCCATACATATTGACCAATCCATCTTTATGAGAAGAAATAGAAGCAAGATAATAAAGAAGCTTAGTGAAGAGAAAAGGAAAAATAATTTGTGATGTGGGCCTAAGATGTTCTTTTGGGCATCAGGCATCCCAGTGTGACATTGTGCATGTCACAATTGTATGATACTAGATGATACTATCTACATGGCAATGTAGATACTAGAACTACATTATTTGGAAGAATCCACTAATTTTCTTCACACCATAGTGCTTTTCAAAAGAAGTGAAACAGTTCCCATTACGACATCTGTCTCAAATTTACCTACATTATTCATGAAAATTTTATATATATATATATATATATATATATATATAATAGTGCAATTTGAGAGGACGCACCCCTTCCGGACTTACTTTTCAAGTTGGTGCGTTGTCAAGGGTTCATTTATCCATATTCTCAAGAAGGACCCGCACTCAGAAACGTAGCTTTGTGCTCAAATGTGCTTTATTAACCAATGCATTTCCAACATTTCGGCCCACGTTGGGGACTTTCTCATCCTTGAGAAAGGCCCCAACGTGGGCTTCCACTCAGTTGCACCCGTGACTTAAGTTAAAGTAATTACATGAACTTAAAATTGTTTACACTGCACAGTTTTGATAAAGGTTGAATTTACTTAAGTAGTTGTTATGTTGGGGTGTAAAAAGACCAAATCCATCAGGTTGAACCCCTCCATACAAACCCCAGTTCATATATTCATACACACACTTGTATAAACCCCTCCATACACTCGCATAAATTATATATTCCTATATCTATACTAACTATAGATTTTAGTATCACAATAGCCTTGGATATTATACTTGTCCAAGAAATCATCCAAGCCCCTCTTAAAAGCATTAACAGAATGAGCCATCACAACATCACCCGGCAGTGCATTCCACAACCTCACTGTGCTCACTGTGAAGAACCACCCATGTTGCTTCAAATGAAAGCTCTTTTCCTCTTGTCTAAAGGGGTGGCCTCTGGTGCACAAAAAGAACCCCTGCTATCACATTGAGGTAGAAATACATCTATTGCAATTGAATGTGATGCAGTAACACGTTTTTCTTTGGAAAATCTTCAGTGTCTGCTACCCTCAAAATGATGTCTAAGCCAGACACTTTTTTATGCAAGTACACTGTCTATTGACAAAAATTGCTGGGGCATCCCCCTTTCAAGGTGGTGGTAGCTCCAGGGTCCCCTGTGTCACTATATACTCTATGCACAACTCATCAGAACAGACTGGCAAGTGCCAGGAACAGCTGTAGATGCAAGTCAATTAAATGAATGCTGCTAGCTTGTGCAACAAATATGACAAAATTTGCCAGTATCGTAGGGCTTATTTGCAAATATTAGCAGCTTTGTACCCCTCCCCATTGTAAAGGCATGTGACTACTCACAAATCCCAGTCATTCTGAATGGCATGTGGTAAGGACAGGACTGCCTTGTGTTTGCCAGTGTGGTGCTCTTGATATATAATATGCCACAAGGTACAGAGCACTACTATACCACAAACACATTTGCCCCATGGGCTTTGTTAAATGACCCCCAGTGTTTCTCTCTCTTTTCTTTCTCTTACTCTCTCTTTCTTTCTTTCTTTCTTTCTATCTATCTTTCTCTCTCTCTTTCTTTATAATTACCAGAAGTTTCCAAGAGCAGAGAAGTGGAGAATGAACTACAAAGAAAATATTAATATTTCTCTATCAGCCATGCTTACAGGCAACTTCTATTTAACAAATAGATTAGCCACAATAGTGTAAGCTATTACACTATATTTATTCTGCAGAATGCTTTACCATACACAGCTCTGAGAAGCAGCCATATTAGCTTGGTGTGACATCACTTCCTGCCTGAGTCTCTCCCTGCTCACTCATAGTTCTGAGCTTAGATTACAGCAGGGAAGGGAAGAGAGAAGGATGAAAGGGAGGGGGAGCAAACTGAGCATGCTCAAGCCCTAGCCCTGGAGGTTTATGCTGAAAACAGGAAGTCTGATACAGAAGCCCATGTGTACACAATAGAAGGAAAGAAAAGCTGTGTTTATTTTGCCAGAGGACGCTAAGCAGCATTAACATTTTATCCAGTTTAGGCTGATGTTCTAATAGGGATGATTTTATCGTTTGACTGAATACTGAACTGAATCTGATCCATAATTTGCATATGTAAATTAGGAAAACGAGAGGGAGAGAGCACAATGCACACAGTGTATGGTTAAAAAAAAATTAGATTCCCATGTGTGATGAAAAGTTACATGACTTTTTAGATTCAGATTTGGTTTGACCGGGCACTTGAATTCAGCCAAATATGAATCCTGCTGAAAAAGGCAGAATCTTGACCAAATCCTGCATTCAGTGCACCCCTACTTCTGAAAACCCTTGTATATTACAGCAAGCGGTGGGTTCATTTTATAACACACACATTGAAAGGAGCCATGTGACAATTGTGGCATCACTAATTACAAAACACTATTTATAAGGATCCATTTAACATACGTGGTTCTTGTTTGCAACTAAGAGCAAAGGCACAAAAGGTAGTTTTTATCCCATTAACCTCAATAGGAAGTGCCATGAGATGCTCTTTACCTGCCTACTTGTAGCAGTCATCAAAATGCTTACTATGTGCTGTGAGTTGTTTGCAAATTATATCAATAATGAACATTTTTAGTTGCCCGGCACTAGTAGTAGTGTAGTCAATAGTGTAGCCTGGGGCTCTTCTCATTTATGTTAGGGGGAAGTGACCCACATCAAGTAACAGGACCTTTAATCAATGCTACAAGTAACAACACAATTACATTCTATACCATAATAATACCATGTAATCTAACCTAGACCCCAAACTACCCCGGGAGATATGCCATCTGATCCTGCTGTTAGTTTTCATTTTCTTTTAACTTAATTAATGTAAAGCCTATACAGATAGTTTGGCTAAAACTACTGCCTTTTCCCCCTTATATTAATCTCTTATTTCTGATTCATTGGCTGAAAAAAAAAACAGCTCTTTTCTATCTTCTTGGCGTTATTTCATTTTCCAGTTTGGCAAGCCAAATTGTCTTCGTTCATGCTTTCTTGGCATTCTTGTAATCATTCAAATATAATGTAGCCACTTCTGCTTTGATAACATAAAATGTTTGCTTTATCCTTACCCACATAAAAACTGGGTAACTGGGTAATAATCTGGAAAGTGGTTTTCTTTCATGTGTGTACAGGTATGGGACCTGCTATCCAGAAACCTCCGGACCTGTGGTTTTCCAGATAAAAGGCCATCATTTAAATCTCCATACCTTAAGCCTGCTAAATAATAATTTAAACATTAACTAAATCCAATATGTTTGTTTTGCTGTGCATAAGGATAATTTATTTCTTAGTTGGGATTAGTGATGGGCGAATTTATTCGCCAGGCGCAAATTCGCTGTGAATTCCCACGATTCGCGAAACATCAGCGAAAATTCACCTGCCGAAAAGTGGCTGACGTCAAAAATAAAAACGAGTTGCGCGCTGAAAATTACGCGACGCACGTCATAAACAACGCGTCAAAAATGTGCCACGACTCGTTTTGCTAATTTTTTGACAATTCGCAAATTTTTAGGCGAAACGGGATAGATTCGCCCATCACTAGTTGGGATCAAGTACAAGCTGCTGTTTTATTACTACAGGTATGGGACCTGTTATCCAGAATTCTCGGCCTGGGGTTTTCCGGATGATGCATCTTTCTGTAATTTGAATCTTCTAATCTTAAATCTACTAGGAAAAATAAATAAACCCAAAAGGCTGGTTTTGCCTCCATTAAGGGTTAATTATATCTTAGTTTGGATAAGTATAAGGTACTGGGTTATTATTACAAAGTAAAGGAAATAATTTTAAAAAATGTGGATTATTTGGAGAAAAAGCATGGGAGACGGACATTTTGTAATTGGAATTTTCTGTATAATGGCTTTCTGGATAATGGATCTCATACCTCATACAGGGGAAAAAACCATCATTATTAAAAATTTGAATCATTCAATTAAAACGTCTACGGGTTTCCAGTAATTCTGTGCTTTCTGGACAATTGATTTCTGGATAACGGATCTCATACCTGTATCAGAAACAATTTAGTGCATCATGTCTAAAGTACATTATTTCAGGAGTCCCTGTACTTTAAATCTTACTGACATTCATTTATCACAGTAATAGTAGAACCAGTTGGCCTCTATTGTTCCTGTCTTGTTATCGCTTTTTCTGCCCAAGAAAATGAATGTTGGCACGGTGCAAATTAATCATACTCTTTTGTAACATTTGTCACTCTGTTGCAGAGCTATGTAAACTTTTTTAGGTAAAGTCTAGGAGTAGTCTCCTTTTAACTAGCTATGTGTACACAGTAAATACAGGGTATTATTGTAGCAGAAAACATTGCTACATTAACTTGGATCAGGATGGCCAACGGACTTTAAATTGCCATACTTAGAAAAATAATATAAATTATTGTTTGCCAAAAGAGACAATTATAGAGCTATGCAGTGTCTTCATATGGGGTAATTTATACGACTCTGGGCAGATTTGAACCTGCACAGCAGATCAACAATGCAAATTTTTACTTTCATTGTTTCTCTGAAGCTGGTTGAAAAATGGTACTTGGTGAGTGTTTGCTATGGGTTACTATCCTTGGGCAAATTTTCCCAGGGTTGGTAAATGACCATGGCCAGCTATTAAACATCAAAGTTAGAGCACTGAAGCAATAAATTATTACTGCAGGCGATTGACCATCTTGAAAGTTGTTTCTTGCTCACTGAGCAGGACCTAGTTGGGTCAGAACAGCAGCAGAATGATGAGGCAGTTAGCTGGGTGACAGTTAGAAAATCTAGTGTGGGCAAAAGGAAAATGGAGGCTGCTCTGGGGTTTATACATCCCAGCAGATTCCCTAGATTGTGTGAAGAAGATGGGAGTGTGAACTCTGGATTGGCAATTCTAGATGGGGCGGGCCTAAGCAGATTTTGGTTGCAGGGGATTCAATTATTAGGGAAGTGGATAGGGTAAACTGTCTTCTGGATCGATACAACCGAACAGTTTGCGGACTTCCTGGTGCCAGGGTTCTGTATGTGGTTGATCGGGTAGGCAAATTATTGGGTGGGTCTAGGCTTGACCCAACATATTTGTACTAATGATAATATAAATGGTAGGTGGATCTAGGCTCTAAGATTAAGGGAATGTCTTCCAATATAATTTTTTCTGAAATTTTTCCTGTGTCACATGCAAGTTTCAGAAGACAGCGGGAGTTTATGGAACTAAATGCATGGTTCAAGTGTTGGTGTAGGAAGGAAGGGTTTGGGTTCCTAGAGCACTGGTGGATTGCACCTCATTGGAAGAGGGTCTGCTGTGCTAGGGGAAAGAATGGCTAAGAGGTTTGAGGAGTGTTTAAACTAGGCAAGGGCGGGGGGTGAGATTATGAATAATCCTTCATTTTCCATAATTGAGAAGGAGATAGGGGTTTTTGTAGTTAAGTTGCCTAATTCTGGGAAGTGCCATTCTGTTGGCACTGAAGCACATAAAGTAGTGTTTTTGCATAGAAAAGGGCATAAACTCAAGGGATGAAAACATAATTATGCCTCTTTATAGGTCCCTGGTAAGGCCTCACCTCAAGTATAAATGTGCAGCTTTGGGGTGTAAATGAGCTGGAGAGAGCGCAAAGATGTGAAAATAAACTGCTAAAAGGGATGAAAGGCACATTATGAGGGTAGACTGTCAAGGTTGGGGGTTTCTCTGGAGAAAAAAGGGGCTTGCGAGGGGACTTGATTACACTTTACAAGTATATTAGAGGACAAATAGCAGGGGATATTTTTACCCATAGAGAGGATAACCGCTCCAGAGGTCACCCCTCCAGACTAGAGGAAAAGAACTTTCATTTGAAGCTGTGTAGGTGGTTCTTCACAGTGAAGACAGTGGAGGGGTTGACCATTTCAACCCACTTTAACTATGTAGGTAAAAATCAGACACAGGAGACCTTGCTGGAGGAAATCTGGCTACTGCTTTATTAGATACATAAATAACCAGAACAGCAGCTATACAGGAACTGGTCATGAAATTAAATATGAAAATTAAACATGGAAGGATCGCAAGTTTAGGCTACCTCCCACCCACAAATTAACTCACCAGATCTATAAACACAGTGCAAAAACTAAGGGGTTGTTTACTAACATTAAAATTTCTTCTTTTTTTCACAAATTGATTTTTGTCTCCAAAAAAGTCTTCATTTTTAAAAACATGTATTTAAACTCCTAAAAATGTGATACTTATAGGGGTTTATTTACTAAAACTCAAATGAATCTCAGATATTTATGAAACAAAGTCAACCCATCTCCCACCAACTTTGGAGTGACAAAACGTCATGACAAAACTTAGGGTCAATAACTTTATTGAATTTCTGATGCGAAAACTTGACTTTATTGGATTATCCAGAGCAGATCACCTTGTCAAGACACAACATCCAGGATATCGGCCATTGACTTCTACATGACCGCGTCAGGTTTGAGATGTAGTATTTTTGGATTTTTAGCAGCTATATAATATCACTAAAAATTCCAGGATTTTTTTCCATAAAAAATAGTTTTCACTTTGAAAACCTTGACCAGATAAATTTGAGGTTTAATAAATGGGCCACATCAAATGTAAAAGCCTCAAATTTCACTAACACAAAACTCACTAACACAAAACTATGGCAAGTTAAAACAGTTGAGGTCCTATTAAAGTCAATGAGAGCTGCCCTGATCCTAATGGATCTTTTTTTTTTTAGCCATTCAGACTTTTCAGCGCTACGAAACAAGTTGGCACTATAGAAATACATTTTAATAATAATAGAGGTTTTTTGATTTCTGCTAGTAATTGTGTGGAAAAAACTAAATTTTAATTTTTTTCATTCATACTTTTTATATTAACTTCTTTTAACATATTACAAGGCATTTGTTAGTTAATAGAAAAAGAGGTTAACCATAGTTTCAAAAACTACTAAAATGAATAGGTTGATAAATGGGCCTCCAAAACATAAATGTCTAAAATGAATTCCATTCTTATGGAAACCTACTTCTGGAACTGAATTTAGATCTAAGTTTTCTCCTTATCAAATTGAATCTGGCTGATATATACCAAACATCTGCCTTCCTCAAGCTAGGCTCCATATCAAGTGATGCCCTAGCTACTCATAGGGACAAGGAATCCAGTCCCTTCCACCAACAGTAAGCCAATAGGTTTGTAGTCCCAGGCTGCTGGACATCCATTACATTATGTTATAGAATGGCCAATTCTAAGAAACTTTTCAACTGGTCTTCATAATTTATTTTAATCATTTTTATTTTATTAGCCTTCTTCTGGCTTTTTCATATGCCCATTAAAGTTACACATTTATTGTTACTTTTTTTTATTACTCATCTTTGTATTCATGCCCTCTCAATATTCATGTTCCAGGCACTTGACAAATCAGTGAATAGGTGCTAGCGTAATTTGTACGGTAGCAACCAGATTGCTGAAAATACAGGGATACTGAATAAAAAAAAAACAATTCAAAAACCACCAAAAACAAATTGTATCAGAACATCACTATTTACACCAAACTAAAAATTTAACGCAAACGTGAACAACCCCTTTAAGTATGGCTTCAAACACCCACCTTTATTAAGAAACACCTAAAAAGGTTTTACTGCTTTGACAGATCTGAAATGCTGTCTAAAGACTAATCATTATTCCCTTTTTAATGGTGGATGTAGGGAACACCAGTTCTAGGGGCAGATTTATCAAAATGTGATTTTCAAGTCACTGACATTCTATTCATTCCTATGGGATTTTGAGAACCCTATTTATCAAATGGAGAGTTTGGACTTTCATCCAGTTACATACAATTCTAAAAATTAATGAATAGAACATGGGCAAGTTTTAATTTAAAAAGCTCCAAATTCAGAGTTTGATAAATCTGCCACTTAATGCATATATTTAGGTATGAAGCTTTGGTTAAAAGAGAAGGAAAGCTACAGAAGCAATTTATTGCCAATAGATTAGCCAGTTTACATTGTAAACTATAACATTATATTTATTCAGCAGAATTCATTACAATATCTAAGTAAATAGCTATAGAAGCCCTCTCTGTTTGTTTTGGAAATCAGCTGCCATATTATCTTGTGTGTCATGATGTGACATCATGTCCTGAGTCTCTCCCTGCTCACTCAAAGCTCTGGGCTCAGATTACAGCAGGGAGAGGAGGGAGGGAGAGGAGGGAGGGAGAGGAGGGAGGGAGGGAGGGAAAGGGAGTGGTAAAGGGAGAGAGGAGCAAACTGAGCATGCTCAAGCCTTAGCCATGAAGTTTTAAGATGAAAACAGGAAGTCTGATACAGAAGCCCAAGTATACACAATAGAAGGAAAGAAATGGGGTGTTTCTTTTGACAGAGGACTCTGAGCAGCAGTACTTTGAGGGTTTACTGATGTATTTATATATACCTTTCTGATAAAGCTTACTTAATTCTAGCCTTTCCTTCTCCTTTAACATGTTTTGTGTTTATTTAAGTAGGCTAAACAGAGCTTGGAGAGAGTAGCGTTACAAACACAAGATCCTCTTTTCTTAGTTTGAGCACTTTCATGGTAAATTCCTTGCAGAGAAGATTATTGTCTTAGGAAAGAATATAATTATTTAGCCGCTTTGATTGCAAAGGCAAATCATTTTTTTTTCTAACAGATGTATTTATCTTTAAACCTCTTAAGTTTCTGAAGAATACTAAAGTAAAAGTATGTTGCATCAGATTTTTTTCCTTATTGCAAAACATGTTTCTGAATCAAACACCTGCCCCAACTGGCCTCTGTTTCAATAAATATCCAATATTCTGTGTTTTAATCACAAGAATTGATCTTTAGGGACTAGAAATTGAATATTTTTCCATCAATAATTAATGTTACACAATGTACATTGGAAAACCTCCTCAATGCTACTTAAAATCCCACCTCCCTTGGGAAGAAACAGTTGTACATTCAGCACAGGGGAAAATGGAAATGTACCCACCCTGTGTTTGGCCTGACAAATGCATCCATATCAATGAAAGATATTGATTAATGTTATTCAAAGCCATTGTTCCTCTTAAACAACAACAAAGCAAGGGCAGGTTGTGATAGGGTCTGGGTTGGTGGGGCCCACCTGTTTTTTCCCTGTTTTCCTCAGGCCCAGTCCAACCCTAGCATGTTGCTAGTAGGTGCTACTAACTTGTTCCAATAAACCTCCAAAAACAGCATTGCTGGGAGTCACCTGCTGCCAAATATTCTCAAAAGCTAAGACTTCTGATTGGGTTTTGGGCTTCCCCCTTGCTTCAATGCACTTGAACCTAAAGAATCATGTGCAGACATCACTTGCATGGCAAACACTGGGAATAATGCCAGGCAGACTTTGAAAATATTAAGCACCATTGTACTGATTTTGTGACAAAGCACAGATCAATAATTCTCCTCTATAGATACAGAATGCTTTCTGTTAAATATAGTAAACACACAGCGATATTGGAAGTTGTTATTAAAATTTGAGTATTTGTATTCAGGGTCGGACTGGGCCAGTGGGACAACAGGGAAAAAACCTGATGGGCCCCCGACTGTTGTGGAACTGCTAGCTCAGATCCAAATCCTGTGATTCTGTGTGATGTGGGAGGCAGTAGCCCTGGTGGGCCCCAGGCATCTCAGTTCAAATGTTTGTATTGTTAAAACACAATATATAGCAGGTTTCCCAGATACAAATGTAACCATGGATACATCTGTTTCTTGTGGAAAACTCACCAATTTAGAATAGTGGACCAGGTGCTCCAGCCCCAGGTCCTCAGCTCAGGGGAGCAGATAGTCTGTGCAGAAAGAAATGGAAGGATTAGGGCACACTGGAAACCACATGCAAATCAGACCAAAAATGATTTGTAAAAAAATTGAAAAATCTTTATTAAACAATCATCTCAAGCCTTAAGCCTTTCATGTCTATATGACACGAAATAAAACAGAAAATATATACACATATACACATATATATATATACATCCTATCTAACAGATAAATCACAGGGTAAAGATGAGGTTAAGTCCCTGTGAAAATAGCTTTAGTATTGTACCCTTTAGACCCATTCATATGATAAGATTTTTCAGGACATGAACGCCCGTTATTTTTTTTCTTTCTAAGTCTAATCAAAGGTCAGTTTCCTTTTTTAGTAGCTAATCAAACTAATATATGGAAATTAATCCCATTGGGAGACAATAATTAATATAGCAGTTTGTGGGGTATCGTATTTTTCTCTAATTAAAGGGTCAGAAGCATATAGGAAATTAAAAGGCATGTGCATTTATAAATAATATTCAGCCTACACTAATGAATTATACCTAAATGTTGGAGATTTCGTTCAATGCAGTCAAATGAGATTACTGCCAAGAATATTTTCACCCAAAGGTAGAAGGCGGCAACGTAAATTTCCCTTTAAATGACATTATCTATTTACTATTCAAGGCAAGATGACAGATGGAGCATTGAGCTTTGCACATAGCACCTAAGCTAAGCTAATTGAGCCTTAGAGGCCCATTTATCAATAGTCTCATCTTGGTGGTTTTGGAGTTTTTTTGAAACCACAACTTAAGAAGTTTTCTCTAAAACCACAAATTATGTCATGCATATTATATATATTAAAAGATATGACTATAAAAAGCACAAATGAAAAAAAACAAAAAACGCTGAATGATGTGCTAAAAAAATCAGAAAACCTCCAAAAATGTGAATTTTTTGGACAATTACTACCAACCCCCTCCCCTCAAAAAGAAACACCTTAGTCTTGAATTTAAAAAAAAAAAGACACCACAAATCTTTAGAAGAAAATTACGATTTATGAAAAAAATAGAAATCTAAATTTTCATAATCTGGCCTCTCATAATCTCTAAAGAGATGTGTTTTAAGAGATCTTTTGAAGGCAGAAGATTGTAAGAAATTCAGACAGAACAAGGGAGAGAATTCCAGAGAAGGGAAGTCCCCCAAGTCTTGCCTGTGAAGAGGTAATGAGTAAACAGTTGAGAAATAAGTTAGTAGAGGGTAACAAGTGCTTTAAAGAGTATGTGGATATAAATTCAGAGATGCAAGGTGGGGCAGAGTTATGAACTGCATTTGTCCAGTTAGAGTTTTGACTCAATTTGGTTTATGAATTAAGTGTTTTAATGTAGAAATGGAAAGATTGAAATGTATAATTTGAATTAATTTTAAATATGGAAATGTAGAAATAATTGCTTATGTGATGCATGCGTATAGAATGAAAGCTGGGAAAATATGTATTAACAGCATGAAGTCTATGTAATAAAACATCAAGCAATAAAGATCTGTTTCTCCAAAGATGCCCCAGTAGCTCCCCATCTTCTTTTCTGTTGATTCACTGATTCACATGCTCTGTGCTGCTGTCACTTACTGAGCTTAGGGACCCACTCACAATATACACTACACATAGGGGCAGATTTACTAAATTTACATAAAGGATTCAAAGTTTGATCGAATTTTCAAAAGGATTCGAATTCTCAAATGTTTTTGAAGACCACTTCGACCAGTGAATTTTGAAAATTCAATCGAATCAAATGATTCAAATAAAAATCTATTCGAATATTCGACAATCAAAATACTTCCCCTTTAAATTTGTAATCGACTGCCTAGTTCGTCAGATCAAAGTTACCAAATTGGGTTTAGATATTCGATCGAATTGGTTAAAATCGTTCGAATCAATCGATTTGAACTGTTTTATTGATCTAATATTTGCTATTCGATCGTTCGACCAATCAAATTCAATGGTCGAATTTGAAGGATTTTTATTCCCCAGCTATTCACATGGTCGAATTCGAGGGTTTTTAACCCTCAAATTCGACCAATAGTAAATCTGCCCCATAGAATATAAATGTCACAATATAAGGCTGATTAGTAATTAATATGGATAATTACTGCATGGCGGCACAGAAACCAGTGCAATTAGCTGCATCAGAATTTAATAATCAGCCCTTGTAGCATCAGCTTATATGACAGACCAACCTCATTTTCTGCTTGATAATTAGTGACAACCCCTAAGCTTAGCTTCTCAACAACTGCTCAGAGCCCACCGAGCATGTGAGTGTCACAGACACTTTCCCTGTGACAAGTTTGAAGTCCTGGATCATTGCTGCTATTGACAAGCTGAAATTTTATGCTGGTGCAATACGTTCATTATATAAAATATTTATTTTTAGTCCTATTCATTTTTAGGGTTTCCTTCTCCTTTAAAAAGTTGTGTTTTTCTCCAAAAGATTACAGCATCTTCAAGTACTTCTTTAAAGTGAGCAATGAACAATTAAAATTCACAATGCAATTGCAGTCTATGGAAGAATGTTACGTTGCGAAGTGCTAATTTTTATGTATGCCTGCTTGTGCAATCTCATTTTAAAACAGCTCTAATACAGGTATGGGGCCTGTTATCCAGAATGCTTGGGACCTAGGGTTTTCCAGATTTCCGTAATTTGGCTCTTCAGACTTTGTCTACTAGAAAATCATGTAATCAGGATTAATTATATCTTAGTTTGGATCAAGTACAAGCTACTGTTTTATTATTACAG
>CM044435.1:14849537-14865719 GCA_024363595.1 Xenopus borealis | reverse complement strand
TCCTCTTCCCTCCTGTGAAAATGACATGCCAGCCTCCCAAAACACACAAAACACCTCCTTTAAGTCAGCCCCTTCACATAACACACATCTGTGTACATACAGGCTGCCACACCAAATCCTATCAGAGGAGTTCTCCTCTCCTCACACACTGGCCCTGCCTGCCCTACAGTGCAGTGTGTATGCAAATTAACCACACTGACTAGGAATCAGAAGATGACTGACAGGAGAAGCAGCCAATCAGAGCTAAGCTTCAGAAACGGCTGCATTTGTGCACTTCCTGCTGCTGCCAGGATTGTGTATGTAAAATAAAGAAGTACAGGAAGTCACTGTAGCGTTTTTTGGGGGTCTGCGACCTCCCCCCACTGGGGGCCCATGATGAAGGGACCCCATCAGCAAAAGCATCCATCTGTGCTGAATATCTCATCAACTGCACATTTTTGGTTAAACATTTATATGGCAAAGCTTGTTATTTCTACATGAACTGTTACATTTTTGAATGTTCTATGAAGGTGAACAACCCCTTTGATAAACTCATCAACACTCTCTGGGGAATCTTCTGTGGTCAATTCTTATTCAAGGCCTTCCTAAAATTGCTTTGTGATCAGCCTCATTCCAGGCAGTATTCAATATTCTATCATGCAATTTCTAAATAAGGCATCATTTGCCGCTACAGACATTTTACCTTGCACAAGTATTAAAAGAACCCTGTTATCCAGAAAGCTCCCAGATTGGATGTCTCCCATAGACTCCATTTTATCGAAATAATCCACATTTTTAAAAATGATTCCCTTTATCTCTGTAATAATAAAACAGTACTTTGTATGTAATCCAAACTAAAAGGTAAGTAATTGTTATTGGAAGCAAAAAAAAAGTGCATTGTTTTTATTTAATGTTTAAATGATTTCTAGTAGAATTTAGGTATGAGATCCAAATTACAGAAAGATCCATGTCCCAAGCATTCTGGCTAACAGGTCTTATACCTGTAGTTTCAACTGTTACAAAGCAATTGGAAGCTAACCTAGCTGACATAGCAGACAGAAATTCTTTATAATCATTTAATAAAGAGCTTCTTTGCTTAGGAGAAACCATGCTTATGCATCACAGAGAACTGGGGTTAGAATAAATTCAACCTCTGAATCATCATTAGGCTTAGATCAGAAAAGGAAATAATTAGTTAATAGTGATGGGCGAAACGGGCGCGTTTCGCTTCGCCGAAAAATTCGCGAATTTCCAGAGAAATTCGCGAATTTTTCGCCGATTCGCGAAACGTGTCGCGCGTCGTTTTTGACGCGGCGCGTCGTTTTCGACGCGTCGCGTCATTTTCGGCGCGCGCCGCGTCGTTTTCGGCGTGTCGCGTCAAAAACGACGCGCGACTCGTTTTTGCGCGGCAAATTTTTTTGCGCAAATTTTTTTGGCAGTTTCGCAAATTTATTCGCCAGCGGCGAATCGCGGGAATTCGCAGCGAATTCGCCCCTGGCGAATAAATTCGCCCATCACTATTAGTTAACAAAAACTAATAAAACAGTAAAAATAATAAAGGGCTAAATAAAATATATCAGGGAGCAATTAGCCTTTGTTTTTGAGATTGTAGATTGCATTGCTTGAGCCCAGGTGCTGATTTGTGTGTGAGAGTGGTCAGGCTTTATTCAGACCCAGCTGGATCCATTTTTTTGGCCAAAGCAACAATGTCAGAGCAGGACTACACAGACGATTGATGTCTGTATTCAGAGCAAGCGACGATGGGCGTGAAAACGGATATAACAGAAAGTAATAGAAAAGTCAGATGGTTTTGCAGGATTGATGCAACGCGACTGTCCAATGAAGATGCAGCTTGCAGCATTTTCATCCGACAGTCGTGTCGCGTCTCATCAACGCTGTAACACCATCCGACTTCCTATTACCTTACCTTGTTCCTGTCGCATCTGACTCATCGCATCCAACGAAAATGGACGTCAATCGTCCATGTAGTCCTGCCCTTAAGGTTGCTGAAAGGGATGCACCAAATTCACTATTTGGGATTTACCAAATCCCCAAAACCTTTGTGAAAGATTCTGCCAAATACCAAACCTAATCCTAATTTGCATATGCAAATTAGGGGCATAAAAGGAAAAAGTGTGATGAAGTGCTACAGTGAGGCATGAAATGCATCAGGTGACAAGACGTTATATTTTAGTAAAAGGTCACAAGAAAGAGATCTGTTCATGCTTTTATTGTTAAGTTGGCAATGAAGTGTTTTCATTTTTTCACCCGTGGTTGTTAAAGCTCCCATCTATCTACTCTTCTATCAGACATAAGGATTCAGCCAAAACAGAATCCTGCTGAAAAAGGTGGTTACTAATCAGAATGTTTATTGAAACCCAGTGGTTGGGTCCCCACTTTTTATTAGTGACTGGATTTTAGTCTACAACAGCAGACAGAATATGCAAATGAGTGGAAATGACTCCAAAACTGAAACAATGTAGTGCAACTATAACTCTCAACAACCTCTTTAGTGTTGTAGCCCCCAGACCTGGACAAGAGAAAGTTTGAGAGCACAATGAATCACAACCCAGTGTATACAGTGACTGCTCAGGGTATTTAATCAGCAACTAATGTAACAGCATTGGAAGTGTAAGAAGGCAGAGAGATCAGTCAGATGGGCTGGATCATATGTGGGGGACCAGGGGGCAGAGTCAGATCACACACACACACACACAGCGAAAAATGCTGTACCAAAGGATTTTGACAAAGTCAGGTCAAATTTCCTAACACAAACTAAATTACCAGCTCTAGCTAAATTACTGGAACAACCTTTCTCTAAACCAGAGAACCCTGTTTGCTCTGTCAATTAGTTGACATGGGCAATTGCTAGTGACTGGCGAATTCACTGTGAATTCCCACGATTGGCCACAGGCTAATAAATCCAAAAATGGACACTAGCATCCAAAACGAGACACGGCTGCGTTTCTATAATTTTTCGCAGTTTCGTGAATTTCTACTAGAAATTCGCAAGAATTTTGGCAAAGCAAAACACCCCAGATTCGCCCATCACTGGCAATTGCAGTTTATTGGAGTAAACTAGCTGGTATGTTAGCCCCTATCCTTGCTGAAACAGAATCCTTAAACAACTAAACAGAAGTGCCAAGAGCACAATGTTAACGCACAGGGCCGGATTTGAATCACTGGCGCCCCCAGGCTGCACGATCCTAGTGCCCGTCTGCTGTGCAACCCTGTGGTCCTAGAGCTCACCGCCAGCGGGAACCCACACGCCAGAGCACTGGGGAACTGCGCTTCATAGGCCCGGGCCTCTGTGACCTCGCCACAAATCCTGGCCTGTTAATGCAAGTACATTAAATAAATGTGGTTTTATGCACGACTGCAACTGCATTTACAGTTGCAATTGATCCCTTAGGTTTGAAATAAATCAAAGTCTTTATACATGGTCAACAAATGAAAGAATGTGATTAACAACAAAACATCTGAATACAAATTCTCTATAAGATAAAACCCATGGTTGGTAAATGAGTCTTTAGAGAGGGTGCTTTTTTAGTACATGTAGAAGGACTTACCATGATTCTGATAAACTGTTTTTATTGCTTGAAGATGGATACCCAAAGGAAGAAATAATCTATCAGTGGAAGCGCAGTTCAGTTGAGGTTGGAGACATAAGGTCATGGAGGCTTTATCAGTTCTCATTTGTTGGATTAAGGAATACAACTGAAGAAGTGAAGACAACATCAGGTAAAGACTTTTGAAAGGCATTCTCAAAGGACTAAACACACAAGGTATAGAAAGGTTACGACAAAGAAAGATTCACCTTTTTGAAGAAAATTGGGATGATTGGCAATGTTCAAGGAATTTATGGGAGGGCTTATTTATCAAAATTCTAAGTTTTGAAAGGTGAGATTCTAGTGGTTTTAGAGGTACAAAGGGGAAATTCCACTCAACGATGGGCTAAAAAATCTGAATACATTGGTAACCTCTAAAAATCTGAGTTTGTCAGACAATTCCTAGTCAAAGTCAAAATTGATTTAAAACGATCCATGAGGACTTCTATACGACTGCAAAAACTTTTACCTGGCAAAGTTTTATTTTAGTGGTTTTTGTTGTTTTTACACTTTATAAATCTTGCTTTTCTAAAAAAAAAACCACACACTTTTTTTTTGCATTTGGAAATAAATCAAAACTTGATTGTGAGTAAATGGGCCCCCCTGAAATTTGCCACAGACAGCTCCAGTTTAGGCAAACAAATTTGAAATGGTGATAAATCAGAAACATTGATAAGTCACCCAATTGGGATCACTTAATCCAAAACCCTAATTGAAAGTCACTTTCCAGTGTATATGACTTGAAAATGATCATTGATCTTTAGTCATGTGTAAATGACTAAACTGGAAGCAGTTTTTGTCTGTTGTTGCCTGTTGAGTTTTTCAAACTACAGAAACTATAAGAAACACAACTTTCCTCCTCCAGACAAAACTCCAGTTCCTGCTTTACCTTGCACACATCTATAATTTAATTTTCATTTGTTGCACTTTTACAACATGCAAGATATTTTGGGAACTGGAATCTTGGCTGGACAAAAACTGATCCTTGTAACCATGTTGTAGGAAGAAACTGATTTCAGTTGAATTTTTATTTATAAACAACTTTCCAACAATTAGAAAATTCTACTATAAATGTTACTAAAGAATTTCATTCATTATGAAAAAAAACAGGTTGTGGGTGGACACCCTCTTTGAAAATGAAATGTAATTTAGTTTACTCCCAATTAACACCTAAAATTTACACCACTACAGATGGCGTAAACAATTAAAATCAATGACAAGTAGAGAAAAAAAGGGATGAAGCATACTTTGTATAAAGAGGTGTAACTTCATTTTTCTTTTTCAAAGATGGTGTAGCAGAGTGTTAAACAGGTGATGTGTGGTGACACCACTTTTTTTTTTACAGAACTGTATAATATCTGTATATTCATATAATATGAACATTAGATTTGTTTTTTTCTTGATTTCCAGGATGTGATAATATACCACTTGTGTTAAACTGTCCTACACACCAATTAAATCCTAGCATAACATGCTCAGCTACAGAATGACTTGTGAGCATCAGTGTGTGTGGGGAGGGCACATATACATGCTTTTTCAATGATATGAGATCCCATGAGGTTTATTTGCAACCCATAGGGTATAGCATTGGATGGAAGATAATCTTTAGTAATTATACAGTTTTAGTGCATCTTTAGGAATAAAAAGACCTTGTACAACATTCCTGCTTGGGCTTTGCTTTGCTCAAAAGTCTGAGATGGGTCTAATTCAGTAGATTGCACCCAACCCAGACCTGCCAAATCGCTGATCAGACCCAGACCCGCTCACTCACACAGCTGCTTCTTCACATGGCAACCTAAACAGTCCAAAAACAAATTTTCCAACCTGATCCCCAGCCAGCGAAAGAGCCATGCAATCTTTAAAATAACGTCAAATGTCAAATCTGGGCAAACATGTGAACATTGTAGGAAATATCTTTGTTTAAATCTCCCCACAACTAAGCAGCCCACATCCTGTCCATCTACCCCTGCAGGATACCAGCAGGTCACCAATGTGGACAGAGAGAGAGGTTTTCAAACCAAATTACAAGCACTATGCAAGATAGCCATGGTACACTAACAAATGCAGGACTCCATCTTAAGGTTGCTTTTTAAAACCATACTACTACTATTCCTATTAAAATTTGGAACATGGTACAGCAGTATAATGTTAACTAATATATTCACTTTAATGAATGTTTTTATTCATATCCATGACAATAAAAGTACAATTATATTAATACAATTGGTTTTTGCAGTGAACCTGCATTTATGGATTTTTAGAATTTTTGTATGCTTCTTTCTTTCTTTAAGTTCAGTACTTTTCTGTGCTTCTCTTCTACAAGTTGTTTTGACTCTTTTAATAACAAATCATTAGTGCCAAAGGCTACTTTTGTACTGGAAAGTGTTAGAGTCTGACAGTGCGCCAAGTCACAAGGTTGCAGGTACAGCTGAGTTTGTTTTACTGTAATAAATAGTTTGATCTGTTACTTTTCATTTACAGTTGTCTCTGCCTGCTTCTTGATGGAGTTATTGTTAAAGGGTTTTATATTCAAACAGGGTCAGGCTGGGCACTGCAAAGCCCATCAGGACTCCTTCCCCTTCTGCCTAACAAGTCACCAACCACCATCTATGCCCCTCCTGTGTGCAGCTTAATTAATTTTGGTGCAATCGTTAAAATAATTTTCCTGGTGTCCAGTCGGCCCATTTTCTCCCTGTATTCAAATGGTCATTGGTAGTACCTTCAACTAAGGAGCATATAGTAAAAGAGTAGCAAGAGCAGTGATAATATTAAATAACTGCACCTTTAGCCCTGTAGGATGGGATTTATTTTAATACGTCCAGAGTAGTGTTTACGTTTCCACAAATTATCATTTTTGTAAGATGTGTTTTTATATAAAAAAATTAAACACAAAAACTAAATTTACTGTATACGATATCTCTGAAATGCATTCTTATCAGTGAATTATTTAAAAATAGCTATTTAAAATTAGTAAATTACACATTTCCCTCATGTTTTTGTTTTCTGGGGTAAGCATTTATAATAAACATCATAATGATTAGACTTCATCTTTAATACTGTGATATTCTATAAGAAGCTTAGATGATTTTTTCTATTAATATGTCAATGTCCTCTCATTTTCCCTTTTACTTAGACACAGGGTATTCAATATTTATAGCCAAATGACAAAAGGGTACTTTAACACTATTTAGACAATGCCAATAAGAAAATGTCATATGATGGATCTTTTCGTTTCCAGACATTTAATGATAATAGCGCCCATGTCACTTTAAATATTGCCTGAAATATGGCATTCTGTGAAAAATGCTGCTCGATTATTATTTCTCATTTGGAAAAGGCATTCTGCAATGTCTTTGAAATTCAATGCGCCTCTGAAGTATAAATCTGAATATAAATGGCATTGTACTGTGCAGTGGCGTGTTAAATCCTTCCGCGGCACAGGTGCACCAAGAAGGGAGTTCATATGCAAAATTCTGCTTAACAAAAATTAATTCATATACATCAAACATGTTTGTCTTTGCTCTCAAAGATGCAGTAATGAACAGTTTAAACTGTAAAATGGGGGAGGACATAAAGCAAGCTATTTTTCTTACTATCTTTTAAAAGACTGAGCAATAATATTACTTTGTTATCAAAAGGAAACTAATATTTGAAGTATTCCTTGGTTTATATAAATCCACATGGCTTTATGAAACAAAGTTTAGCATTTTCTGGGAAGAGAGACCTCAGTTTTTGGGGGGTGTCATTTCAATCTATGAGAAATAAAGTAATAGGTAATTATAACCATAGTAAGGTAATTTGTTCTCCTGCTTAGAATTCTGCAAGTAATCCCTGTGATTCATCCACTGCATCTGATGGAATTTAACATGAACACCCTTCTACATACCCTGGCAGAATTTATGATTTCAGAGAATATGAATGATAACACACAAACCTTTCTTTCACTCATGGTTAATGGTTGGCTGAAGCCATTTATTGTCAAACAACTGTGTTTACTCTTTTTAAGTCATAATCACTACACAAACTACCCAAATGACCCTGATCAAAAGTTTACATACCCCAGTTCCTAATACCGTGTATTGCCCCCTTTAACATCAATGACAGCTTGAAGTCTTTTGTTGAGGATGAGGCTCTTTATCTTCTCAGATGGTAAAGCTGCCAATTCTTCCTGGAAAAAAGCCTCCAGCTCCTGTAAATTATTGGGCTGTCTTGCATGAACTGCATGTTTGAGGTTTCCCCAGAGTGGCTCAATGATATTGAGGTCAATAGACAGATGGCCACTCCAGAACCTTTACTTCATTTTGCTGTAGCTTGGCGTTGTATTTTGGATCATTGTCATGTTGGAATGTCCAAGGATGTCCCATGCGCAGCTTCCAGGCTGATGAGTGCTAATTTGCCTCCAGTATTTTTTTTATTTCACCTGAAGTTATTTGTGGGTTTTTCCTTGCATCCCGAACAATTTTTCTGGCAGTTGCGGCTGAAATATTAGTTGGTCTACCTGAATGTGGTTTGGTTTCAATAGAACCCCTAATTTTCCAGTTCTTAATTAGAGTTTGAACACTACAGATTGGCATTCTCAATTCCTTTGATATTTTCATATATCTTTTCCCACAGATCCTTTCACAATTCTTTTGCCTTCCCCATGACTTAGAATCCAAAAAAACATCAGTGCAGCACTGGATGAAAGATGCAAGGGTCACTCAGGAATCTAGTCTAAGTCATTGACCTTTTATACTCACTAATTACAAGCAAACAGATCACAGGTAAAGATAGTTACCTTTAAAAGCCATTCTAATCCTTTTGTGTCAAGTTAGATTGCATGTTATCAGGCCAAATCACCAGGGAATGTACACTTTTGATCATGGTTATTTGGGTAGCTTGTGTAGTGATTATGATTTGCAAGGAAAACCCCACAAATAACATCAGGTGAAATACAAAATATACTGGTGGCAAATTTGCACTCATCAGCCCGGAAGCTGCACATGGGACATACTTGGATATTCCAACATGACAATGATCCAAAACACAAGGCCAAGTCCAGTGTCAGACTGGGATGCCATGGGCCCACCAGAAAACCTTAGACCAGGGTCCCACCAGAAAACCTAAGACCAGGGGCCCAACTTTCCAAACTATTATTCCTTCTCTCCTCACTTAACCTCTTTATTCATCTATTCTTTTAGAACTACTTACTATTCTTCCATTAATCCTCTTTTTCCACATAAAGAAATAGGGAATGAACATGAAATAGGCCAAACTGTTAGAAGCAAGAAGGCCCACCAGGAGTTTTCCTGGTATCCCTGTGGGCCAGTCCAACACTGGCCAAGTCGACCTGTGATTGGCTACAGTAATATAAAGTGAAGGTTCTGGAGTGGCTGCAGTCACCTGACCTCAATATCATTGAGCCACTCTGGGGAGACCTCAAATGTGCAGTTCATGCAAGACAGCCCAAGAATTTACAGGAACTGGAGGCTTTTTGTCAGGAAGACTGGGCAGCTTTACCATCTGAGAAGACAAAGAGCCTCATCAACAACTACCACAAAAGACTTCAAGCTGTCATTGATGCTAAAGGGGGCAATACCCCGAGTGAAAGAAAAGTTTTTGTGTTATCATTCATATTCTCTGAAAAATGGTTAAGAAATCATAAATTCTGCAAGGGTATGTAAACTTATGAGCACAACTGTATGTAGTGGGCACTTTATTATTACAGTATGTATTTTGCATATAAGGTACAATAGGTAAAATAATATATTTATATGCCTACATGCTTGTAACAATGTGTGCTGTTATTCTTTGTCTTTGCTAGGATTCCAAGGCAGTGAAATTACAAGTACAAGGTTAGAAAACTACAAAAGCTGTAGTATGACATACACTTTTATGATGGTCCTCTGAGACTAAATGCCAGCTCCTTGCTGTTAAATGTGCTGTTAAAAAGCACATTAATATAACTGGCAGTGCTATGGTTGTTAGTGTTAAGTGTAAGTTTCCCTCACACCCTCGAGACTCATTAGAATTGCTGTGTTCTATCATATTCTGTCAACCCCAGAACTGTAAATAACTAATAGTTATGCTTTATATCGTTGAGGATAAAGGATATTTTGTTGGGGATGTAATAATGGGAAGGGATGATATACTTTTAGGTAGAAAATATATAAGTCAATGTGTATAAAGGTTGTGTTGCTGGACTTAGGGGGAAAATTACTTGTATTAGGTGAAAAAGGAAACTGTGTTTCTTCAGTGCATTTACACACACTCACAACTCATACAGACAGCAGCGGATTTGCCGGCGGGCCCTAGGCCGCGTGGTCTTGGCTCCCACCAGCACTACCACACGCAGGCACAGGAGCACATGCATGTAAGCGCCGAAGCACCACGGAGCAGCATGTCCCCAGTGCTCTCCACAGAGCAGCATGCCACCCCTCAAATTTGCTGCCCTAGGCCCAGGCCTTTGTGCTCTTGCCACAAATCCGGGCCTGCATACACATCGATACAGTACAACTAATTGTATACAATGAGATTACTGTAGACGTGATTGTAGGAGATTATAGCTGTCAAAGAAGTTATCCATCCCTTTGTTACAATTGGTATCCCAAAACCCAGAACCCAGAACAAAGATCCCGATTCAGTCTTATGCCTATAACAGCCACATTTCTATTTGGGAGAGGACCAGAGAGACAGTTCTAGGCAGACAAGGGAACCAAACGTTATTCAAGCATAGTTCAAATCTCACGCCTGGATCAAATAGTTATGTTTTGGTAGCCGAGGACAAATCAAACGGGAAAATCACTTCTAATTCAGCAAGCAATAGTCAGGGTCACAGGCCAGGTCAAAATACACCAATATTGCAGTACCAGGTAGGAATTCAAGTGAGTAGTCAAAATGGGAAACTGTCAGAACAGGCAGCAAACTAGATGCAAACTGGAACAGGCAGGGTCAGTAAAAAGTCAATACACAATAGAAAGTACCCAGGAACTATAGAAAAAGACCTTTTTGTTGGGCAATGAGAGTGTAATATTTAAACTTTGCGCCAAACCGCGATGACACTCGGCAAACAAACCCTGAAGCGAGTAGTCGCGGGTTAGTCCCCTTCAGGAGCACGGCGGGTGTCCCCACCAGCCCCCTGGACCCATTAGACTACCAGGTAACCTCACACCCTGTATTGAAGGTAGAATGGAATCTGACATTCTGTAATGTAAATATTAAAACACTGTCTCATAAAATAACTGAAGATTGTTGGAATCACCCAGGCTCCATTATTTCTATGTCTATGTGCTATACTATAATTGTGTGCTGCTACAGCTATAATCTGTTAACAACTTTCCTTTTGTTGGGTGATTGAATAATGTGTGTCTGTAAAATTTTTGTCTAGATAGAAGATTCATTTCAGTTCAATATATAGAAGTTGTAAGTACTGTACCTTGATAATTTAAGGTATGTGAGCCTTAAATATGATTGCTTAGTAGTGCTTTTAGTATGCCCAGGCAAAAGGAGACAATTGCAGTTGCAGAAATCCATTTGAGTGAGATGCACCAGCTTTATCAGGATTTCTGCTTTTAGTGACCGATACTTGGCAGAGGGAAAATAAATGTATATTTTGACAGTGCGAATCTTGATGCAGGGATGTTGCAGATGGGTCAATCTTGACGCCAGATGCTTTTTTTCCAAGCAAAACAGACCACAAGGCAAATTTCTAGCACACATTCGTGAGAAAAATAATTGATGTCAAATTTTGCTGTAAGACTTTTTTTCATACCTATAGACAAGTGTTAATTTTCACTAACCTTGTTTTTAATACAGTACAAGTAATAGTGTCAAAAGCCCATGTAGTGACAACGAATGGTCCTCTAAAAATAAAGTGGAAAATGTCATTCATATTGTTTTTCTTGAACTGAATCAAATTATAATGTAAAATGTGTTGAGACAGTCTAGAAATTTGATTGAGTAAGATGCAGAAAAGTATTTTAAACTTCTAAAATGCACTGCCTTTTAGTTATTAATGAGGACAGGATAAGTGGTGCTGTCCTAATACTTCAGTATTTCTAATCTTTAAATTTGTGATTAGGCTTCTGATAAAAATGTATTTTATTTCTTACAAGACATATTGCTGAGCTCCTGTAGTAGGCTTACATGAGTGATGTGTGATTTTTATGGGAAGTTTCAATATATATATTTAAAATATAATTTGTCAACTGTTCTGCTGAAAATGAAATAGAGACAGAGACATCTTACAGAGTTGTTGAGGCCCATTTATCATTATCATTTTAGTGCTTTTAGAGGGGTTTGAAACCACAAATATACAAATTTTCTCTAAAACCACAAATGTCATGTACTTTATTAAAAGCTCAGAATATAAAAGGTATGAATGAAAAAAGAGAAAAAGTGGCTGAGCTAAAAATTCAAAAACCTCTAAAAAAAATTCTAGTTTTTCGGAGTGTTAAAATCTAAAAAAGTTATGCAATACGAACAGAGCAACTCCCATTGACTTCTATGGGACCTTGACTGCTTTTACTTGCCAAAGTTTTCTCTTAGAGTTTTTGTGATTCTTGCACTTGAGTTTGAGAGAAAAAAAAAAACAAATTTAGAGAAAAAGATGTTTCTTGAAAAAACTAAAAGTGACAATGTTAGTAAATAGACCCATTCATTTGAATCACCTCAACAATATATGCCTAAGAGTATGTTATAGGTATGGCTAATATAAGTTATACTACATGTTTATTTTGTTTTTCTTTAACTTCTTCTGAGTTTTTAGATTTCTCCTTTCCTATTTATTTCTAGGAATAGAAAAACTGACCATAGTGAGATTATTCATGGAATTACTAAATATTTTCTGTATGAGAAACATGTTCATTCATAAGCATTTAGTAGTAGCACAGTGTATTTTACTTTTTAATTGGCACAAAATGGGTCTTTAAACAGGACTGGATTTACATATTGGGCACTCCTGGGCCTGCCGATGCTCATTGCCCCTGTCCCCCTCCCCTTGAGACATGCAAATTTCCATTGTCAGATCCAGAGCACTGAAGACTGGCATACTGGAAATTTGAAGATCAAATCTCCTCTGTTTTCCCAGTGCCAATGTGGGTGTGGCTGGGTGGCATGCCTCCCCTAAATTCCTGCTGCCCTAGGCCCGCGCCTTTGTGGCCTTCCCACAAATCCAGCCCTGTCTTTAACCACAGCTGGTGACATATCCGTAAAAAATGTAAAAAAAAATGTAACTAGATATGCACTGTATGCTGAAAACCTCTGATTTAAGGGAACAAAACAAAACATCAAGACGTGTGAGGTCAGAGGGAAAATACTGACAGCAACGTAGTATATTCATAAATATATTGTGTGCACAGCTTTTAAATATAGTATCTACAGCATTGGAGCAGTCACACAGCAGAATTGCATGTGATGTACCAGATGTCATATTAAACCTTTGTGAAATGCTAAATCCATTTCTGGAAATTTAAGGATAAGTGACTCCTAGAAGCCTAAAATAAGAAGATTTTATACTTTAGTTCACTTACCACTTGTTGCCAGTTGCATATACTGAATGTAACTCATCACTGTGATTTAAAAGGGAACCATCTGTGTTGTAAAAGAAAATACATTTTACTGCATTCCATGATAAATATTTTTTCTCAAAAGGGCTTTATTTTTTCAATTTGTTTTTCCTATATTTTTGGAATACTAATGGTTTATCTTTTTTTTTTTTTAACAGCAAACTGCTTAACCATCCTTACTGCTATTGTTTATGTTTTAGAGTCACAGTATAGAGTCCTGCAGCGGGTCGGGTACCCGCGGGTTACCCGCAAAATCCCGCGGTACCCTGCGGGTTGCTCGTAGAATTTCTGGGTGCGGGTATAGAAGCGGGCCGGTGGTCCTGCAGGTTGGCGGGTTGAGGGTCAGGTCGCGGATTCTCGCTATAGGGATTTTTACTCCTTTTTCTGAGCATTTCCACTACTGATGATGTCACATCCGGTTTACAATGACAGCACTTCCTGTTTTACTCCTTTTTTTTCTGATCCTGGCTACTTCCGATGATGTCACTTCCTGTTTATGATGACAGCACTTCCTGATTCTTGATGGTCAGCGGGTCGCGGGTCCGGGTTGCGGATCACGGGTTGCGGGTACAGTTCGGGTCGCGGGTCCAAGCGGGTAAAAATGCGGGTCGCAGGTTCGGGTTGCGGGTACGGGTCGGGTTAGGGTCCCAAAAAATGGACCCGCGCAGGACTCTATCACAGTATATTGATTTTTGGTTAAAAATACAGAAAATATTTCTCAAGAAATAGTTCGACTTTAATATGCAGTTTGTATGCTTTAGAGAAGCTCTTTAGATGGAGAATCTTACTTCCACTTTGCCACAACTTTCTTTTATAGCAACATTTTCTAAATGTGCCATTGTGGATTTACTGTAGGGGAAAGCATAAAGCGAAAATTTGCACAGATTTGGAAATTTGCTGTGGCAGATTTTGCTGCAAATCCACAATAGGTCAATAAAACATTTGTTCCTCGCTACTTATACTACAGAATTATACTATTATGATATGATTTGGTGTACTTCAGAAGACATATACTCTATTTTAGTTTACAAGTGTTTTTTTGTGAATAAGTCAATACTGTATATTTCATGCCAACCTCTACAAGTATTGTGACTCCTGACTATTTGCCCCACTTAGTGTAGACCTTTCTGAGTGAGTAGTGGTGAGTAGGTAGCCATCTCTGGTTATGTTGCCTGATCCTTTGCTTTCAGATATAACCAACACTTTGCAGAATATTTATTATGTGGTGTTAAAAAATGGCAGAACAATTCACCACACATCGCAAAACATGTAAAAATAAACGGTGTAAAAATGGCATAATTTTTTTGCATACTTTTTTTCTTTGAGCAGCTTCTGCCAGAACTTACAAATGTCTGAAGCAGTGTAAAATAACAGTGGAAAATCTTGTGTTCCCGTGGTTTAAAATAAAATACCGCTTGATAAATTTGCCATTTATATCACACAACTTTTTACACTGCTGTTTCAGAGAATTTAATTTTACACAGCACAATAAAAATATACCCCTTCATGGTGGAACAGCTTTAAGTTGAGAGGCTGCTGCAAAGAGAACTGACAATATGTCTAGCCCCATGTCAGATTTCATAACTAAATATAAAAAAAAAAATCTGTTTGCTCTTTTGAAAAAGGGTTTTCAGTGGATTATGAGCAGCACTATTAAGTGATCCGTTTTGAAGGAAAAAAATTTCCAATCACAGAAACCCTTTAAGGTCCAACATAAAACGATGCATAAATCAGGTTAAGTGGGACAAAAATGTTATATAAATATATTCAGGAATGTCAGATTTATATATCTGCACACAAAATATTAATATATGCAGTTGTTTTGTAGGAACATCTAGGGCAAAATTTATAAAAATCACCTGAAGTGATCGAAGTTCGATCGAATTCGATCGAATACCGATCATACAAATTTTTCGTGAAATCAGATATGCAAATTTGGCCTCTTCGATCATTGAATGATCGGATATTCGATAATTCGATGATCGTAGGAATCAAAATGTAAAATTTATTCGACTGCCTACTTCGCCAGATTGAACCTACTGAATTGTAATAGAAGCCTATGGGAAGCTCCCCATAGGCTTCTGAGGCCAAGTCCTGCTCAAATTCCATTCGTACGATCGTTCGTTCGAATCGTACAAATTTTTCGGACTCTTGAAGGAAATTTCAAGATTTTTTCGTCAAATTGAACGATCGGTATCCAATCGTACGAATTCATCGAGAAATCGTATTGCGAGCAAAATGATAGCCTAAAACAATTCGATAAGCATTCGATGGTCGAATGCTTATCGAATTGCGAATTTGGTTGAGTTATTTTCCGGGAATAATAGTACATTTTTAGAGGATTCAGTTAAGAACTCTGTACAGTAAATCAATTATTGATCTAAATATACTAAATATACTAATGAAATACATATCTGAAACAGAAATGTTTACTCAGCATACAGTATGTTAAGCATGCATTCTGAGTGTCAGAAATAACTAATAAATATGACTTGACTGCAATTTATCTGCATTTTTAATGTACTCTCAGTGCACTTTGCCTACAACTGATCACCATTTCAGATATATGTAACAAGCAAACAGCCGAATGCTCAATTTCCATATCAAACAAGCTAACCGCAGTAAGAACATCAACAGAATGTGTGAAAGGCTCATCTGTGAAACTATTACAATGTGTATCAAATTACAAATGTTCTATTTGTGTATATTAAAACTTGAATATTTACATCTAACTGTTGAAACATGTAAAAGTGAAATGCAAACAGGAGAATTAGCATTTTTTTTGTAAAAGACTGGAGTAAATATAGCTGAAAAAAATTTGTAAGATTTTTTTTTTTTAAATTTACCAACTATGAGTTTTGGTTAGGTTGGGGGATTTACAGTAGGAGAGCTTATCCAAGGTAAACTTTATGACTGCATTGATTGAAGAATGAATACAGTTAAATACAATCAGGTTAGTCCTTCTGGTTATATTTCCTATAAGCGTCCTGATTACTTTTTACACAGTGTGTATATATATATATATATATATATATATATATATATATATA
>CM044435.1:14828416-14844745 GCA_024363595.1 Xenopus borealis | reverse complement strand
TATATATATATATATATATATATATATATATACATACACACACATACACACACTTTAGCTTTGATTTAGGTTTTTTGGGAGGAGGTTGAAATTTTTTAAATACAACCTGTGTAACAGAAGCATGCTTGGCCATGGTTTCTAAACAATTTAGTGATACTATAAATTGTTCAACAGTTGCGTTGGGAAAGGACTACTAAAATGATCAGTTTCGTAAACTATTCATGTATTGATTTTGGTGTAAGGCTGGTAAAACATCTTTTTCATTTAATTTGTTAGAGTTGATAAAGGTGTCCAAATCTGGCAAATGTGCACATTTAAGATAAGTTTACGGTCTCTTATTCTAAAGGATTGGTACCAAACTGTTTCTTAAGTTTCTTATGAGAAAAGATCAAGCAAACAGGCTTTTTTATTGAACACTTGCAGAATTCACTTCTCTATATGGTAGGTGGAAGATTAACTCAAGCAGCAGGGGCCATAATATTTTGTGTGATACTTGCCTTCTTTTAATTTCCTTGAAAAATGTGAAGAGCCAATAACATTATAGTTTTTTGACCAACAAAAATCAGTAATTTGAGTATGTAAATACACAATGTAATTTTCTTGGTGTGTTAATGCATTAAAGATTTTTTACAGTGACCATCCAAGAAGAAAATGCAATAATTGTATTTTAAGAACATTTTTACACTAAGGGGCAGATTTACAAAATTCACATGAAGGATTTGAAGTTCGATCAAATTTTCAAAAACATTCCAGAATTCGACCAGTGAATTTTGTAAATTCGTTCAAATTGAATGATTCGAATAAAATTTCATTAGAATATTCTATCATTCGACTGTCATAGTACTTCCCCTTTAAATTTTTATTCAACCACCTATTTCGCCAGATAAAAGCTACCGAATAGGGTTTACTTATTTAAAAAATGTAATTAAAAAAAATTGTTAGAATTGATCGATTTGAACGATTTATCGATCGATCAAATTTTTCCTATTTGATCATTCGATAAATCGAATAGCAGTAAAATCCTTCAAATTCGATATTGAAATTCGAAAGATTTTACTATTCACATGATCGAATTTCGAATTTTTTTCAATTCGAAATTCAACCAATGATAAATCTGCCCCTAAGTTAATTGAAAATTCCAGTTAACACCAATTACTATTGTATTCATTGTTCAAATGTCAATAACACAATGGTATGCATTCAGATGTCTTCAGAGTATGCTCGGCATACTGACTCAGGGAATTCAGACACAATGCTTTTTTATTAACATACAGAGTAATGGGCATAATTGCACTGTGTGTGTTGTCACATTTGAAGGCACACATGGGTTTATTGGGATGCTTTTAAAATCTACTTTTGGCATGAAGGGTCCTGCTCCTGGTCTTATGGTGTAATTTTCCAGAGGAGTTTTGTATTAGACAGTTTGCGGTAAAGTATTGGTATCTGTAGGTAGGCCTGATGGTAATGAAGAACAATACTAAGCTTCCAAGGTTACCTTGCCTCTTCAAACAAGTTATTTTAAAGGAACAGTAACACCAAAAAATTAAAGTGTTTTAAAGTAAAGAAAATATCATGTAGTGTTGCCCTGCACTGTTAAAACTGATCTGTTTGCTTCAGAAACACTACTATAATTCATGTAAACAAGCTGCTAAGTAGCAATGGCGGTTATATGGCACAGGATAAGTAATGGGTAACAGATAACATTATGTTTTACAGAGCTTATCTGGTATCTGCTGTGTAACCTGAGCCTTTTCTCCTTTGAATGACTGCCCCCATGGCTACACAGCAGCTTATTTATATAAACAATAGTAGAGTGTCTGAAGCAAACATTGCAGTTTTACCAGTGCAGGGCAACACTGCATTATATTTTTATTACTTTGAAACAATAAAAAATTTTAACGTTACTGGTCCTTTAAGTTCTGGATGTCATGACAGTAGTTTAGAACTACAAGTTATTATGTGTGTTTGTTTACCCATGATAAGCATGTCCCTAAAAAATTGTTTATAAATTAGGAATCCAGCCAATGCATTTCCAATGTTTAGGCTTTATGGAATAGAGACACACTTGCCCAAACACCACTAAAATAATTTTAATATATTGTATTGTACATAAAAATTATGATCACAGACAGGAATGTATTAAAATCATGGTATTTTTCTTTTTTTATAGGGTGTATTCATTCACATAATATTATGTAAAACATTTTTAACCTTACAAAGACATATACATTGATCACATTATATAGATATGATATCTAAAGAAAATATGTAGCAGAAAAAAATACTCTGTAAATGAGGTTATTGGATTACATTCTACTTAGCAATGCACTCATAATCTAAAATACATTTCTCAGATTTTTCTATTAACAAAGCATATTTTTTATTTCTTTATTTTTATATTTTTCAGTCTACCATGTCTAGAAAATGCTGAAACTATTTCTCTTCCTTTTTCTTTAGTTTATTTTGTCCGTTCCTTTCCCTATAATCTGATTTTCTTTTCTTATCTATACAACAATAGCTTCTCTGGATGTTTTCCTTCAAGGTATAATGTTTTTGGAATGGAAAGTCCACTGCATGTGTCTGCTGAATTGAACTATCAATGATAAAACACGTTTTGTTTGATTGGCACAACGCACATCAAAATAATGACAAATATTTTATAATTATACAAAGTAATGGTGTAAGAAAGTCAGTTCAGCAGCAACCACACAATTTTAGCTTATTTGGATGGTATTGGTCTTAAATGGATAGCACAACAGCAAATTATTATGTGTTCATATCATTTTCCATTGCACCACACAGCTTTAGCAATAAATGAATGATGTAAATTTTTAGTTCCATGCATCCAACATTTGCAAGAAGTGCCAAAGCTCTCTGCAAATCAACATTACGGGAATATCTGCAGATAAGAGCTGTTTGTCACTACACCTGCAAAACTTCATGTGCATTCCTTCCACAGACACCATCATTTGTATGGGCGAATCTATGTACTACAAGCAGTACTGTTCTAGCTCTGCTGACGTGATCTTAAAATATAAAATACATTTTATGAAGAAAAAAAATAAAGTTTGCCTACTTCACATTTCGGGTTGCAGTTTATCTGACAATTGGTTGCACTGACCTTAAAATATTAATATTTTGGAAAATTTGCAGCCTGCTTGGTATAGAAATATGCATGGAAGTTTACAAGTAAATGAAACAGAACATAAAAATTGTCCATCTTCAATATTTTTCTCATGTTGGAAATTCTATCATTAATGAGAAACATCAAAATGTTCTTCAAGATTTTCAGTAACATTACCCATTATTACATTTACATACCTTTCTAGATCAATTTCAACAACCCCTAAAATATAAATATTCGCCCATCCTTCAATAAAATCACTTTGTATGAATGACTATTGCATTGCTGTCTCTAATTGAATATATGCTAAAAGTTGCATCAATTATACACAGTGTTTGTGAATAAAACTTTCTTTAAGTGCTTATAAATATATTTGAGTTTTATATCAAGTATTCATAAATGATCTGCATAATATTTTTTTATTTATTTTGTTTGAATTAAAATCCTCCACTTATTTCATAATATAAAAAATGCTTTTATTTACTGCAGATATTTGTACTTTACATCATTTAAGTGTTATTAAATGAAAGTGCTTACATTGCCATGAAAGTTAGATAAATGTATATTAGGGAGATAATTTAGCAAAATTCTCATTCAATTTTGTACCGTGATTTAATTATTGTTGCAATGAAACAAAGTCAAAATAAAGCTGTAAAAATCAAAATTGTTCAGATCAATTAAGTGCCAAAAAGTAAAAAAACTTGAATGCAAAAATTTGACACCTGAAATCTGCCAAGTCCACGTAGAAAGCAATGGGAATGGTGCTAGACAAAATGTAAACACATTTTTAAATTTGACTTTTACAAGTTTTCAAATAGTTTTGAGAGTTGGTAGACCATTGAAAATGATTTGTAGCATATGAATTTTTATTTTGTTTTTACATTTTTTAAAATTAAAAGAGAACTCTAAAATTCACAAATTTTAATTTTGATTAATAAGCCTCTGCATATTTCTTATTAAATAAAGGCAATGAGACATAAACAGTGGCTTAAAACTTATAATTAGTGGAGCAAATCTGTTGGAGAAACTGAAAATGAAAGGTAAGCAGTTCTAGAAAATGTAATAAAAAAGTGTAAAAATAAAGATATGGAGAAAGCATTATATTTATTGGATCAATAGTCCAGAATTCTTGAGACTTAAGGTTTTCTGGATGAAGGAATGGAAATATGGAACACAGTACATTAGGGTTACTAAATTTAATAATACACCCATTAGCAACTTTGCTTTACATGAATTCATGCTAGATTAGTTATCATGCACTACAAGGTAATAACTTATCTAGGAAGCTTTTAGAGTAACACTCTGTAATATTAAGCTTTCAGACATACGACCCTTACCTGTTCTCATAATTTACTCCAGACATTCCAATATGCTAATTCTTAGGTGTATAGATGTTTTTCTCAATCTAAATTTGGCCAGAAGCAAAATGGTACAGGGAAAAAGTGGTAACCGAGTTAAAAATACCTTCAGATTAATATTATCATGTAAGTATCATGAAACTGTAGATATTCTGTAACTGGTATTATTTAATTTAGTATCAATAATTTAGTATGTTATTTTCTATTGCATTCACCTTTCTTCCTTGCTGGATGCTAGTCAATGACCTTCACAACCTAAACGTAATTTAGTCCTGAGGCTAGGTTGATGTTTTTATTGTTTTTATCAGTTATCTTTCTATTTGGAGCTTCTATTTATATTTCAGAAAACATTCATAACTCTACTTAGTTGCTATAATAAGTGGGACCATTACATTTTAAATAGACTAAAGAGCAGTGGAATACAGGGCTGAGGCAGCAACAACGCTGGTGGAATAAAAAGTTAGATATCTCTAAAACCACAAATAAAAGTTAATATGTTGTAAAAGAATATTGCAAGCTAAAAGCTGATTTCAAAGGGTCAGTCAAACTGTTATTATTAGTTATTAAATAAATAGATGTTTTGCTGGTAGGGTTTATGCATTTATAAGACCCTGAATATGTGTAGCAATTTAAAGCCTTAGGTATAAACATAAATGTAACTAATAATAAATTGATTCTTTTGGATATGTTTAGGAAATGGTAAAAGTGAAAATTTGAAGTTATCTAAATTTGAATGAAGATTCCCCTCAGCTTTGCCAGTTTACTAAAAGGAGAATACAACAGGTTTTGCACTGGCGGATATTCGCATCTTTTCTCCATGTGAATTTTCTCCAGTGAATATTCTCTAATATATAGAACACAAGAATGATTTTTCAAAAAAGATAAATTTCTCCATGTTGAAGCTGGCACACTACCATTTTAAATATATTACAGCCACTTTTCAACCTCATTATCTACATTACCCCTCCATGCTAGTTTTCAACATCATTTCTTTATGTTGAAAATTCTCTACATACAAATGTATGGGGAAAATCAACTCGCAAATTTTCCCGAAAATGTATTAGAAAATCTACCACATTTCTCTTAGAAAGTATACTTATGATGTTTAGTAAATATGTGATGCGTTTTGAAAATACACCTGGTGAATTTAGGTTAACATTTGTGAAGTTAGATTAGGAAAAAGTTCACACTTTAATAAATGTGCCCCTATTGGTTGGCTTATATAATACAGCAAACAGTGAAAGCACACAAAAAGGAGTTTACAGCACCTTACCTAACCTATGCTGTTGTGAGTTCAAAAATAAGGAAAAATATATTATTCTTGATAAATATCAGATATGTAAACTGTAGTAATTGCCTGATGTCATTCTGATTTCATTAAGAAATTAGACATCTATCATTAGTCAGAATATGTCAATATACAGTAACTGTAGAAATGCCATAGATGCCGTTTCTGATCCAATATTTACTTGCTAAAAAAACAACATAAAGGATTATGCTAGGTTATTAAATGTTGAAGTGCCTCTGAAACCAACTTGAAATATTTGCTAAAAATCTTTTTTTAATTAAAATCCTTCCTGACTCCAAGATTGCAATCCTACCAGTTACTGGATAAACTATATGATTAATGCGAATTTCTGTATATTCCCACTTGCTAAAAAGCCATCCAACTCATTCTTGGAACTGTCTAGTGCAGTGATCCCCAACCAGTAGCTCGTGAGCAACATGTTGCTCTCCACCCCCTTGGATGTTACGCTTATGGTCATCAAAGCAGGTGCTTATTTTTGAATTCCAATCTTGAAAACAAGTTTTACTTGCATACAAACTAAGTATAGTGCAAGGTAGAGCCTCTTCCAGGCTCCCAGTCGACACATGGGCTACCTAATAGCCAATCATAGCCCCTATTTGGCACCCTAAAGGACTTTTTCATGTTTGTGTTGCTCCCCAACTCTTTTAACATTTGAATGTGGCTCACGGGTAAAAAAAGGTTGGGGACTCCAGGTCTAGTGTATCTGCCAGTGCAACTATAACTTCACACCTCTCAATGTAATAAACTCTTTTTGACTGCTGTACTTCTGTAAGGACCTACGGGTAAATAAAGCATTAGAGAGTTTCTTATATGGTCCCCTTATATATTTATATACAGTTGTATCTCCGTTAACTCAATTATATCTTATCCAATTATATGCACAACCCTTATTTTCATTCAAGGGGTAAATCATTTTTATGCATTTGCTTTCTTGAGGTTTTTGAAATTTTTGTCTGGTGTTTTTAGAATTGGCGTTTCAGTGGGTTAATTACCCTAGAAACCAGACAAATTTGAAAGTCAGAATGTCAGTCAATTGGAGAAGGCCCAAAAAGAAAGATAATTGTAAAAAAAAAAAATGTATTTTTTTTCCGTCGCTTGGTTCAGCTGGATAGCAGTTTCATTTTTATGCTATAAATGGGAAAAAGAGATAGGCTAATTAAGACTGAAACAAAATAAATAATCAATTGAAAAGTTGCAAAGGCATTAATATGAAGGCAGATCATTCTTTAAATCTTGTGTCAGCTTTAAAAGGTTCAACCAAAACTTTTTTAATATTCATATGATTAAGTTTAAGATGTCTTTGCATTTCTTTCATACATTTCCACTCCTCATAATTCCTAACTCTTTGTTTTAGCTTCTAGTCTGATATGCAGCATGGTTGATTTAGCATTCCACTTTTACATAATATTTGTATCTTTAACATATTTTTATAAAATGTAATAAGGTAAATTAAAAAAAAGTATCTTTATAAGTTCTAACTGCATATTGTTTGATTGTTAAAGGCACCAACTATTGATATCCGCCCACGTTCAGCAACTATTCAAATGAATAATGCCACACATCTGCAAGAAAGGGATGAAGAATATGGTTATGAGTGTCTTGATGGGAAAGATTGTGCCAGTTTCTTCTGCTGCTTTGAGGACTGCCGAACTGGAGCATGGAGACATGGAAGAATACATATTCGAGTGGCAAAAATTGACTCCTATTCACGAATTTTCTTCCCAACTGCCTTTTGCTTATTCAATTTGGTCTACTGGGTATCATACCTTTATCTTTAAAAATAAACACCTTAGTAATGGATGAGTGATATGGGCCTTATAAAGTATAAACAATATCATTGATTATGTATTTCATGACAGTACAATACTCAGGATTGGATGACTCCATTTACTGAGTGCCATAGTTTACTTTTACTTTTAAGTTCTTTGTATCTGAAATGGTAATTTGCACTGACCTTTCAGATGTTGATGTTGAATCTTATGAAGAGGTTTCTATTGAAAGAATGCAGTTCTTTACAGGCAATTGAGTTTACTGCGGGATGTAGCCAAACCATCACTTCATAAATTAAATGTTTAATTGTATAACTGAATTTTTACTTTGTAGTACTATTTCATGCAAATAAAATGGAAATCAACCAGTTTGTTGAAGTACTCAAAAGGAAATTCTTTTATATATATTAAAAAAAAAAAAACTTTTATCCGGTCTAAAGTAAGTAAACTGTTGTAAATATTTTATTCTTTGCAATCCTGTAATACATATAAAAGATAATGCATGCACCACTGGAGCCAAACTTTAGCAAAATGTGATGTATGATACACAATTTATATATTTATAAATATATATATGTACAATACACAAGTTACATTTTGTTTTTGTGTCTGCCTGCACTGTTTCAGCTGAATGATGGGTAGACTCCATCTTCATTTTTGTTTTTTCTATCCTTTGTTCTCATGCATGAAATTTGATTCATTCTGACTGCACTTTTTTTACCATTACATATGCCTTAAATATATGAAGACATAAAGTAAACTGCTTCTGCTGCAGCCATCCCTCATTTGTATTGTTAAAAAATACCTGCCAAAGGGGACAATTAGGCAGTGGAAATTAATGTATAATGATTTTTAAACTGTCTACAGCTATGCTAACTTTTTGATAATTGCCAACACATTTTAGTAGGTTACTGCAATATTATTGTAGGTCACACCAAATATTCTAGCAGAAAAGGCATGTTTTAGTTACTACACTATTTGCATATAATAATAATTATTTGAGGACAACACCTTAAAAAATTTACCTTTTGAATAGGTTCACATATGAAATAATACCAGTCACAGGAAATGTATATTGTTACAGAGAATTAGAGGTACAATGGGCTTTGTGTTATTGTTAGTTGATGCCTATTATGAAATTCCTTTGTTTTTTGTTTTGTGCCAACTATACAAAATTAATCATGTGGTCATTATATTATAAGGGGCAGGGGATACTGTAAATAATGTGATTCTTTTTACTTTGAAAAAAATTATTTCCAACATGTTTCTTTTAATGGCTAGAAATGAGCAATCCACTTTACAAATTCAAGCAGGCTATACCAACATCTGGGTCTGAAGATCAAGATGCAAATTATTTCAGATTAACCAAGTAAAACATGAAATAATTCCAAAGGAAATCTGGGATAAGAAGGATGGTAGGCTTCAGTATATTTAACATACAAAGTAATGACCACAATAGGTTGTGTGGCTGCTATATTATATATATATAATATACAGTATATTATTATTGGATAGTAAGTAATTTCTGTGTCACTGTGCTCACACTGTAATGGAATAACAAATGCAATTTTTCTTAGTATCATTATTTTCTGATACTAGAGTGCGGCAATATGCTATAAAATGCTTATTCTTGCCCACTCAGGCCTGAATTTATGGTAAAATCTAGAGCGACAAGTTTTTAAGTGCAGCCTGTGGCCTTGCTGCAACCTAAGGAACACTCTAGACACATACAGTACTCCTGTACACATAGTTCCTAGTGCTACAGTACATACATGCGTGTGCGAGGACACTGGGTTCTAGGACCCAGCAGTCTAGGGGTGCCAAAGCCGGAAATCCAGGCCTGTGCCCACTCAATCTAAATTACAAAAAACAGGCTTGTATATTATGTCTGCATTGTGTACATAAAATTGCAGCTACAGACTGTGTCTCATCAGGGAACTCCGCAGGAATATGCCTTTGGCCACCCTTCTGATTATCATTCAAATTAGGATAGAGGACAAATACAATAAGATTAACTCTAAGATTAACAGAAATACAATTAGATTAATCAGTAAAAATATCATTATGCTCTTAAGTTTATAACTTTTTGATACCAGAGCAGGGAAAATACTTGCACATCCTGTTCAAACACACCTGGTTGAACAATTAGCTATACATGCATCCTGGGTCAGATTGGTGGGTGCAGAGCCCATTGGGGCTGCTGCTCCACTGAAAAGTGGTACTGCTTGAAGGTTCTGATGGTGAATATAAGTAAACAATGATAATTTGATGAAGTATGACAAAGAAACCCATAAGTAAACGTAGGGTCTGATTTATCATAATGTATTATTATCAATAATATTTCCCCTTTCTATTAATTCCTTTGGGATTTTTAGAAGTTTATTTACAAAATGGTGACACTTTTTCACCCATTGATAAATATACTTCTAAAAAAAGAGAAATACATTTGGAAATGTTACTGTGGTGAACTCCAATTTCACACTTTGATAAATCTGGCCCTTGGAGTCCACAGAGGAAAAAAAATCAAGACTTCATTTGCTTCTCACTTATTTTCTTTGTCTCTTAGTTTCACATATACATAAGTTTACCTCCCAGACTTGTTGAATAATGTGTTACCTAAACTATTTAAAATTTCCTTTTATTAAGATAGATACATGTTAAAGGGTTATTGCTATAACAAATATATCAAAATTATAAAAACTATCAGTCAGTGGCAATTTATGATTGCCCAAGCATCCAAAACTGTGTACTCAATTTAATAAGGTTACATGCCTAGGGGTGCAGGAGATTGGAGATTATAAAAAATTTTACTTTACACTCACAGGTTTTTAGTGATGAACAAAATGGTTGAATAAATTTATTTTTTGTTCATCACTAAAGACCAGTGAGTGTGCTATAAAATTATGATATATATATATATATATATATATATATATATATATATGGCAAGAGAGACACATACACTTAACTAATTTGTCTAATTTGTCTAATAATGCTAGATAAAACAGAGTCACATAAAACCTATTATAAAAAATAGTTTCTAACATATAAATTATATATATATGAATAATATAGGATATATAGGAATATCACCTTACTCATGAAAATATAGCAAAATACACATAGTACAGAAGGGTCAGGAGGGAAGTAGAGATGATGCTACACACCTCCCAGTGCCCACCCCTCGTGAATACAAGGCTGCTAATTTTGATGGGGTTATATATAGATATATATATATAAGCCCTATAATGTAGCCAAAAAGCTCACTGCAATATGGCTCCATTAAATACTTTAGCCAGTTTTATTCAATTTTACAGTCAATATTTGAGTGTTTTCTTCATTTCTTTATTTTTGTTTTGTTTTGTGGGTAGGCTGCATATATCTCAGATATTAGGATTAGGTACAGATCTCTTGTTTTCACCCCATAGCAATGATCTTTCACAGAAACTATTATGTCAACATTTTTCCTGATAGTGTAACAGATACTTCTTAACAAAGATGATACCTTAACATTTTCTTATATAAATACAATCAGTAATTTTTTACTTTGTTTAATATGAATTAAGCAATGGATGTTATCCTAGAGTCTATATTTGAAATTGCTTTGTGATGTAATAAATAATTTGCATAAATACATTTCATATTTATTAAATTGATGTTTTACGTATGCTTAAAAGCATAATATCATACTTTATTGACTTGCTTTATTTTGCTCAATTACCATTTGAACTTAAAATATGGTTTGAGATTTTTATTAAGATATGCCCTACATACCTGTAAACGCCAGTTTTTGTTACTTGGCAATATAGCACTGTAGTTAATGTGATAAAGAGAACTAAGAAAAAAAAACTAAAAAAAATTGCTTGCCTTCTGCAGAGTTTACTGCTTGTGCAAGGTGTAATGCCTTGATAAACTTTTACCAATACAATGTCTCTGAGTTTTTGATAAGATAGATGAATCAACAGCATCAGAGATCTACTTTATTGTAAAAACTTTAGTTTTTGGACCATTCAGAAATGTTATATTCCTTTTTTGTGTAAATAAATACAGTATTAAATGGTTATGAAATATATATTATGTGGGGAAAAAAGGGTTTATTGATTTAAATTTTTTTATGAAAGCCCTATAATAAAGAGCAAAATATAAAAGTGTGTGTATAATCTGTGTTTGTTAAGTGTTATATGTGAGATTTATTATGTTATGGTGTTAAAAAGAGCAATATTCTGAAATGCTGCTTTTTTTGTTTGAAGAGAGTGTAATCACCCACACACAACAATGTGTAATTCAAAAGAAAACAATGGTGAACCATGCATCCCATGCTTAATGTATAGACAACATAAAATGTTCTAATATGTGTGTTTCAATTTTGTTTAAAATAATTTTGTATTAGATGTTAGATTCCTGTGTAATAAGACCATATTGTTAAAATGTTAATGTGACTAGTATGTTTAACTACCCTTTGTAATTTATATATTAAAACTGGAAAATAAATGACTGCAATGCAAAGGGATACACCTTAAAATGTTTAGTGTCCTTGGACAAATACTTCATTTTTTTTTACTGGATATTGCATTGACAAAATAAAACACTTGATGGAAGAAAGTTTAGAGTTTATAAACAGTCAGTATAAGAGCTTAGTGCATCAATTATAGCAACTACAGCCAAAAATATGTATTATTTTATTTGTACTTATTTTAAGTACAGTATATATATTTTACATGTCTATAGACTACCATGCTATTAAAATATATGGTTGGCATGGAGTAAAAGCAGTTTTGTACTAGCATTAAATATGTTCTATTCACAAATAATTTTCCATGTAACTATCAATTTGTAGTTTGACTAAGAGTGTATTGTGTGCAAGTCCCTTCAAAGCTCATATGTTATGCTTACATTACAAATCAGGAGAAAATAATTATATCAGTTGCTCAAAGTAGTTAGTTTAGCTCTGCTAAACACATTGATATGCTTTGATAAATACATGGTATCAATCCTTAACACTTTCCTGTTGGGAATATTTTGCCAGGAAAGTAATAATAACTAAACATAATTTCAAACTGCTGGTCTGCCCCTGATTATTTTCTTCTTACAATAGTTCCATTCCAATATTTAATTAGTGCATTAACTTTTTATACACAATAACCTAAAGGAGCTTTTTTTTCTCAACAGTTAAGGGCTCTGAACGCTATAGTGTACACACTGGCGTTTAGATAAAATCCATCACTACTGTGACAGAATGCTGTACTAAAAATATCTACTCTTTCCAGGCACATACTGTAAATAATGGTTATATTTTGAGAACAGTATTATTTAAGTTGTAGAATTTACAATATTTTGTACAGCAAAATTTGGTGACATAAAAATTTAGATTAGAAGACCTTAACCAATAGTATAAGAATATGTTAAAAGGTGGAATCAGGATTCACTAAAAACATATTAACTGTTTTGATACACAGATTTTGAAAGTTACAAATGTATCTTATTTTCCTCTCATTTACTAGAAAATATGAACTGAACTAAACGATGGTTCTAAATGTTTTAAAAGCACTACTGAGCATTCCTACTAGGTTTTTAATGACCCTCTCTAGTATTATACATTACTTCATTTTATTTAAAAATGTTCTTTAAAACAGTTACCTGAACATTCTTTATCTAAAGCAAGAGGATTTGCATTACCCCCCACCAGCACCACACACACCAAATCCTGGTAATACTGCTGCAGAATTAAAGAAACATTGATATAATTCAGAAAATAAAATATTTTATGTATTTGCATTTCTTCACAAAATAAGATAAATTTTTCCCTGGCCTATTAGTATATTTCAGTAATATTCTGGGATACAGAAGTTCCAAAGAATCCTAGAATTGAAAAAATAATTCCTCTCTTTTTTTTGCATCCAGCCTAGTGAAGAGTTATTTCGTTTGGAAAGATTTCTAAAATCATAATTCAAATTATAAATTTTTACATGATGCAATTGATATGTTTTATCATTATAGAGCAGATTTATGCCACTTAACATAGGTTATGTGATACAAACCAAGACTACAGTAACTAAATGTTCTGTTTCAGATTGTTCATAACTTGATTTTCAAGGCAATTTTATATGAAGCTATTTATAAACAATGACCATATTTATTTCACAGAAAATAAGTAGCTATACATAGATTAATGATTAAATTCAATGATTCTTTGGGATATCCCAAACAGTTAAATACTCTTTGTGGCCTCCTGAAGTGAATCTGAAAACATGGCCCAAAGGGTTGAACTTTTTTGGATAAGAATCCCAAAAGTGTTTGTATTTCTTTTTAGAAATGTCAGTACAGTAAAATACTAGGATTGAATAAATCATTTTCTGTGATGTACTTTGGAATTATGATCAAATTAACAAGAAAACATAAAATGTTTAATATTTCATCATAAATTACCTTTTTTTATTATTATTATTTACAGTTATAATGGTTTACAGTTGTAGGTATCAAACTAATTATAGGTTCAAAGTTATACATGCACATGAAAAATGTGTGTTTTTATGAAGAACTTAAAAACTGTTAAAAAATTCAGTTGTCTATTTACTGAAAAAAACTAATCAAAACAAAAAAATGTTAAGAATTGAATCAAAATCAAGATAACTATAAACAATAACAGAGTATAGACAGAGATTATGTTTTTACCAAGATTGGAATTTAATATAATACTATTTTTGGCTTTAGATTTTATAACAGAATAGTTTTAAAGATTCTCCTTAACATAACTATGTTTTATAATGGATAACAAAGACAAACAAAAAACATGATATTAAATTATATACCCTTAAAAAAGTGTATAGTGAGTTCTTCAGGACACTTTCATTAACATAACTGTAATATGCCAATGTTATATATGCTAATATGATGTGTTCTCAGCTTAGATGAAATACATAAGTAATACATTTATAATGATGTGTCTAATTTTGGATATTGACCTAGTGCCATTGTACACTACTTTGGGTCCTCTCCTGCTAGAGATTGCTGCAGGAGCAAGTACAGTTCAAACCATGTCTGGATCTAATAGCACATGCTATGCGTTGCTAATTATACAGAAGAGGAACCAAAGTGGTGCAAGATGACACCCGCCAACCCCACTATTCAAATCTGCAGAGAGAGATACTTTTGAGAGGGAGAAATGGAGGAAGCTGTTTGAGGGAGCCTGGTGTAAGAGGAAAGATTTCATTAAATATATGCTTAAATTGTTACAGATTTATTAACACTATACTTTTTGTAATATCTGCTCATGGTTATTAAAATTAATGTAAATTTTAGAAAACATTAAAACTAGAATTCAGCACTTTGAAACATTTATGTGAAAAAGCTGTGTGTGAGGAAAAATGATTAGCTTTGCCAATGTTTGGTATACCTTTGTTGTTATCTTAGTCTAAGAGAAGAGAATCCACAAGATATAAAAATGCTTCAAATGATTCAGTCTAATTGTTTTCAAATATACACTTCTAAAAATTAAATCAGTTCACGCATTTCGAGACATGAAAAATAATGCATTTGCTGCATGCATTGACAAGTTTTGAAGTGTGGCTTTACAGCAGATGATTGAACCTCTCATGAGTTGTGAATGAGTTCTATAATTTTAACATTCCACCTAACCAACTGGACTATTGACATAAATGAATCTAATGTCTAATGTGTTTGAAAACCTTTCAGAAATTGCACAACCCTGTGAATTTTCCAATAAAACTGCTGCACTTAGTCTACTGTGTCCTTCTAATTTTCATCCTATTAGGATTTTATTGGACATTAGAACGTGAAAACAGAAACTCTGTACATAGGTCAAGCAATATCAATCCTAAATGTATGTGCAAGATGGAGAAAAGGCAGAGAGCTATGGATTTCCCATAGCATAGATATAAAGGTTTCACTTTCTACAGGTTGATTGTACTGATAATGTTTACCTATGTTCATTCTCTTTTAGTAAGGTAAAAAATGGACAAACACTGTACACAGAATATATGGTATCTAAAAAAATATTTTGTGCAACCAAACGTTTAATCAAATTCTACCTAACTTTCATCCATGAATTGCCTAAATTTATAAAAACTTCTGGTCATAAAAAGTCTGTGCAGTCAAAGTCTTTACAAAATTGTGTGACAATTCAAATCATGCAACTTGCTCAAAAACCTTCCCTGGCTCATTTATCAACACTGGGCAAATTTGTCCATGGGCCTAAACCTATAGCAACCAAGCAGTGAATGGCAAATTATTTGGTTGCCATGGGTTACTGCCCATGGGCAAATTTTTTCAGTGTTGTTTAAAGGCCCCTAGCTAAACAATCATAAAAAAGAAAAAATGAAAACATTGCCTCCTAAAGCCTGTAAATGTGCTGATTTTTTAAATCAAACGGAAAAAGCAATAGCTGAAAAAGCCTAATGGCAGTAAAAACTGTGATTGGAGAAAATTGTTATTTGAGAAACTATTTTAATTTTTTATAAGGTTAATATGATGTTGTGTTTTGTGTGGTTGTTCTAAAAATGGCACACTTGCAATCTTTAGAATCCCATGTAAAGGAATATTGTTCACTAACTCCTCATCAGATTTTCTTTGCAAAAATGATAATAAATCTGAATCTCTTTCTGTTCAGGCTCATCACACCTTTTCTGATCGTAAATATTAATTTAGAAAAGTAAAACAGAAGCTACAGTTTACACAATTTAATAGAATATGTCTTCAAGACTACTGTATGTGAACATTTGCATTAAAATGTAGCAGATTTTAAAACAATGG
>CM044435.1:14802528-14826315 GCA_024363595.1 Xenopus borealis | reverse complement strand
ATATATATATATATATATAAGTGTGATGGAAAGAGCAAGGCATTACATGTTCAGTGATATTTAAATTTTCCCATACATTGGATATCCTAAGTAAATAGGGGGGAATGAACCATTAATCGAGAAGTAAATTGGATGCAACTTAGGTTCTTAGAGTACCAGTGTACATTGTACAGCATGCTCATCAGGGTGTATTTATAAAGGACCTAAATGCTATTGCATAAAATATGTTATTTTTTTTTTTTAATTTACCAAAAGACATGGTTTAGAAATTAGGATACATGAACATACACCACCTCATTAACCAGCAGAGCTGCTCTAGTGAAACTGCCATTACTCTTAGTTTAATATTCCGTTCATGGATCAGCTGTGTTTATGAGCTGCCCAGTAAAAAGTTGAAATGTTGCACGGCAAGATGAAAGGAGTTACCTCTAGTATCTTTTAAACTACAGCCCATAGAACATCTGACAAATTAAGTTTTTGGGTGACTAAAATTATATAAACTTGATAGCAAGCTGCCCAGACATAAAATCACCCATTCCCCTCTGTATTGATAGCTAGAAACTTATTTATGGGATATCAAGTCCAACTTACTTATGGGATTTCAAGTCCAAATGCTTCAGAGATACAGTACAGAACTTTTAGGCTACTTCCCTCTAAGCATCAGAACGGAGTTTATATATGTGTGCATGTGTTGATATTTGTGTTTCTGCACTTCCACAAAATAGACATGTCAAAGTATTGTTTTTGTATTCAAAAGGGTCCACAGATCTATAGCAATCATAGCTAAAATGTATAGGTTCTTTTAAGAAACCATTTATGGTTGCATGGTCAGCACACAAATTATGAGGGTAGACTGTTGAGGTTGGGGTTTTCTCTGGAAAAAAGGGGCTTGCGAGGGGACATGATTACACTTTACAAATACATTAGAGGACATTATAGACAGATATCAGGGGACCTTTTTACCAATAAAGAGGATTACAGCACCAGAGGTCACCCCTTCAGACTAGAAGAAAAGGACTTTCATTTGAAGCAGCGTAGGTGGTTCTTCACAGTGAGGACAGTGAGGTTGTGGAATGCACTGCCGGTTGTGATGGCTGATTCTGTTGATGCTTTTAAAAGGGGCTTGGATGATTTTTGGACAAACATAATATCAAAGGCTATTTTGATACTAAACTCTACAGTTAGTATAGCTATGGGCATATATGATTTGTGTGAAAGAGTGTAGGGGTGTGTGTTTGTGTGTGTGTGTGTGTGTATGCTGGGTTTTAATTTGGAGGGGTTGAACTTGATGGACTTTGTCTTTTTTCAACCCAATTTAACTATGTAACTATGTAACAGCACTAGAGATGAGCAAATTTATTCTCCAGCCAGGAGTTGAGACAAAATTCAGAATTTCAGAATTTTTTGCGAAACTGTGGTGAAAATTAGTTGCGGAAAGATTCACAGAGAAAAAACACCCATAAGAAAAAATGCCCATTGACATACAGTACATTTGGGGAAAAAAAAACACTATAACAAAAAACATCCATTGACTTTAATGCATTAGGACACAAAAAGTCACCATAAGAGAATACAGCCATTGACTTTAATTCATTTGGACAAAAAAAAGTCTCCATAAAAAAAAACACCCATCGCCTTTACTGCATTTTGTATTAGAAAAATTGTGACAAATGTAAAAAAAAGTTTTGCATAAATACGCCTATTGACTTCAATGCATTTCGCTACTTTTTCAATGTTTCTCAATTTTTTTGGCAAAGTGAAATGAGACAGACTCACTCATCACTACTCAGCACATTTCCTTATCCTACAACATTAATAATATTGTAAGTATTTTACCTTTTAATTTCTTGTTGATTAAACCACTGGTGAATAAAGATTACAAAAATGTACAATTCTCCATTTCATTTATAGGTATATCTGTTGAAACAAAATCAGCTGGATTCTGGGAGTAAAGCTAGCAACAGCATTGCTTTTGCCACGTGAGAGTTGTAGGAATCTTTTAAATACCGTCAGTGCCAGCATAATGTCCAGAGGGTAAAATTTTTCAGTAAACTATAGCAATATCCTTTTATGCTGTCAAAGGGTGAATGAAAATTGTCCTAAAGGAATTGTAGAGAACAGATCTTCCAGATTGTATGGCTTTTAGCAGGCTGATCTCAACCTTTAATGTGCACAAGCAGCTGCTATCAGAGTATCCATTTATGCTTTGGTTCACAAAGCAGTGTTATGTGCTTTACTCCACACAAAAATAAACATATAATCTCAAGACAAATATATTTTGCAAGCCATTTTAAATCCCACATCAGCAATGATATCTGAAAATATTTCATCTGCTTTAGAGGTGTCCATTTTTTTAAATCTGGACCAGTGGCAGGGACCTTTAAAAAGTGTCCCTAAAATCCAAGTTTATTGGCCTGTAATATTTAATAATGAAAGTTACATTCCTTGTGGGCTACATATTTACAGGAATAGGATTTCACACTGAAATGATAAGAAGAATATAGCAAGTAACATTTCAATTCTTTAATTTAGCAATAGCTGCCAGTTATCTTCACAAATGGTCTTTTTTTATTAAATAACTGATGAGGTTTAACTCTGCCTGTGGGTGCATAAAGTATCCCCACCTCCACAACCACAATTAGATGAGACATGGTTACTTCCTTTTATTGTAGGTACTTTAGGAAATCTTTCACCATAGTCTACCTGTAAATACTAGAGTGAATGTCTTCCCATTAGATGCCAGGGTCATGTAGCTGCACGGGAGCATCTATATATATTCCTGTACATATTGAGGATCATTTACAAGTGCATGTACAATATATAAAGTGCAATCATCATGATTTTTTTTTCCAGAATGCAGCTTTTTACCTCAAAATTGCAGAATGATTGCTATTGGTTTCCAATAAGCTGAAAGGCACACTATCATTTTGTCAGAGCTCATATTCCCTTTGCCCAATTCTTTAGATCAAATTTTGTTTTGAATCTGGCAGCAGTGGATGCAGTGTGTCTGTTGTCCCACTGCATGCAGTTCATCCAATTGTGCAACCATTGGGGCCATTTTACAGTGACCAAAACTGTTGTTGCATAAAGTAAATGAGACTTATAATTTCAACTAATTCTCTTCAAATGATACCTGTTAACCTATTAACAATAACGAACTAAAGAATAGGTATGGCGTGCTGAATAATTTTCAAATGTTTTGTAATACACTATACTGTGTCATTTTAAAATATGGGAATTCACATACTAATATTCAGAAAAAAATTCTAATTGAGTCTTTCCTACCAAATTCACGATAGCCTTCACTGTTACATTAAAAGGAAATATATCACAGAGTAGCAGTGTAATTAACACAAAACTTATTTTTTCCACAATAGACAATGAATATCCACTGTAGAGGATGCATACCTACCTCAACCTTCTGGTAAGCAGGGCACTATTGGGCAGGAGGGCAAGGGGAGTGGGTCATGCCAGTTTGGCTGTGTGCACCAGGCCCCTCAAATTTATTTATTTTTTTTTTTTTTACAGGGGAGGGTGTTAGCAGTAGTACCACTGCTGATCCCTAGATGTACCCCTTATCCTAGAACTTGATTTTTATTATGGCAATTTTGAAATCACATGTAAGAAAAACCATCATTTAATATGAACACTATAGCTTTCAGAATTTTCCTGTCCTATTTTATGGTTACAAAACCTAGAAGTCATTGAAAGACAGAATATTAACACAAAGAAAAGCTCAAAAATAGCTGCCCAATCTGTAATTGTACATAATAATAGCAATGAAAAAACTGCTTTCTCTGATTGCCTAATTACTTGCTTGGTCCCGTGAACAATCTCTCGGTTACTGACCGAATGCCAGCTAAAGGCAGAATGTTTGACTGGAGTAAACTTCCTGCCTCTTGGAGACTTGATTTATTGAAGGGAATAAGTACATTTCAAATATGCATTTTGGTATTGGTATGCATTTTGGCAATGGTATTTCATGGCTTTTTATAGCATTTATTCTAATCTGTGTATTTTAACACTTTAATTGACAATGACATATTTCATGGAGGGAGCTGTAAAATGAAATCATCCACAAAGTTGATCTTTGATCATATTTGTAAATGAAAAGATGCTTCAAGGGTTTTCAAGACTTGATAAAATGCATTGCTTGGAACTAAAAGAGCTATGTGATTGCCAAGCTACTTAATTCTCAAGGATTTTTTGTGGTGTCTGGACTACCATGAAGCAGGCAAAAAAACAGCTTCCGGTAAATTCCCTTTTTTTAAATGGAAATAAGGCTCTGTCGGTGCTGAGATTGCAATAGCGCTCTCTACATTAACAATGCAGATCCTCCTTGACCCACTTTGATGCTCAAATTTTTAAGCATGGAATGGGGAAAGGGGCAGCATCACAGTAGAAACTAGATGAAAAGCTGAAGGTAAATATTTGCCATACTCTGATCTTAGAGATATTACCCAAGACATTAGTGAAGAGAGGTGGGTTTTTAGTGATCTACCATTTACCAGCCCTTTAGAACTATTGCAATGCACCTGGAATAATGGTACATTTTATTTCGGGGATAAATTGACATTTAAAGGACCAGTAACATAAAAAAATTGTTTTTAAAAAATCCATTGGTATACTACAAAAAAAAACACTAACACACAAACTTTAAAACCACAAAGTCTTTATTAAGAAATAGCTTACCGAAACTCTGTTTGTGCTCCTCTTCAAAAAAAAGCAATCGGCGCTCGATTCCTCCTCCTTCCTTTCCTTATAGGAGATAGCCAGACAGGAGAAATTGAGTTCCAGCACAATGGATCATCGCCCTGTTGTCTTTTCTGAAGAGGAGCACAAGCAGAGTTTCGGTAAGTTATTTTTTAATAAAGACTTTGTGATTTTAAATTTTTATATGTGTTGGGGGTTTTTTTTCATAGTATACTTACCATTTAAAAAAAAAAAATTATGTTATTGACTTTTAAGGACATCAAAATCTCAACCTGGCTTTATTCTGTAGTGGTCAAGCTATTTAAAATTTTGTTTGGAGTCATTTTATGTGATTATTTTCTGGAGAATGGCACTTTGAGTATTAATCAGAACGGCTTCATAAAAGAGATCATGCTATAGAAATTAATATTTCCCAATGTTTAATAAACTGAAACTTGCCACAAGAAAAAACACACAAGTTTACACTTGATAAAGGGCCTTGCCCGAAACATGTAGTGTGATTTGGATACTCACTCCCCATTAAAGGAATTTAGCAGTCCTAAGAATACTGCCATGGATTTGTACTGCAACCATTATTATTCTGAAGAGTTCACGAGGGTATCAACACAGGATAATCAGCAGGACTACCACAGAAAGCTTGTTGGTGAGCAGAAGTTCAATTTATTTATTGGAAATTAACCTGCCAGGACTTACCGCATGAAAATCCAGTACTTCCAAGCTGTAAGAAACTTCACCCCCTCTCCTCCTCTCCTCTTACTTAGCTATCAATTCTTAAATGTTGAAATATTATGCATCTGAAAAACTCAATAAAAAGTTAAATTAAAAAAAAAAAAAAAAATCCAGTACTTCCACAGGGGCAGGCAAGGGTGCCAAACGTATACACTAGGGAAGACGCTGGTAAGAAAGGAGCTCAATATAGACAGGCCAGGTCAGAACCAGATAACAAGAGCAGAAATGGAAGGCAAACTCAAGGTCAGGAGCAAACTGGGCCAGAACCTGAAAGTTACATAGGGGACAGGAACAGGTAGTAGGAAACAAGGAACAAGCAAAGCAGTATTTGAAGCAAGCAAGCTCGACCTAGAACAAGCAGTGAGTCAGTGCAGATCGGGGGGTTGAATACCCAAACTAATGGCCAATACTGAGCATATGGCCAGATTGGCAACTACTGAGCACAACATGCCTAACAGGGTATAACTATAGGATACCTATAACAGTGACCTCGGACCTTAGCTGCCTGTTCATATAGAGTGGAGGAAATGTAGACATAACAGTCATCTTTTTATAATGTACAATGCGGTTTTAAGTGAAATAGAGTCACAGGGTATGAAACTAAAGTTACTGATAAGAGAAAAACACACCTTTAAATCCAGGTCCACCATATGTATCCCCTATTCTACGAACTATTCAGCATAGGACATATTTTTATTTAATGTGACTTAAAAGAGAACTAAAGCTTAAGCAAAGAAGTAGCTAGAAATGATGTAAATTGTGTTTTGGGCTTCTTTACAAGCCCAAGTCAACCACTTTAGCAGTAAAGATCTGTGTCTCCAAAAATGCCCCAGTAGCTCCCCATCTTCTTTTCTGCTGATTCACTGCACACTCTCTGTGCTGCTGTCACTTATGGAGTTTAGGGACTGACTCACAATATACAGTACACATAGAATATAAATGTCACAATACAATGCTGACAGATTATTACATGGCAGCATTGAAACAAGTGAAATTAGTATCAGCCTTGTAGCATCAGTTTATATTATAGGCCAACCTCATTTTCTGGTGGAAAATTATCGATGACCCCTAAGCTTAGCTTCTAAACTACTGCTCAGAGCCCACTGATCATGTGAGCATCGCAGATACTTTCCAAAACCTTCCAAGATGGTGAATCCCTGTGACAAGTTCTGGATAATTGCTGCTATTGAGAAGCTGAAAATTTAGGCTGGTGCAGTATATACATTAATGCATTTATAGCCATATTTATTTTTAGGGCTCAGTTCTCCTTTAAAGGGTTATTAAGGCTGAATAACTATGCATGTAATTCTTTGCAATAATGCATTTAGTTTAATAAGCATACACCAATTAACTAAACAACTGACAGACAAAATCATTATACTTGTAAGGGCTCATGAGAAATCAATATGATCACATTTCTGTTGCAAAACTTGCTTGAGTTATATTTTGATGAAGGGTATTGATGAAAACTGAGGACAGAAAGGAACAGTAATTATATCATCTTTGTGGCATATTCCATAATGTTATTCCTAAATTATTTCCATCAATATAATTGGCATCTAATCTTACCAGCCCATGGTTATCAAACCATGTTCATATTTTTAGATAAGCTGAAATAATAAACTAAAGAATAAAGGGAACAATGCAATCAGAAATATGCAAATTGTTGGGACAGTGTCTCATTAAAATTACATGATAATTAGAAAACCCACATTTACTGTGATCTGTAACTCAGCAGATGGGAGAATTGTCAGATTTCCTGTATGAGTCAGCTAAAGACGCACTTAACACTCTTTTTATGTGATTTTCTTCCTTTTTTCTCGAGTCTCTCACATCATGTTATGCTGATGTTTCGGGAATGGAAATATTAGAACGTTTAAACATTTTGGGGATCTCACTATGTTAGAATGAATGACACTAAAAATATCAGAACAATTATTGATGAAATGAGCAAGAAAATTATCCAGGCTCTCTTTCTACATTTTGAGAAAGAGCAAATAAATGGTATATGAATACATTGCTTTTACATTTATTGTCAGTTGTTATGCAGGAATAAGACTGTGGGGTTGTTAATGTGCTGATAACTAAATATAAATAACAGTTAACTTAGGGAGGTTAAAGTTGTGACTAAGAAAGCCTTTTTAAAGAGGCTGTTCACCTTTAAGTTAACTTTTAGGGATGTAACATTTTGCAGACAGTTTGCAATTGGTTTTCATTTTTTATGTTTTTTTATTTATTTAGCTTTTTATGAAGCATCTCAGTTTGTATTTTCAGCAGTCTGGTTACTGGGATTAACCACTTTTACTGGAAGTACCTAAAAAAGACAGACTCTTTAAAATAATTTTTTGACTTTATTACTGTCTCCAAATTCATTAGAAGCAATTAATAACACGATAATCAAACATTTCAATTCATATATCAATGAATAAGCCCATACTACACAATTCCCATCTTGATGAAATAATTATATATTATTAATGCACTTGGTTCATACTTCACAAATTCAAATAAAATGTGCAAATTCATCAGTAAATCAATTAAAGCATATTAAGGGAACAGTTCAGTGTAGAAATAAAAACTGGATAAATTGATAGGCTGTGCAAAATAAAAAAGGTTTCTAATATAGATAGATAACTGACTGGATATCTTACATAATAGAACAGAACACTTCTTCCTGCTTTTCAGCTCTCTAACTGCAATTTGAAGGTGGTCACATGGGACATAACTATTCAGTGCGTTTGCAATTGATCATTAGTAGCGATGGGCGAATCTATCCTGTTTCGCTGAAAAATTTGCATGTCGCGTAATTTTTGATGTGCAGCTGTTTTTTTTTGCTACGCCAGCTAATTTTCGGAAGGTGAATTTCCACTGGCATTTTGCGAATTTATTCGCAGGCGGTGAATCGCGAGAATTCATGCCTGGCGAATAAATTCGCACATCACTAATTATTAGTATTCAGCATTCAGCTCAGATTCAAAGCAAACAGTTATGATGCATGGGGCCCTCCCTCAAGTCACTGATTGGTTATTGCCTGGTAAACAATCAGTGGAAACCAAGAGAGCTGCAAAGCAGGAAGCAGTGTTCTGGCTATTACATTATCCAGTCACTCCAGCCTTTATACATTGCATTTTTGGCTAACTATATTAGAAACAGGTTTTATTTTGCACAGCGTATTTACTCAGTTTTTATACTGAACAATTCCTTTAAAAAGCTGTCCTTTGGGTCGTGATCATGTGGCTGCAGTTTCAACGACTGACAATATGAGTCCAAAGTTCTCATTTTTTTTTTGTGTGTGTGTGTGTTTGCATGTACGTGTGTGTTTGTGTGTGTGTGTGTGTGTGTATATATGTGTGTATACATATATATATATATATATATATATATACACATACACAGTATATATGTATATATGTAGTGCTATACTAAAACAAGCTTCACTCCCAATATATGTGCTCCTTAAATCTTAAGGGGTAAACCCTCGCAAACTGTGTGGAGGCAGGGTATAGTGCAACTGTAACTGTATTCAGAGTGCAAATAATTGGGCACCAGTGGTACACATACAGGATCAACAGTGGATAGGCAATACTCACAACACCTTTGGTCAGTAGCTGTCCCCTCAGATGTGGGAGAAAATGTATGCATTCAGCCTTTTTCCTAAGTGGAACTTCTCATCACTAGGTCTGTACACTTAGTCCCTACTCTGGGCAATTAGTACCCGGGATCTTAATCCCACTCAGAATCCTCGGAGGAGCCTCAAGCTGCTCAGCTAAATATCCTGACCTGTCTAAGTTCCACTCGACCCCTGCTGTCTGCTCAGGCAAGAGACAGCACAAGATGGACCCCGAGCACATGGCTCACAAGGGTCTTTGGAAGAGATTACGCTAAACAAAGAGCAAAGCAGGTATGGTCTTTCTCCCCCCAAAGACAACACTTTTTTCACTTAGTTACAACTGATGCATGGACACTGCCTTGATGAGGCTGTTTAAGCATACTTTGTACAAACTTTGTAACTAAAAGTGTCTTTTTTTGTTAGTTACAATTCAGTTGTGCAAAAATAGGTTTCTCAGGGGGGTTTTATGTTTGAGTGCTGGAGTGCTACACTCAAACCAATTTGTCCCCAATGTGGATGTCAGCTACCAAATGTGGAAGCTTTAAATGTCCCCTGCGTCTGTCTTGCTGCCATATGACACCGGGCACAACTTTTGTCTACCCAGATACTGGCCATAGATTTAATATTTGTCAACACATTACTTGTACTACGACACATGTCGTCTATTTAATCATGTGCCCTTGTGGTCTTTCATATGTGGGCAAGACAGATTTGATGCTTAGGCTACAAATGGATGCACATAGATCAGCTGTAAATACTGCTTTTCAAGATCAGAAAACTACCAAACTGGTAGCAAAACACTTTTTAGAGAAGGAACATAGGTTACCAACCTTTAAATTTATCACGATAGACCACATCCAAATTTCTAAACGTGAGGGTGATAGGCACGTCTGTCGTTGCAGCTTGAAACTTTCTGGATTAAAAAAAATTGGGCACATTGGCACCAGGTGGTTAAAAAAAATATTGTTCATTCAATTGTTATCTTGATAGATGTTAATTACTTTAATAACAATATTGTGAGCAACAGGGGGAGACATATTTAATTTATACCAGTGGATGCTTATTCAGATAAGTCGGGATGACTTATCTTTCCCTTTAACCCTGTTGAGGTAATTTGCCACGGCAGGTGAGTAAATGAAGTCACATTATAGGTGGAGCAACAATGGTTTTAAATTCTGTAACTTTGTAATAATGTTTTTATATGGGTATAATCTTGAGAAAGGTTCTAGAACATGAACCGAAACGTTGATGTAGTATAATGCTGCCTTTGGATAAATAAACATGGATGTTTACTAGGAGTGCGTGTAACACCAGTATTTTATATATAAAGGTGTGGGGTTGTACTCTTAACACAGACCTGAAATCGTATCTCAAACTTTTATACTATTTGTAATACAATTATTAAAATGAACAGCTCTGGCTAAAAAGCAACAAAGGGCCATTGAAGGCAGCTAAATGTTACATAGTATTGGTTTTAATCATTTTAAGTATGTATGTTGTAGGAGAGGTGTAGTTCAACTATCTGTGCTAGCTAGTTGGCAACAGTTATATACTGAATGAATGTATAGTTGTATAGGGTTAATGTTAATTTGTTCATGTGTACTGATGACTACGCTGACACGTCCTTTCCAATCTGACTAATTTTCCCGCCATTCTGTGTATATAATGCATTCCTGTAATGCCTGTCAGTACTTTGAGAAAGGCCTCTGAAGAGGTCGAAACGTCAGTCTCCCATGTGAATAAAAAACTGAGACCTGAGAGTGCGGACCTTACTTGTATGATTATATATATATATATATATATATATATATATATATGTATAAAGGCTTGGGCACACACTGAAAAAACAAATACCTGGGTGCTATTCATAAATGTAGTATATCCATGTAAATGAGTGCTGAAGCACACCAGGATTTTCAAAAAAGGAATTTCTTTATTAGATCGACGTTTCGGTCCACACAAGGACCTTTATCAAGAGGTTCTTGTGTGGACCGAAACGTCGATCTAATAAAGAAGTTCCTTTTTTGAAAATCCTGGTGTGCTTCAGCACTCATTTACATATATATATATATATATATATATATATATATATATATATATATATATATAAATATATCATAAACTAAAAAAGCCGTGCCCATATAGAGAAGTTTTAACAAATCGAGTTCACACTTTGGGAGTTATTACATTTTATCCCAGCCGGCAAAACCGTTTGCCATGTGTGGGGTGGACTGTAGCTGGTTATAATTAAGTTAACACTTTCTAACCAGTCCCTGCGTATTTTGTTTTTGTGTGCACTCATCCTCCATTGGTTTAATGGTCACTCAAAACCCCATCATACTTTACTGCTCCTGCCGCTCTCATCTGTGCATAGGGCAGGGCTCAATTACCATCTGCCATTGCGCACTTCAGATTTTCACGTGTTCTGCACAAGCAGTCTCCTGCTATTAGAATGCACACCACAGACTAGAGTCATGCATCAGGTTGGGTACCCACAAAAACTTGCGGTACCCTGCAGGTTGCAGGTGGGAGTTTCAGGATCGGCTATGAACACGGGTCGTAGTTCTCCAGGTTAGCATGTGGCGGATCGGGTCACCGATCTTCTCAAAAGCAAATTTTACCCTTTTTTTTCTGATGACGTCTACTTCCACCTACTTATGATAACGTCACTTCCTGGTTTACGGCAGCACTTCCTCATTTTTTTCTGAGCATGCCTACTTCCGCCCACTTCCAATGATGTCACCTCTGGGTTACAACTACAGCACTTCTGGATTCTGGTCAGTGGGTCGCGGATAAGGTACTTGCGGGTCGAGTAGTGGGTCCAAGCGGGTCAGAATGCGGGTTGCAGATCTGGATTGGCGGTTTGTGGATTGCGGGTATAGGTCAGGTACGCGTCCCAAAAAGTTGACCCCCCACAGACATCAATAATATATAAACATTCATCTAGATGGAGATATCTATTTATGAATTGATGTTTTTGATCATCATGTGATTACTTCAAATGAATTTGGAGACACTTAGGCAGATATACTAAATTCACATGAATTATTTGAAATTCAATCTAATTTTCAAAAAGATTCATATTTTTGGAGGCCACTTCGACCATCGAATATTGAAAATTAGATCAAATCGAATGATTCAAATAAAATTCTATTTGAATATTCGAATATTCGACAATCAAATTACTTGCCCTTTAAATTTAAATTCCACTGCCTAGTTTTCCAGATTAAACCTACCGAATTGCTATTAAACCCTATGGGAAGCTCCCATAGGATTTTTTAAAGTTTTTTAGATCGAATAAAAAAATTGGATTGTATGGTTAAAATCGTTCAAATCGATCAAATTTTTTTTATTCGATTGATCGAATTGAGGTAAAAACATTCAAATTCAATATTCAAATTTGAAGGTTTTAAATTCGACCACAATTCGATTGGTCGAATTTGAGGGATATTTCAACCTCGAATTCGACCAATAGTAAATCTACCCCTCAGTAATGTGTAGTTCCGTCATTTTTAGATTTTTAAACTTAAAAAAGAAAAAAAATTTTACTTCCTTGTTTTGTGACAAAAAGTTTTGTGATTTTCCTTCCTGACCCTAATTTAATCTGGTTTACTTTGGTTATGTGATAAGAGATCCACCTAACATGTTTTGCCTAGGTACTTTTAGCTCACCTGGTAAATATAATAAATTATATTAGATTTACGTTTTGAGTTGTTAATTTATGCTACAACGATCCATTACATTTCTGGATAGCGGTCTTCTCTGTGTCACTGTGTTTTTAAAGGACAAGGACAATAGGTAGAAATGTTATACATGATGTTTTCTGCTTCGTTACCAGCCCAAGGCAACCACAGCCCTTTAGCAGTAAAGAGGTGTCTCCCCAGTAGCTCCCCATCTTCTTTTCTGTTGATTCACTGATTCACATGCTCTGTACTGCTGTCGCTTATTGAGCTTAGGGACCCACTCACAATATACAGTACACATAAAATAGAAATGTCACAATATAAGGCTGATCAGTAATTAATACAGATAATTAATGCATGGCAGCACTGAAACCAGTACAACTTTAGACTGGTGCAATAAGTTGACTATATAAAATGGCATTTTTAGCCCTATTCATTTTTTAGGATCTAGTTCTCCTTTAAGTAGAAATGTGTCTTGAATTTAGCATACTAGGTTGTTAATAAATACAATGGATATAACGAGATATAAAAACATTTAATTTATAGAACGTTGTTTCAGCACCCTCTACTAAAACAAAGATAGATGGATTACACAGTAACCTCTAGAGCAATAGTTCCCAACCTTTTTTACCCATGAGACACATTTGAATGCAAAAAAAGTCAGTGAGCAACATAAGCATGCAAAAAGTTCATTGGGGTGACAAATATGGGCTGTGATTCGCTAGTGGTAGCTCCTATGAGGACTGGCAGCCTAAATGAAGATTTGGCAGTACACTTTTTTTATGCAACTAAAGCTTGCCTTCAAGCCAGGAATCAAGCAAGTACCACCTACACAGAGGCGACTGAGACAACATCCAAACGAGCAACATGCTGCTCACGAACCACTAGTTGGGGTCACTGCTCTAATGTAAAGGCATCAATAACCACCACCAGCAACATTTGCATAAGTTAGCTACATGGAAGCCCCTTTATATAAACCCTTTATAAATCTTTATATAAACCCCTTTATGTCAAAATGGAGAGTGGGCATTTTTCCCTTTAAAGGAGAATTCAATCTTCAATTAAAAATCCCCTACCCTAATACACTAAATATACCCCCCATCCTGCTACCCACCCTGCCTAGCTGTAATCCCTGTAAATGGCCCTAACTCTTTACTTACCTCTCGGTGCAGATTCAGGGAATCGAAGTTCACAGGCACCATCTTCCCGTTCTTCGGTCTTCTTCAGGTCTTCTTCCTTAACTTCAGCAATTTCCGTGACCTTCACTGCATGCACAGTTGTTCAGGAGCGGAAGATTGCTTCAACTGAGCATGCGCCGATACACCACTCTCTTCCTGAAGATTATCGAATTGAAGATGGCGATCGTGAACTCATGCCCTGAATCTACACCGAGTGGTAAGTAAACGATTAGGTGCATTTACCAGGGGTAACAGCTAGGTTTGGGGACCAGAGACAGGGGTCTACAGAGGGTTTTTTTTTAATTAAAACTTTAATTCTCTTTTAAACAAGTCTGCATGCTATCAGTAAATATTTAACCAGTAATGTGGACTGTGGATCAAGGGTTCAATATTGTCAGAACAACATCAGCATTATTTTATATACTTATGACACAATATGCATAAAAATTATTATTATGAAGATTAAAAAATGGAATGTTAAATATTTAGAAAACAAAGATTAAGACAACAGGAAAGACATAAATAAAATGTGTAATGAAGGCATCAAAATAGAAGGATAGTTGCCTTATTGTATCAATTATTAACAACAAATTATCCAGCAGTCTAATATAAGACAAATAATGGAACTTGGTGGTACAACGAGGATGAAGGACCTAGAAAATATCTTCAAATGCATTGATGTGTCAATAAAAAGAGAGCTCAAAATTGTCCAGGCTCTGACTATCCGTGTATTTGAAAGATGGCAGAGGCAAAACAGGAAAAGCATTGATTCCTTTGAACTTCCATAGACTCATGTAACCACCAGTAACTTGAAAGGAAGGTTATACATATATTTTATTCTTAGCAGGTGCTCCAGATACATATTTGCATTTAAAGGAATACTTTTGTGGAAAAATATGTTTGCTTTTTTTAAACACATCACTTACTAGTGCTCCTTCTGTAGAATCCTGAATCTGATTATTTATATTTAATTTTGAGACACGAGGATACCGATTTTCTTATTTTCCCAAGTGCCTTCAGCCATATGACTTGTTACATAGTTACATATAGTTACATAGTTAAATTGGGTTTAAAAAAGACAGAGTCCATCAAGTTCAACCCCTCCAGATTAAAATCCCAGCATACACACACCCCTCCACTCTTTCAAACACAAACCATATATGCCCATAGCTATACTAACTGTAGATTTTAGTATCAAAATAGCCTTTGATATTATGTCTGTCCAAAAAATCATCCAACCCCTCTTAAAAGCATCAACAGAATGAGCCATCACAACATCATTGTCTCTTTACTGCTGCACTGCAGTGACGTTGCACCCCTCCCACCCCCAGCAGCATATCAACAGAACAACGGGCAAATAAGATAATAGTTCCCTGACACCTCTCTTGAAGGATTCAACTGATAGTACCTCAATATTTATATGTGAATGCGCCTCTCTGATTTGGGCTACTAGCACTCCAGGGTTGAGAATCTTTGATGTATTGTAGCAACTCGGGAAATAGGCCAAACTGTTTAAGATTCACTTTAGGGTGATGGCACATGGTATAAGTTGCCCATGGAAATCTGCACACACACAGGTAATATCCAGAAAATTCTTTTGAAATTTCCTGCTATTGCTGTCAGGGAAAATCAGCCATGGTTAAAACTTCTTTCTCTGCCTGTAATGGGCTTCTTATAATAGGTGACACTAGGAGTGCCAGTGGGGCATTTCAGCTTCCCTAACTACTGGTGGATAAAATGCCGTGTGCTACAATCCTAATGGCTCTCACTGCTGGGACAAGACCCATCCTTACATGCTGTGCCAGGCAGTGGGTTATCTGGATTTTGTGTACACAATATATGTACTTGTAAATAATGGTGTAGTGACTTCCAAAAACAATGACTTCAGAGACAGAGGTTATTTATTCAGGTTATTAGGTACTGAAAATTTTTTCAGGCGAATAAATTTGTAAAATGGCAGTAGAATTTCGCCTGGCTGAAAATTTGCCAGCATCTCGTCATCTCAACGCTAGGGATGGCGCGAACCGCGGAAAAAATGTTTGCGAACATATTCGCGAACTTGCGACAAAACGCGCGAACGGTTCGCGAAGGTCGCGAACCCCATAGACTTCAATGGGAAGGCGAACTTTAAAAGCTAAAAAAGACATTTCTGTCCAGAAAAATGATTTTAAAGTTGTTTAAAGGGTGCAACGACCTGGACAGTGGCATGCCAGAGGGGGATCAAGGGCAAAAATGTATGTGAAAAATCCAATAGTCGCAGCCACTGAAGCACAGAAAAAATATGCCATATAAATTCTGAAAATAGTCGCAGCCACTGAAGCACAGAAAAAATACGCCATATAAATGCTGAAAATAGTCGCAGCCACTGAAGAACAGAAAAAATATGCCATATAAATGCTGAAAATAGTCGCAGCCACTGAAGCACAGAAAAAATACAGGTCAATGTATGGCAGTTGTTTGAAGAACAGTAGATTACTAGCCAGCAAAGCTACCTAACCTAAAATGTCCCTCAAATCCCTGCAGACTTCTGTCCCTCCAATACAGAGCAGTATCAAGCAGATTACTAGCCAGCAAACTTTCAACTGTCCCTGAAATCACTAACAGCTCTCTCCCTACACTAACTCTTCCAAGCAGCACACACAGACAGAATGAAAAAATGCTGCAGGGCTTCAGTTTATATATGGAAGGGGAGTAGTCCAGGGGGTGGGGGGTGGTCCAGGAGGGAGAGTTTCCTGATTGGCTGCCATGTATCTGCAGGTCTGGGGTGAGAGGGCAAAAAAAAGCGGCGACTATGCGCGAACCCAAAATGGCGAACGTCGCGCGACTTTCGCGAATATTCTGCGAGCGCGAACAGTTCGCGCCGTCCCTACTCAACGCTGGCAATGTGCACTAGCATCCAAAAACAGACGCGGCGGTGTTTTGAAAATTTTTTTGCAAAACGCTGCAGATTCACCCATCACTATCAATTGTCTCTGTAACACCAAGATCTGTTTCACACTTGCATCTGTCCAAGAGACGCTTCAGGGAACATAAAGACATATGCACCTTCTACAATGTCAACCTAACAATTATATTTAATCAAATTGGGGCAATGATCAAGGATTCTCCCCACACCACCATGTGATGATTTCATGATAACATGTTGCAATGTCAGCTCTCATGATGAATAACTATTATGACTACTCAAGACAATGTTTTTATGGTATAATATTTAACTATTAGGTAAGCCATTTGGAGACACAAAAGATTAAATATAAGAAAAACCAAAATTAACTTGCCAAAAATTGTTGTTTTCTCTCCAGCCGCTATCCAATTATTTATTGTCTTATCTGTCCCGTCCAAATACTGGAAAACGGTTTTAATCCTACTTTTGAAGGCATGTATAAATTAAATGTTCACCCCTATAACAATAGTCTTACAGAATAAAACTAGGTTGGCTCACTCTTATAAAATCTCTATATTGTACAGTGTTTAAAATGTTTAAGTACAGTCGAACACTGCTTTTATGTTTTTTTGGGACTGCTAAAAATCATTACAAATTCCAAGAAAAGTAAAATGCGGGAAGAGTTGTTTCTGAGAAACTATAATTTCCGGGTACATAAAATCAGGGTTCTACTGTATTCTTACATTAGAACTTACTAGATGTAATGCTTTTTTCAGTATTAAGGTTCATTATTGCATAATGACTTTATAAATAACTCCTTGCGTTTTCAAGGTATAGCAGGCAATTAAAAGTGCACTATGCTATGAATTTTAGCTGACTGTTGAATAATGAATCCGGCATCAAAAACATGATGCTTGCTTTTACGGAAATTTATGCATAGTCATAATTTTTGCTCACTAATTTAAATGCGCCTGTGCAGACTATGAGAAAAACTAGGGGAAAATTTGTATTTAAAAGACAATCCACGATTCCCAAGTGCATAATATTGGCAGCACCTCCTTTTTTTCATTAATCCTCTAGGAGTTGAAGGCTGGAGAGAAGTTTAGTATGCTGTGTAATCATAAAAATATTTTCAACATAAGCTGTCAAAATGGCAGTGTAAGGCTCTTTCAGCATTAAAAATCTAATACCTGCTACATGAAAAAAGATCTAAAGCTACCATAATGACCTTTTACTATGTATATGCAAATTTAAGTTTTTTAATATATGTGAAAAATAGTCCATAGATTTCTGTTATCTACTTGCAGATTTTTAGACAGATGTGTGCTATGAGAGTTAACAAATTCAGGACAAATTAACTATTATTGATTTTTGAGAAGCATCTCAAGTCTAGAAATATTTCAGTTATTAAATATTAAATATGTATGTGAAAAAAACAAAATAGAATAGTTTCTCAACCAGCTATCAATCTAATCTTAAAAGTGTCTATTATGAGTAATGCTTGGTCTTTTCCAGATTAGGGATATTTTCGTAATTTGAATCTCCATACTTTGTCTGCGAAAAAAATATTTAAACATTAAACCCAGTAGGATTATTTTGCCTCTAAGAAGGATTCATTATATATTTGTTGGGATCGGGTACAAGTTACTATTTTATTACTACATAGAAAAAGGAAATCAGTGAATTGTGAATTATTTGATAAAAATGGAGTCTACGGAAGATCAACTTCCCGTACCTTGGAACTTTCTGGATAATGGGTTTCTTAGTAATGTATCCCACACATGAAAGAGTTATACAGAGCAGTACCTGAAGCTCAGGAAAGCACATATGGTAGCTCAAGGGACTATTTAGGATTTATGGGGATATTTATGAAAAAACCCAGATGTAAAAAACTTGATTCAATGCAATTGGGGGAAAACTAGAATACTCAAATAGACTTCTCAATTTAAAAAACATTGAATATCTCCATGGACGCAAAGCACCAAAAAAACCTCTGCTAGTGACTTCTACATGATCTCAACAGGTATTAGCTGGTCAGATTCTGGCTTTTTGCTACAAACTTCAGAGCATAATAAATATCACAAAATATCAGCTTTTTTATCCAGAAAAATTCCTATTCTCGGAAAACTATTTTTTTTAGGAAAACACAACTTGGCCTTTAATAAATAACCCCCTTAGTCTTAATTTAAACTAGCTTTTCGTATATCATCTAAAAGGGTTCAGGTTACCAATCCAAATACTATGACCATTTTACTCACTTTACTTTGATAACTTATGGAAAGTTTAAACATGTCTGGGTGTTTTATGGTAATGTGTAATGTGTAATTAAATGTAATGTGTGTATGTGTTATTAAAGTTTTGATACTAAAGGTGAAATTAGCTTTTAAGATTTAAGTCTCAGTTCCCCCAATATACCTGTTAACCTTATTAGTTACGGTTGTATGTAAGTGCAGCATTCTGGAATCTCTGCCAAAAGCTTCCTTATCTCACTAAGTTTGATAAACTTAAAATATCTTTTCTAGCTGTTCAGCACAACTTGTACAGAGTTCAAATAGCAATGTGGGATATTTCAATAAGGATCCAGGACAGGGGGCTGGCCCTTGAAAAATCGGGAAAGTTGGGAGGTATGTGTACATATCCAGGGGTCCTGCGCCAATGAGGTGAGTTGGTAACTTTAAGAACTAAATTAAAATTTTCGTCAACCCAGAAATTCAGCTCTTCTAGAGCAGGATTGCGCTCTCTGCACTAGCCTTTTGACCCCCTCTGGTGCTGAAAAGGTGAGCGGCGTGGGGAGCGCATTAGGAAGTCCACCTCAAGCAGCAAAATGGCCGGGATCACCCCATATTTTTTCATACATCAACTGTACATCTTTCACATATATGTCAGAGAGAGACAGACAATTATACAGTATATTTTTAAGTCAGTCAGTGACCCAGAGATGAAATTCGTAAGGAACACCTCGTAAACAGGTACTGTAAGTGACCCGTTATCCAGAATTTTTCCTTAATTTGAATCTGCATACCTAGAGTATCATGTAACATTAAGGGGCAGATTTAGAAAGGGTCGAATGGCCGAATATTTGGCGAATAAATATTCAACAAAATCGAATAAAATATTTGCCGGTTTTGAGCGCGTTTTCGACTTTTTTTTTTTACACCAGAATCGTACGATTCAACAAAAAGTCGCAGGAAAAAACGCTTGAATATACGCCAAAACCATACGAATCGAAAGTTCGAAGTGTTCGATCGTACGATTGAAATTCGGCAATACACTATGGATTCCCATAGGCTTCTACTGCAATTCGGTAGGTTCAATCTGTAGGTAGGCAGTCGAATTAAAATTTAAAGGGCAAGTTCTTCGACTGGCGAATAGTCGGGCACTGAAATGTATATTTATTGGATCTATTCGATGCGCCCGAATATTCTATATTAGATGGTCGACAATACTTAATTTGCATATTCGAATAGTCGCACGATTGAATTGTGACTATTCAAACTATTCACGTGAATATTCGAATCATTCACACAAATTTTGTAAATCTGCCCCTAAATAAACCCAATAGGCTAGTTTTGCTTCCAATAGGATTAGTTATATCAGAGTTTGGATCAAGTACATGGTAATGTTTTATTATTACAGCACATAAGGGTTTTCTCTTTATTACTTTTATATACCATGAAAAGTACCATGAAATAAAAGAGACACAAAAAATAATATTGGGTCTATTTATAGCTCTCTCACAAGAAAAAATTAAATGAAATGTTAATGTACGTATCAAACAGAATATAAATTTTTTTCTGTATATATATTGCCTTAACAGTTAACTGTTTTCCTGACCTGAAATAGATTTGATGCAGTATGTAGAACTGCAAGCATACTGATCTCTCCTTTTTTTCTTCATTGAATTATGTCATTATAAAATCAACCCTGCAACATGTCAAGTAATCTATATTATTCATTAATTGATGCTATCACACATGCAAAAAGAAATCTATTTTAAACATTTATCTGCGAACTCACATCTTATCTATAGCTTTTTGTTAGTACCTAGAACTTGTTCTGTTGGAAGTCAAGAGTGCCATCTCTTGGCTGGATGCTTAATCAACTCAATTATCTATATAAAGTACTGAATATTCCATCCAGGCCTTTTAACTTAGGTTGAAGTCTTTGGTCTAACTCATTAGAATAAATTTGTTAATGGTTAAAGCCTTTTTATTTTTGTGTTTTTTTTTTAAATATCACTTTAAAATGTGGTTTTTGTTCTTTTGCTGATCCAAACAGATTTATCTTGTATATGCATTCAGGTATGGGATCAGTTATCTAGAAACTCTTTATCCAAAAACTTAAAATTACCATCCTATAGAATTTATTTTAATCAAATAATCAAATAATTCAAAACGTTAAAAATTATTTCCTTTTTCTCTGTAATAATAAAACAGTACATGATCTCAACTAAGATATAATTAATCCTTATTAGAGGCCACACCAATCTTTTTGGGTTTATTTAATATTGAAATTTTTTTTTAGTAGAGTGTATAAACCAAAACAGGATTTAACATGGTTTCCCAGTACTATTCCCTAGGATGCTATGCTCTAGTGCAGTGATCCCCAACCAGTGGCTCGAGGGCAACATGATGCTTTCCAACCCCATGGATGTTGCTCCCAGTGGCCTCAAAGCAGGTGCTTTTTGAATTCCAGGCAGGTTTTGGTTGTATAAAAACCAGATGCAGTGCCAAACAAAGCCTCAATGTAGGTTGACAATCCTCATGGGGGCTACCAAATGGTCAATCACAGAACTTATTCGGTACCTCAAGAACATTGTTCATGCTAGTGTTGCTCACCAACTCCTTTAACTTCTGAATGTTGCTCACAGATTCTAAAGGATTCCTGCTCTAGTGCAATTTTTTATTTTTTTTTTATTTTAGAATTTATGGGATTTGGTTGTACTTAGAGTTGTGTGCATCTCAAATAAAAAAAAAATAGTTCATATCAAACCAGATTTTTTTTATTTTTTTAAAGGAGACCCACTTAACAGGCCCAAAATGGTTAGCCCTTAAAGGAATTTTTCAGTATAAAAGTTAAAACTGGGTAAATAGATAGGCTGTGCAAAACAAAACATGTTTTCAATATAGTTAGTTAGGCAAAAATGTAATGTATAAAGGCTGGAGTGACTAAGTCTAACCTAGCTTTTCAGCTCTCTTTTGTTTACAGTGACTGGTTACCCTGGTTACCAGGCAGTAACCAATCAATGACTTGAGGGAGGGCCACATGGGTCATAACTGTTGCTTTTGAATCTGAGCTCAATGCTGAATATCAATGGCAAACTCACTGAACAGTTATGTCCCATGTGGCCCCCCCTCAAGTCGCTGACTTACTCAGATTTAGAGAGCTGAAAAGCAGGATGTTGTGTTTTATTCTGTTATATGAGACATCCACTCACTCCAGCTTTTATATATTACATTTTTGGCTAACTAACTATATTAGAAACATGTTTTATTTTGCACAGCCTATCTATTTACCCAGTTTTTATTTTTACCCTGAACTGTTCCTTTAACACGGTAATGGATCCTACATTAGATAGGCTTAACCCTTCAGCTCAACATTCCTCGCAACTGTAACATAACATGAGAGGCATCAAAGGCGGTAGCCCGGGGGTAACTAATAGCAGCAATATCTAGAGCCCGGAGACATGCTAGGCAGGCCATTGATATACAGTAGCAGAGGGGGGGGGGGACTACAAGATGCTGAACAAGCAATAGGCGCAAACAACAATGTTAATAATCATACAGTCCTGGAGGTGGCCCAGAGGAACCTGGAACTTGCCCAGGCTACCACCACCAGTAAAAAATTACTGTATGCCAGCCAGAGGTCATTTGAACAAGGGGACAAAAGTGGCAAAATGCTAGCACATTTAGCCAAATTAGCGCACCCCTCCACAATTGTCTCACGCATACAATCAGCTCCAGGTGTGTATGTGCCAGAGCCTGAGGAAATTGCCCAGGAATTTGCAAATCTTTATGAGGACCGATACACATCCAGGGCCGTGTATACAGACAATGAGCTAGAGGAGTTTCTTCCAGATTTCGATCCCCCTCGTGAAAGTTCTGGAAAACTGTTGTCCCTCCGCCTGAGCAAGGTGATATCTTCCATCATCCACCCTGATCAAACGGGGCTCATGCCCAACAAGAGCACAGCCATTAACCTTAAGCGCCTCTTCTCCCACCTACAAATTGCCTACTCAGTTTCTGGATCTAGAACGTTGGCAGCCCTAGACGTCACTAAGGCGTTTGTCTCAGTTGAATGGCTTTATTTGTGGGAAGTCTTAGAAAACTTTGGAATAGGACCACTATTCATTAACTGGGTCAAACTCCTCTACCAAGCCCCAACTGCACAAATTTGAGTTAATGTTCTCTCCAGGTCCATTCCCCTTATTACCAATGGGTGCACATTCCTCTAACAGTGTGAGGTAGAGTTAATCTCTTTAAGATGGTGTACCTCCTGAAGTTCCTTTATGCATTGCAGCAGGCTCCAGCATGGATAACCCCGCAACCCTTCAAAAACATTGATGCGGTCCTATTCCCTTATATATGGGCCAACAAAGCTCCCAGGGTAAGCAGGCTAACTCTGATGGCTCCACAAGAACAGGGCGGGCTAGCTCTCCCAAACCTTAGGCTATATTACTACGCCCCTCAGCTAACATTTATCCACAACTGGTTTCACCCAGGGCTTGCCCTACAATATATGATTACTGGAGGCAAATAACTACATATATAAGCATGCAGGCCCTACTCCCAGGTGTTCTGACCCCAGAGTGCTGTCTAATGGGACTAATAGATGATCTTGCACCCCACATAAAAACCAGAACGCTACTGAGAACCTACTTTTCTATGGGAAAAAACTAATCTCAATCAAATGGATGAATCTGATTCCCCCACGCAACAAGAATGGATCACATTGGTGAATAGCAGAGGCGTGCCTGGCTGCCTGGGCGCC
>CM044435.1:14783884-14796958 GCA_024363595.1 Xenopus borealis | reverse complement strand
AAAGTCTTTCGGTGCGTCTTTTAGTGCTGCTTAGGCTCCTCTGCATCCCTCAGAGATCCTGTAGCTTTTCTTTTCCAAAAAGACGCATTTGCAAATATTAAAAGGTTGTCCTGCTGTCCCGCTTACGCGTTTTGCCTTGTCGGCTTCTTCCCTGAGTTTGTTTCAGAAGCAATACTATTGTTTATATAACTAAGCTGTTGTGTTGTGTGCCATGGGGGCAGCTATTCCAAGAAGGAAAGGCTCAAGTTACACAGTAGATAGCAAATAAACTCTGTAGAACATAATGTTATCGGTTTTCCATTACTTATCCTGTGCCATAGCCATTTTTCAATATCAGCAATTGCTACTTAGCAGCTTGTTTATATGAACTATAGTAGTGTTTCTGAAGCAAAAAGGTCAGTTTTAACAGTGCAGGGCAACACTACATTATATTTTCTTTACTTTAAAACACTCATTTTTTTGGTGTTACTGTTCCTTTAAGACATTTCAAAGTGTACTATTATATACTTAATAAACTATGTGAAATGTAGGATATGTAAATGTCCTTGATAATTGGATACCGCTATAACTCCAATGTTATATCTGATGTCTCAACCTAGAGCTTCCAGGATCAGGCAATGCAACTATGGGATCGTTTTGCTGATCGGGGTTATTCTGTAGATTTAATTAAACCCGCTTATGAAAAAGCAGTTGGCATGCATAGATCCTCCCTACTACAGAGTAAATCTAAATCAAAGTCATGGAAAAGACAGGACCAGATGAGATCCTCAGCCATTCGCTTTTGTATGACATATAATAAAGATGCGCACTTGATTAAGAATTCTGTAAAAAAAATATTGGGGGATACTGATGCAGGATCCACTCTTGGCTAAAACCTTGGACCCTGATCCAAAATTTGTTTTTAAGAAAAACAGGAATACAGCATCTTGGATTTCCAAAAGTCTATATAGCACAGATACAGCGAAGGATCGTAGCTCTTGGCTTAATTTAAAGGGCAACTACAGATGTGGTAGGTCGCAATGTAAATCATTCAGCTTTTTGAAAGTATCTAAGACCTTCTCGTCCACAAATACAGGGAAGAGCTACAAGATTGACAAATATTTTAATTGCACCTCATCATGTGTAGTGTATTTGATATCATGTGTCTGTGGCTCCCAATATGTGGGAAAGACAGTTAGAAAAGCGGGTACAGTTTTCTGGAACATGTTTCATCCCTAACAAGGGGAGATTGTAAATCGGCAGTGGCACAACATATAAAAATTGCACATCAGGGTAAGATGAATATCAGTTTTCAGATAATTGATGAACCTAAGTTTGATATACGTAAGGGTGATGCTGATCGTAAATTGCTAATGAGGGAAGCGTTTTGGATTTACCATATGAAAACTATTGAAACTTTTGGGGGCATGAATAAGGAATGGGAGGTTTCTTGTTTCTTTTGATTTCTAAGAGATATATCTACATTATATTGTTTTTAATTTCATTCTTAGTTTAGTTTAGTTTACATATAATTTTTCCAGCACTCGTGATATTTATGTTGTTTATGTTATTTAACATAAGATTTTTTTCTGTTTTTTCTTATTATTATTATTATTATTATTATTTGTTAGATACCCCTTCCTGTCACTGGTTTGTTTCACCTTCTGTTCTAGTCTTCCTAGCGGGGTTAACTCCCAATTGTAATATGTCTAATTTACATATTTGATGGGAGGGTTTTTTGGCTTCAAAGTTTTTTTATTTAAGGGTGTTGGGTTTGCGGGTTTAGCAGCTCCTGACGAAGTGGCGGGATGCTACGAAACGCGTTGAGCAGCAAGCCCTGATGTCACTAATTGCACTTTAATGATGGATATTTTAAACTGGATTCAATAAAAATGTTTTTGACTTTTTAAACGAACACTCCTTTGGTGCTCCGTGTCACATATTTTCCTGCAGAAGTTTTTTGGCTGGATGGGATTGCGGCCTACACGTGTAGCACGCTGGAGTCTGGTGACGGTAAGTGCTCCCATTTCTCACATGTCTCAACCTAGAGCTGTAATGTCATTTACTGTTGTGCTGTTAAACTTTTTTTTTTCTTTATTTTAAGTGTTTTTTTATGGTTAAAATGCAAAATAAAATAGTTCATATAAGTGAACTTATTATTGAACAAAAAATATCTAGAAAAGGAACTATTGCCTTCAATATCAACCTGATATTCAGGCCAATTGGCGTTACTGCTGCAAGCATTTGCTTAGTGATATTGGAGAAACAAAAAAATCCTGTCACAGACCCCAAACTACCCAGATAAAGGAGCTTTCCTTTTCGATGTATCTATCATTGCAGTCAAGAGTTATGGCTTAGGCCAGAATTCCCTGTCACTCTTTAAATTGTTGGTACACTGATTAAGACTTTGCTCAGTGCATTTGTGTTCCATTTGCCACAGGTGCACTGTTTAAAGTGCACCCCAAATCTAGTCAAATTATGGCTGTTACTGTCAATGATAATGTCTGTGGGGCATTGTATTTCCATGAGAAATATAGGTTTTACTTAAATGATTTAAGATATGAAAGCATAACATCCTTTGCTAAACAAATCAGTATTTTACAGAATGAATCACAGTAAAGGTTACTATTCATGAGATTCCAAAATCTAGTTGATGTGCACATTCTGAAAATATTTCTGTTCCCAGGTCTTCTTTGCTTGGCCGTCATGTTTTACAGATTCCATTCTGTTTGCTCAGCTCTTGGAAATGTAAGACCTATTTTAAACATTTTTCTCGGCCCTGACATATTGCAAACATTTTCTCGGTGCCGATGTGTGAATCTGAGAACACTGACACTTTTCAACAAAGTATGTAAAGGCTGAATAGTATAAGAGTGTGAAATAGAAACCTATCCCTGGGAAAAGTGGGAAAGAGTGAAGTCAGTAATCAGCAGGGGAATTCTGTAGCAAAGATGAGGCGGCTAGCCATTAATAACCAATAGAGAAGTAGGTATAGTACATAGAAAAATATAAATGAATAAAAAATTGCTGACATATTCTGACAGTAACTTCACAGTGTTTGTCAGCATACATTAAAATGCTCTTTGACTTACAATATTAGAATATGAAAACATTAGGAAATATAATATTAATATTTGCATAAATATTAATTTGCATAAATATTAATTAGAAGAACAAAATGTTTAATGATACAGCAATGTACTTTTTAAATATTCACTTATATATTTAACCCTATGAAAAACTAGTATTATTTTGGAATGGCTTCTTCATAAAACCAAGAACAGAACTTGGACATCCTTGTTTGAATGCAAATCTTCTGGCACCTGACTATGGCCAATGTATATCTACACTCTCACACCATGGCCTTGCGGTAATTGAATCTCTGGTGCACAAGGATGGAGGGATCAGCACCCTCCCAATCTGTAAAGGGGAAGAAGATTCACTGGCACACAAGGCAGGTGCACGCAGGGGCAATCCCTTGCAAGCTCAGTGTTGAACTAGGATAGTGGGACACCAGGAAAAAACCCTGGACCCTGGCCCTTGCGGGGCCCCCTAGCTCAGTCCTTGTGCGGAAGCTTTAAACGGCTTCCAACTTCACAATTCTGGGGGGTGGGGGGAGGTTGCGGCTTGTGGAGGTGTTATGTTTTGGTAGCCGAGACTGAGGAGGGTATAACTGCTTTATTAACAGATTCATACCATTGTTATACAACTGCCTTACTTCCTACTTCACTTTCAAACTGTACAGAAAGTCCTGTGTATGCACAGTAGAAGTCCTGTACACAGCGACACCTGCAGGCCATTTGTATAAACACCACATATCCTCCCTATAGTAGGAAAGCATTTGGACAGATGTAATAAACAACAACAATGCATCTTAAAGCAATAATATACATTATTCGCATCACATAGTCCTGGGTCCATGCAGGTAGTTTTCTGATTCTCTCACTACTCCTTATAGGTTAATTTTCTTCAGGTCTATTGCATTTGGCATTAGGGGAAGGAAAGTATCCTTCATCAAATGGAACGTCTGCAAAGTTATATCTAGCAGGAGCAAGATGACTTGCATTCCATATGCATCCATCAGACAGTTCATATGTGTATGGTCCTCGCTGGCGTCTCACTTCTAGTGGTGTAGTAAATTTAGATTGTCCTTGTTTCAGTATTCCCTGTTTCTTAATTCTGACTAAAGATCCAGGCTGAAAGTGCACTTCTCTTGCACCACGTTTTCTATCAGTATAAGCCTTGCATTTGGCTTGGTGACGTTTGACAATGTCAGCAGTAGATGAGTTTGTAGGAACCGTTTTTTGTGGAAGTTTGATGTCTGCAACATGTAACTTAGTGCGTATCTGTCTGCCATTTAATAATTCAGCTGGAGATGCTTGGGTTGTTGCATGGCATGTTGCTCTGTAGTTATGTAAGTAAATACTTTCCAAGATTACCCAGTAAGATCTGCTGTCTGTAATGCTTCTTTCAGACTTCTGTTGAATCGCTCCACTTCGCCATTTGCTTGTGGGTAATACACCGAAGATTTCTTATGCACAATATTCCTCTCTCTCAGAAAGGATTCAAACTCATATGAGACAAACTGTGGTCCATTGTCGGATATTAACTCCTTTGGATTTCCCTCTCTGCTGAAGACTGTAGACAGAAATGTTATTACTGTAGCTGATGTTACATTAAATCTACAGTCTGTAGGAGCATCTGCAAAAGGGCCGACAATATCAATAGCAAGTTTTTCCCATGCTATATCAGGAAATGATGCTAGTTGAAGTGGTGGTGATAGCTGTTTTGTCATGATTCTGACAAGTAACACAAGAATGAATGGCAATTACCACATCGGCATCCATTGCTGGCCACCAGTATAGTTCTCGCAGTCTTTGTTTTGTACGTACAATTCCTTGATGACTCTCATGTGCAAGTTGTATGAGCTTTTCTCGCCAGGTTTCTGGTACTAATAAACGGTGAGATCCACGGACAACATAGCCATCTACTAAGGACAATTCATGTCTAATCCTGTAGTAAGGTTGAAGATCAGGACTGAGTTTCTTCTCAGCATTTGGCCATTTGCTTTGTAAGATGTCTCGTAATTTTACTTGAATTGGACGTGAGGCAAGCTTGCATAAAATCAGCAGCCGTAACTGTAGATGATAATATATCAGTTAGTGCTACTACTTCTATGTCCTCATCCAGCATATCAGAAGCTGTAGGTAAAGGTAAATGTGACAAGCAATCAGCAGTAACATTTTCCAAACCTGGTTTGTATTGCATTTTGTAGTTGAAATTCAGTAGCCTTGCTGACCATCTAGCTATATGCATTCCAGCTCTTCCTAGTCCCTTTGTTGTAAGTAGTGTAGTTAAAGGGCACAAGGTAAATTCTCTACCCCATAGGTAGGTTCTCCATTTTTCTGTTGCCCAAACACACGCTAGAGCTTCTTTTTCAACAGTTGAATACTTACGCTCTGTCTCTGAAAGTGTTCTGGATGCAAATGCAACAGTTCTCTCTGTATGGTCCGCATGGATCTGTGTGAGAACTGCACCAACACCATAGTCTGAAGCGTCTGTAGTAACCACAGTGGGTAGTGCAGGATCAAATAATGCTAGCGCTGGGCTGTTCACAATTAGCTGTTTCACTATTTCAAAGCTATGTTGAGCAGATTCTGACCACACCAGACTTAAAGTTCCACGTAGTAGTGCTCTGAGTGGCTCTGCTCCACAACTGAAGCATAGTTGGGAATAAACTTAGAATACCAAGAAGTAAGACCTAAGAAAGCTCATAAGGTCTGGAAATCCGATGGAGTAGGTGCTTGTGTAACTGCGTTGACATGGTCAGGGTCAGGCCATAATCCATCTTGTGAAATTATATGACCCAGAAATTACAGCTGAGTTTGTCTGAAGTGGCATTTGGAAAGGTTCAGTTTGAGTCCTGCAGAATCAATGCATTTCAGAACCTTTTCCAGGTACTTGTCATAAAGATCCATAGTTGGAGCGTAGACAATTATATTATCCAAGTAGCATTGCACACCGGGTATAGAAGACATCAGTCTTTGAAAACAACTCGGTGCTGAAGCCAGTCCATAAGGTAAACACTTGAACCATAACAACCCATCATGGGTGATAAATGCAGTGAGGTCTCTGCTTTCCTTGTGCAGTAATATTTGATGATAAGCACTCTGAAGATCCAGAGTAGAAAAGAATTTTGCTCCTCTCGAAGTTCAGAAAATATTTCCTTTATGTGTGGCAAGGGATGATTATCCATAACAACTGCTTTATTAGGTTCACGGAGATCAACACACAATCGAATACCTCCAGTTTTCTTCTTATTTACAACGATTGGTGACACCCATTGAGAGGATTCTGATTTTTCAATCACATCTTGCTCTACCAGTTTCTTTAGTTCCTGTGAGACAGTCTCCCTTATAAAGTAAGGCAATCGCCTCAATTTCTGGCAGACTGGTTTTACATCTGGTCTCAACTTAACTTTGTGTACAAAGTTCTTTGCACAACCCAGTGATGTGTTGCTTTATGGTTTAATTGTAGACACTGGGTGTGTGGCAGGCACTGGTGCTGTAGTAATGAGACCATGCACTAATTGTAGGTTTAATACAGCAGATCTCTTCCAAGTATAGCAGTACCCTTATTCACAATGTAAAAGTCACATTTTGCATTATTTGATTCAAATTGTACAGTCACTGGCACGCAAACAAGCACAGGGATTGGATCCTTTAAGTAACTAACCAGTCTCAGGGCAGGTGCAACAAGCGTATCTTTTGCAAAGTATTTCAAGAAAATATCCTTTGGTAGTATAGAAACAGCTGAACCTGTATCAAGCATCAGGTTAATGGAGTGCCCCCTTGTCAGCAGAAGCAGTATTGACATTGACAGTGCATATAAACTTGTCTGGAATAAATGTACCAGCTTTATCCACACTTAATACTGTAACATTTGCAGTAGTGAGTTCATGAACATCTTTAGCAGAACTACGACAGACCCCAGAAAAGTGACCTGGTTTCAAACATTTGCGACACTGTATAGCTTTGGCCGGACATTTAGCATAGTTTAGCATGTGTTGAACCACAGTGAAACCAGTATAACAGTCCTGTGCACAGTGACACCTGCAGGCCATTTGTATAAACACCACAGGAGGGGTGCCAGTGGGTGCTTTGTGTCTGGGGTGGAGGGCAAGGGGTGGTTGTGGGATATCCCAAGTCTGATGCTGTGAAAGTTTATTGCAGAAGTGCAACGTTTCAGGGTAACAACTCTTTTGTCAAGCAACCTCATCAAGCTTGAAAGAGAGTGGTTACCATGAAACGTTACACTTCTGTAATAAACTTGCAAGGGATTGCCCCTGCCTTCTGTGCCAGTCAATCTTCTCTCTCTTTCCTGGCTGTTTCCAACATGTGAATGTTTTTTCCTGGATGCCAATACTTTTTTACTCTAAATAAAGCAAACTGCATGACAACGAACTTTCCAACTGAAACCTACCATCTAAACAGGTTTGTGTTTGCCTTTGTTTTATTTTTGGTGCCTTGGTAGCTCAGCTTAAGAATATTTTTTTAGTTACAGTGCTATTCTTCCAATTGTGATCTCCATTTTTTCAGTTCATTGAAGTATATTATCTTTTGTTGAACTCGTTTCAAAAGCTGCATGTTCATGAAGATATCTCAAGTTTTAATAACTCGTTTAACTGTCATGCAAACATTCTTAAGAGATTTCCAGCTTGGAACTCTTTATTATATCTTGATAGCTTTTAGACAGATGATTGACTTTTACAGTAAGGGGGGCAGTACATAAAAGTGTCACAGTACTATTTAAGTAGTCTATGTCTTATATTACTTGTCACATAAAGTCAGGTTTGAAAAGTTTAGTCAGCCAGGGTTTTACATATGTTTGAGAAGATTTAATGTTTCCAATCACAAGCTATACAAAATATCAAGATATCATGTTATTCCATAACATGCATGTGCACCTCTTTTGTCATTCTTGAAAATATTGCTCTGGAATGGAATGTGTGACTTCATAACATATCAAATGCATAGAACTGTTCCCCTGGTATGTCTAAGCAACATTTATCTGTCCCTGGAAATGGGTTGGAGATAATGGGGTGGCAATACAGTTAGATGGCCCTACAACATAGCCTGGTTAATTCCAGTGAGTACTGTTATTCTAGAACAACTATACCTGCCAGGAGCAATAATGGGTCACCCTTGCTATTCCAATGTAGGTGAGAATTTTGCCCATGAAACATGATTTTTTGGGGGAATATTTTAATTAATTCTTGTTTTTGTTATTTTTCCACTTTCCTTCTTCTTTTCCCCATTTAGCACACAGAAACTGCCTTTGGTTTTTAATTCCCCACATCTTTGTTTTTCAAACCCTGCTTCTTACGTTTAAAGAAAAAGTTTGCAATGCCCACCTAATTCTTATGCTGATCAACAATATGAAGCAACTACATAAAATTGCAGGTTGATGAATGGAAAGAGCCCATCTGGATAGAAATCAAACTGCACCATCCAAAACAAACTAACACATTAATAATGGTTAAAATAAAGAGGAGCTTTTATTAAATAATATAAAAATATGTACATTGTACATGGCAAAAAAGTAAGTGGAACACACTCAAGTTTTTGCAGGAAGGAACAAGAAGTGTGCAAACTGGAATATAATTTAGTGCATTTTTCCTGAACATATACAGCTTAATGAATGATACTATCACTACGCCATTAGGTTTTTGGTAATTGACATACTCAGCTATACAGACATATCTACAGTACTGAGTTATTCATGATATTTCAATTGTGACTACATAGAAGCAGGCCTTCTTAGGATCATTTATGCACAAGGGACTTTTTTTCTATCTAGTCTGTCCTGTACTTTTAGATTTTTATATTACATTATTCAATAAGCTTTATATCTTATTTAAAAAACCCTAATGTGTTAGAGCTTGCGTTGGTTGGTGCAGTTTGTTTTTAATCCAAAGGGATTCCTTCCATCTATCAATATGCAAGCCCTGTATTAAAAACTATTTTTGCTTGTTGGAAATGAAGAAACTCTTGAAAACATTTAGGGTAAGGCCACACGGGGAGTTTTCGGGGAGATCTGTGTCGCCTTGCGACTTATCGCCGCGACGAATCTCCCAGAATAGCTTGGTAGCGCTGCGCACCAGCTAAACGTAAAGTCGTCTGCGCTTATTCACACGCAGCGGCGCGATTTTAAAAGTCACTCAAAATTGCCTGCGCTACCAAGCTATTCGGGGAGATTTGTCGCCGCGATAAGTCGCCAGGCCACAGATCTCCCCGAAAACTCCCCGTGTGGCCTTACCCTTAAAGCTAGTAGAGATAAGTGAACCAATCAAGATTTTAATTAACTGAATGCTTTGATTCCGCCCCCCCCCCCCAGAATTTCAGCCAAAAATAATTGGCCTGTTGCTTCAAACCAATTAGTTGGGGGTTGACCTGCTTCATTGTAGTGGATTTTATGTGTTGTAACTTTAGCTTCACCCATACATAACCATTACCCCTCTACTGTGAATCTGACAAATCCTTTTCATAATCTTTTATACCTTGAGTTTTTCTGTGGCAACCTCTAATCTCACATTTTGATAAATCTGCCCCTATATGTACAAATAGCTTATCTTAGCTAATTTTATTTTTACTTTCTTTATGGTTAACACATATAGATGAGGATCCTGGGTAGGGTCCTGAAGAAGTAAATGGTTAGAGGCAGGATAACTATTAGTATAAGTATGTAATTGAGGTGCTAATTTTAAGGAGTCCACCCAGAAAACATGAAAACAAAAATAAAAACACCTTACATATCAATGATGACTTAGGGGGGTCTCTACTTAGTATAGGAATGGGAACTGTTATACAGAATGCTCAGGAACCTGGTTTTTTTGGGGGTTATTTCCATAATTTTGATCTTCATACCTTAAGTCTAATTAAAAAAAATGTAAACATTAAATAAACCGAATAGGCTGGTATTGCTTCCAATAAGGATTAATTATATCTTAGTTTGGATCAAGTACAAGATACTGTTTTTTGTCTATGGAGCAAAACAAAATTTAAAATTTTGGATTATTTGGATAAGATGGAGTCTATGGGAGATGGCCTTTCCACAATTCGGAACTTTCAGGATAACGGGTTTATGGATAATGGATCCCATACCTATATAGAATTCAAAAATTCCTGAAAACCTAAAAATCTGATTTTTGTCTTTTGCTGTAACATTTTGAAGTGTGACATTTTGAATGGATGACCAATTAATTTTAAAGTGTTTTTTTATGAGACCTTCACCAGCAGTTTGAATTTGCAGGTATCAAATGTATGTAATGTATTGGTATGTGAAGAAGGGAAATGGAGATTTAATTCAAGTTAGGTTTCTGAATTTCAGCCATGGGCCATTATAATTATACTTCATATGACCTTCCTACTACCCGTTCAACACACAATTCATCCTTCACCTTCTTTAACTCTGTCTAAGTAGATGAGCTTATCCTCAGCTTTACACCTCATTACCTTTAACTATGGCTCCATCTCTGCTTATCTCCTACAGCCTCTCTCAGTTTTGATTATCACAACGGAGCTTTGCATTATCAACCCATCTGAAGGCTGTAGCTAGGCTATGAAGTTCCATTTATCTTCTATTAATAAAGGAATGTAAGGAGACATAACCTATACACAGGCTCATAATGGGCATCACATTATAAATTGGAAATAAATTGTTGGCAAAAAATACTTAAACAAAAGATGAGAAATTATTTTATTAAAGCAGATTCCAGGTTAGTAAAAGACACCTAAAAAATGAACATGTAGACTTTTTTTTATTTAAATGTTTTCCTGGATGTTGACCCTTTGAAACAAACAGCAATTTACTTTAGAAAAGGGCAACACAACACAGGAAAGTAAATAATAATATTGAAGAAAAGCTACACTTACAGAAGATCAGATACAAAGCTACTTATAATTAGTCCACCTCTAGCAAACTAAAAGAGTAAATACCAGTTCAATCAAGAGAATAACTATAAGCTACCTATCAAAAAAATCTTCAGAGGGGCCCAGCATACTAACCCTACAGCGCCCTGATCAGCTGCTCTCCTGTCCTGCACAAGTATAGTGAGCAGCGGGCAGGTGAGCACCAAATATAAATAACCACTGACACTTTTTGAGGGCAACAATCAACAAGACATATTGGCTCTAAATTTGAAATACAGAGCCCCAGATGCGGTAACACAGGCAGTCTATCAACATTTTGTTTCATGGCCCATCCTGTACTATTTCTGAACCTCTCTGTGCAGCTTGGCATAGTAATTGTAATCACTGAACAAGTAGACACTTCTCTTGAGAAATCGAACATGATTTTTAGTAAATATGAGCCCTGTTGTGAAAATATACCTGGTGAAGTGAGGTGAACTTTTTTTTTAGTTAGATGAAGAGAAAATTCACAGTTTAGTAAATGTGCCCCATTCACCTGTCTCAAATCAGACCTCGAAAATGATGCAAAACTGAATAAAAAAGTAGGACCTATTCAAACTAAGGTATTCATAGAGGAGTCAGATTTTTTCCATTCAAGCTAATTCTTAAATCATAAGCCATTGAGTTGTTTTTTGTGTGAGATTTTAAAAATCTCACACAACTCGACCTTTGATTAAATAACCCTCTAGGTCTTACGATCACTATAACCATGGATATTATGCTTGTTCATGAATTCATCCAAGCCATTCTTAAAGGCATTAAAGAACAAGGAACCCTCAGGTAAGACTGATGATAGTAGCCTATTGGGTGATGTTACCGGATTCAATATAGAGGCTGAGACTGTCAGGAAAACAATGAATACCTCTTTGCTTGACCTAGCGAATAAGACGTTTGATGGAAAATAGGGATGCAACAAAGCCAAGATTTGATTCGGGATTCAGCCTTTTTCAACAGGATTTGGATTCGACCGAATTACTGTGTCTGTCCGAACTGAATAATAATTTGCATATGTAAATTATGGGTGGGGAGGGAAATCATGCAACTTTTCATCACAAAACAAGTGAAAAAAATGTTCACACTTTTTCCTTTCCCACCCCTAATTTGCATATGCAAATTAGGATTTTTATTCAGTTCGTTATTTCTGCCGAATATTTTACAAAGGATTTGGCCGAATCCCAGATAGTGGATTTGGTGCATCCATGGAGGAAAATAAATATAGTATTTCTATAGTGCTATAGGGTCAGGGCATTCCTCAACCTCACTGTCCTCACCATGAAGGACCACTTACTCTGCTTTAAATTAAAGCTCATTTCCTTGAGTCTGAAGGGGTGGCCTCTCGTTCTTTGATCTTTTCTAAGGGAGAAAATAACTCCCTGCTACCGATCTATACTGTCCTTTAATGTAGATAGCAATAGTAATCATGTCCCATTGCAAGCATGTTTTCTCCAGAGAAAACAACCCCAAACCTGACAGTATTCCCTCATAGTTGCAGACCAAATTTCAGACAAGTTTGCTGGATTACTGATGGAGATTTAAATAGTGAGTGGAGCTGTTTATGTAATGAAACCAGTAAAGGTGAATATCCCCAGGGCTGCTCCAGCCATGAGGCAAAAAGCCGCTTCTGGTAACTTTAAGAGCCGAATTTCCGTTTTTTAAAACGAAAATTCGGCCGTTCTAGTGATGCGGCCCCTCCTCCACCCGGTCGGACACTATAAGTTAGAAGTGCGGAGCGGGAGGGGGCGCGGCATTGGGGCTGCTGCTTCAGGCGGCAGTAGCCCGAGGAACACCCCTGAAAATCCCCTTTAAATAATGACTAATTTGTTTGTAGATCAAAGACAGTACATAATGCTTAATGTGACCACAAAGTCATGCAATCTCAATTTGTTCCAATGGAAATACTTTTCTACGACTTTCTTTATTAAAACTGAATAACCACAAATCCTAAACGCAATTTTTAAAAAAAGGTCTCAAGGTACTGTAGATGTTAGCAGTGTTTAAAAACTAAGAATATTTTGTTATATACCCTGTATATACACACCATACAGATATCATGGACCTTTTTTGTAATGTATATTATCTAAAGTGTTTATTAAATAAGTAGCAATATTATATATATATATATATA
>CM044435.1:14759301-14783874 GCA_024363595.1 Xenopus borealis | reverse complement strand
ATATATATATATATATACATATACATTCATTTCCAGTGTAAGTCAATCTTTTTAAGATATCTATTTTTTAGTGTGTATGTTTTCAACAGGTATGGGATATGGAAACTGGTCATCCAGAATTCTATGAATTATGGAAAGGCTGTTTCACATTGACTCTGAAATAGTAAAACAGTAGCTTGCACTTGAGCCAAACTAAGATATAATTGATCCTTATTGGAAGCAAAACCAGCCTATTGGGTTTATTTAAAGTTTGCATGATTTTCTAGTAGACATAAGGTATGAAGTTGTAAATAGGGAAAGATCCATTATCTGGAAAACTCCAAGTCCTGAGCATTCTGGATAATAGTTCCCATTAGTGATGGGAGAATTTATCCGCCAGGGGCGAATTCGCGGCGAATTCCCGCGATTCGCCGCTGGCGAATAAATTCGCGAAACGACCAAAAAATTCGCCGTGCAAAAACGAGTCGCGCGTCAAAACCGACGCGACGCGCGACTCGTTTCGCGAAATGGCGAAAAATTTGCGAATTTCTCTGGAAATTCACGAATTTTTCGGCGAAGCGAAACGCGCCCGTTTCGCCCATCACTAGTTCCCATGCCTGTATAGCAGAAACAGTAAAGCTGTCTTTTGTATTTATGTCACTTAGAAGGTTTTGCATGAGAAAGGTCCATCAAATCCGACCTAACATTTCTCTGTGATTTTCCACATTTATATACATGGCTTATATAATTTACAGTATGGATATTTTTTAATACACCATACATCGTAAGCGTATACATTTTGTTTTAGGACATCAGCAGCTGCTGACCAGCACTCCCCCTGCCACACCAGTTATTGCTGCCACAGCCCTGTTTCCTCTCCATTGCACCCACAGCATTCCAAAAACCCTATGCAACCCTGGCAGTTCACTGACCCTTTCTGCACCTATCTTTTGTCTTTTTCACTCTGAACAACACTGCCAAACAGACATCCCATAGAAGTCGTCCATCATAAAATTAAAGGGAAGGAAAGAGGTCATGACAAATTATGTACAGGAAGTCAAACACGAGATACAGGTTGGAGGTGACCAGAGAAAGTAGAGGGAATGGAAGTGAGGGATGGGGGCAAGTGGAGGGTAACAGAAGTGGTAAAGGAAAGAAAAGCAAAGGAGGTAAGGCTATAACCATAGATGATATGGGACCACTAACTACCACACATAGGGGCAGATTTACTAAATTCACATGTATTCACATGAATCTCTAAAAATGCTCTCTGTATGGCTACAAATATATAGTTATTGCTACTTTTTAATACTCATATTTCTATTCAGGCCTCTCCTCATCATATTTCAGTCTCTAATTCAGTGATCCCCAACCAGTAGCTCGTAAGCAACATGTTGCTCTGAAACCCCTTGGATGTTGCTCCCAGAGGCCTCAAAGAGGGTGTTTATTTTTGAATTCCAGGCTTGGAGGCAAGTGCTGGTTATATAAAAACCAGGTGCACTGCCAAACAGAGCCTCAATCCAGATTGACAATCCACATAGGAGCTACCAACTGGCCAATCACAGAACTTATTTTGCACCCCATTAACTTTTTTTCATGCTAGTGTTGCTCTGCAACTCCTTTTACTTCTCAATGTTGCTCATGGGTTCAAAAGGTTGGGGATCCCTGCTCTAATTCATAGCAATGCATGGTTGCTAGTGCATTTGAACCATAGCAACCAGATTGCTGAATAAAAAGCTAAACGCAAACTACACAATAAAAAATGAAAACCAATTGCAAATTGTCTCAGAATAATCTGTTCATTATACTAAACGTTAAACCACTTTAACACTCAGACTGCATTGTGATCCCCTAAGGATCATTGCCAGAGGATCAATATGTGGTTATTATGAACTTGTTGTTGGTCAGTATCTGGAATTTACGATCTTTGAGTGACAATATATTCAAGGATGCCAGTACTGCAAGGCAGCAGTTCAAAATGTTGTACAAATACATTATATATATATATATATATATATATATATATATATAGTGAATAAAGTACCCCCTATTGTAAAATATAAGGATATTATAAGTTACCGAGGAGCTTCATGACCATATGAAAACACGAGGCCGAGGTAACTTCTAATATCCTCATATTTTACAAATGGGGGTACTTTATTATAATACACATGTTTCAGTGAGTCATGTGACAGAAATGACATCAGAACTCACCGTTTATAACTGATGATATCAGAACTCACCGTTTATAAGGATATAATTTGCAAGATATTTACGGCTTTTGTGTATTATATATATATATATATATATATATAAAAATACACAAAAGCTGTGAATATCCTGTAAATTATATCCTTATAAACGGTGAGTTCTGATATCATCAGTTATGAACGGTGAGTTCTGATGTCATTTCTGTCACATGACTCACTGGGTCACACTCGTTGTATAAAACGTAGCATTTATTTATACACGCATTAACATTATCTGAGTTAAATACACAAGTCCATGTGCATATACAAAGTGCTTTTCCATTCAGCGACGTTTCAGGGGCATTCCACTCTCTTTCTCATGCTGGGCTCCTTTGAGGCATGGAATCATAAAGCAGTCATACTTTGTCAGCGTCTTTAAGGAAGAAGACGGAAGTGACGTGTGCGGTCACCATGGTAACGCGTGTCTACAGAATCGCGTCAACATGGGAGCAGACACACCAGCTAGCGTCACTGTTGCTAACCCTTTATATCTTAGCAACAAAATTGCAAACTTATTTTACAAAAAGTCATTTTTTACAGAGCAATTTCTATAAAGCATAAAGTCCAACTTATATACTAAATTACACACGCACTATTCTATAAAAAAAGATTTAAACCTTTGGGTGCCAAAGTACCTAGTCTATCTATATATTGTATCACCCTGAATAGGAGATCATTGATGAGTGTCCAAAATCCATACAATGTCGTGAAGATCGACAGATCGGAAACAATTTTTATCTTATGAGTTTTCATCCCCCTGCAGTTAAGCGATCTATTCCTATTAGCCAAATGTCAAGGGTAAGCAGAATTACAAGTGATCCAGGGGTTCTAGAAAATGATCTGGATAACATGAGTAGTCGACTATGAGAGAGAGGTTATCCAGATCATGTGATCCAAAAAAACAGGCTTTTAGTAAAAAATAGAGAATCAATCTCAAAAGGTAGAGTCAAGAGACTTAATGGACAGATAATTTCATTTGTTTCCCAATATAACTCAAACAGCAATGATCTTAAAGGGATCCTGTCATGGGAAAAAAAATTTTTTCAAAATGCATCAGTTAAAAGTGCGGTTCCAGAAGAATTCTGCATTGAAATCCATTTCTCAAAAGGGAAAACAGATTTTTTAATATTTCATTTTGAAATCTGACCTGGGGCTAGACATATTGTCAATTTCCCAGTTGCCCCAAGTCATGTGACTTGTGCTTTGATAAACTTCAAATCACTCTTTACTGCTGTACTGCAAGTTGGAGTGATATCACCCCCTCTCTTTCCCCCACCCAGAACCCTAATAAAAGAACAATGGCTTGACAAAGGACCGAGTGGGGTCCGAAACGTTGCCCCTATCTTGTATGTACATGGGCTAGATAAAACTAATGATCACTTGCTTCACTACAAACAGTGTGCTGCCGGTTTGTTTCTACATTGTATGCTGGATCCATTGGGCAGGAAAGGGTCTTCCGGAGCAAGCACCTGATACCCTGGAATAGGGTCATGCGTGAAACTCTATATATACTAACAAAAGAACAATGGGAAGGTAACCAGATAGCAGCTCTTTAACACAAGATAACAGCTGCCTGGTAGATCTAAAAACAGCACTCAATAGTAAAACCTGTGTCCCACTGCGTACTGTTACATTGAGAAGGAAAAACAACAGCCTACAAGAAAGCGGTTCCCTCCTAAAGTGCTGGCACAAGTCACATGACCGGGGCAGCTGGGAAATTGACAAAATGGCTAGCCCCATGTCAGATTTCAAAACTAAATATAAAAAATATGTTCGCTCTTTTGAGAAATGGATTTCAGTGCTGAAGTCTGCTGGAGCAGCACTACTAACTGATGCGTTTATAAAAAAAACATGTTTTTCCCATGACAGTTTCCATTTAAATTGATTTTACAGAGACATTGGCATCTTTTAAAAGAAGCCTATCCTCATATTTCTGAGTTTCAGGAGCCCCCCATGATGTAATTTCGGAGAGGGGCTATTATAGGTAAAAAATTGGTATGAGTGGAAGTGTCACAAATACCAAAGAAAGAAACGTTTTTGGGCCCTAGAAAGGAAGGTATGTTTAAAAGTAAGGGTTGTGCTCAATGTAAATATCTGTTAACTGGCCCTGAGTTTACAGATTCTGATGGAAAGAGATCTTATAAAATTCGTGGTTACAATAATTGTGATACCAGTTTTGCAGTGTATATGCTTGTTTGTCCCTGTGGGTTGATCTATGTTAGGAAAACAACCCAGGAAGTCAAAGACAGGTTTTCCCAGCATAGATCAAATATTAATACTAGAAATAAGGCTTTACCAGTTTCACAACATTGTATGGATTTTGGACACTCATCTAATGATCTCCTATTCAGGGTGATACAATATATACCTCCGCTTGAGAGGAGGTGATGGTAACCTTGCGTTGAAAAAAGCAGAGTTACAATGGATAGATAGGCTAGGTACTTTGGCACCGAAAGGTTTAAATCGAGATTTTGATTTACATCTTTTTTTATAGAATAGTGCATGTGTAATTTAGTAAAAAAATAGACTTTATGCTTTATAGGAATTGCTCTGTTAAAAATGACTTTTTGTAAAATAAGTTTGCAATTTTGTTGCTAAAGTATAAAGGGTTCGCAAGTTCTGCTCCCATGTTGACGCGATTCTGTAGACGTACGTTACCATGGTGACCGCACACGTCACTTCCATCTTCTTCCTTAAAGACGCTGACAAAGTATGACTGCTTTATGATTCGAGAAAGAGAGCGAAATGCCCCCAAAATGACGCTGAATGGAAAAGCTCTTTGTATATGCACATGGACTTGTGGATTTAACTCAGATAAGTTGCTCTGAATTTTAATGCGTGTACAAATAAATGCTATGCTAGTGCGACCCAGTTGGATTTTCTATACATTTGATTAAGTGGATTAACTCCTCCACTACTTGGGTAACGCACCAATTCTGTCTTTTTAGCATTGAACAATAGTGCACCTCTACAGTTGGACTTTTTAAATATTAATTAATAAAAGTTGGCGCTATAGAAATACATATTATTATTAAGTGCTAAAGTTCCTGGCACTGAAATCACATACTTCCCAACATTTTCTCCCAAAGCTCTGCATAGCTTGTGCGACGACCACTACCATTTTATGGCCAAATCCCTAAATACAATGTCCATTTTACAAAATTCGCCAGATTATGAACAGTTTGAACACATTTCTGGGGTTTTATGCTACTTCTTTGCAAATTAAGCCCTTTAAGCTGCAAGTCTCAATTCCTCCAAGAGACCTTCTTATCTTAAATGGTTACAATTTAATTTGTTACAAATGGTTAAACTTTGTATCTTTTTCTGGCACCAGTGCAGGAGATCAAAGAGAAGCTCAGGACAGTTACCAGGAGGTGTAAAAACAGAATGTCAGTTTTGTAGATATTAATATTTTGAGAGGTTTTAGCTCCATTTTGAGAGGTTTTAGCTGCCATTCAAAAAACAATAGGCTAATAGCAGATGCAAATGCACAAAAGTGGAATGGTGTCTCAATGATAGGCACCTCTTTGTTGCTCTTCTGGAGTCCCGAGTTTGACTATGGTCTAGGCATAGACTGTAAGTTGTTTCTACATTCTCCTTTTGGGTTACTCCATCTTCCTCTAGCACTTCAATAGACACAAACCTTGACTGGCTTCTGGTAAAACTGACCCTGTGTGTGAATGAAATAGATTACAAGCTCTACTTGGGAAAGGAATGATGAGCACTGAACAATTTATGTCGAGTATTGTGTTAATGTGTCAGTGGCTTTTCTTTTCGCTTATCTCTGTGAATAGGTCTGCTATGTGAGTACCCATTTATATACAGTTCATGTCCCCATCAGCTGCAGGGGGTCATGGTTGAATGGTAAAAGGCATCCTGACTGTACATGCAGGGGGTGAACAGAGAGATTGGACTTTAGAAACAGTTTCCAGGAGTCTTTAGTGCTTAAGTTCTTTATGCACCATAATTTACTAACAAAAGAAACAAAAGAAAATGTAGGACCTGTTCTATTATGGTAAAACTAGGAAATGCTTGCAAAGGAAAACTGACTTTTCCGATCTGCTCTACCTTAAGGATTCATTACAGGTTAAAAAAAAGTTTAATTACTAAAGGGATTTGCTGCAGAACTGACCAATTATAGGTTCTGAAAATAATCAATTTGTTAAATGATTTCATTCTTGCCAAGTAAAAGAATAGTTTTCAGATAATTGTAAAACATTTTGCCTTTTACAGAAGAGAAAAAGGTAAAGAAAAGTTATTTTTACCTGAGATTTGTATTGCTGAAACAATATGAAGCTTTCAATTTAGCCTAGCTAATAATTTTAACAGGAATAAGAGAAAGTAAGTTATTTACACCATCCCCTCAACCAAAACTAATGTAGTGGAGCCATCCAGCTGTCAAAATAACAGCGGCATAACTACCGGGGGAGCAAAGTTCAATTGCACCCCCCTCAGCGGCCCGCCAGAGATAGCGCTTGCAGCGCTAGAGGCAATTTTTTTTTTCATAATATGGGATCTTAAGATCTACAGTTCGTTAGTATAGGAACGGATATTAATATTTTATATACATGAGAGTATGATACAGGTTCAATTAGGTTCATATGGAGGGGTAAGTGATCTCAATAAGGCTACAATATTTCACTCATTATGACATATCTTACTCTAATGTACCAACAAAATTACTCATTTCTATGTTTTTCTTTAGAAAATGTTTAGGTCAATCTAAGACAAATCACATACTTGGTGGTCCTTTGGTGACCCATACTGCACTCAAACTCAAAAAACATAACTCCAAAAGGCAGCATATATTAATGTGAAATGTGTTCTGTGTTGTGATAGGGAGATGGGAAATAAGGAACAGAGGGGTAATTTACAATGACTCAAGGCGCAAGCACCAGAGCACTAAGAGGTGCAAAATCATTCCCCTTCAAGAACAGTAGTGGTACGTTGTGATAAATGTCTCCTTGGTGCAAGTTAGGCACTCCTTAACTTGGCTCCCCCTACCTAACCTGAAACTCAGGAAGCACTGTATTAATAATGCACATCTTTTTTTAGCTGACATAGCTATTGTAGTTGATTACTACCAGGTTTCAGCTATGGTATGTGTGGATATACACGCAACATCCACAGGTAAATGGTTGGTTTCTGGTGCAGGTTTGGGTGTGAGTCATAGGGACCTATTTATTACAGTAGAACCACCATTTCTCCAGCTAAAACCTGTTGAAGTCATGTAGAAGTGAATCGCAGATGTCCCTTTACCAATCGGAAGAAGTTTCTTGCCTTTATGACCTTGGGGGTTTCGGGTATTTTGACGTTTGTTGTTTTCGGGTGATAATTCGAAAAGGTCTTTGAATTTGAATTGCCACACAATTTTGTTGAGACCTTTCCCCGCACATACAATTTTTGTTCAGATTTTTTACTAAATTTAGCCAAATTGTGGTTGGGTGTTAGATAAAATTTTTAGAGTTTTAATAAAAACCCTCCCCTTTAGTTTTAGTTACCTGTAAATCACTAATTTCTTAATCACTTTATGATACTAAATTGCTATGGCCTGAAAGCTGTTGTTTATTTTTAATGGTTCTTTACATTTACAGCACAATTAGAATGAAGGCATTTGTGGGACTTGCTTTCATTTGTTTTGACTTCACAGTGGATGAAATTTGGGTTAAACTTTAGCTCAGCTACAATATTTAAACTGTAAGCCATACATACTTTGAGCATACTGACAGTTCTTGGCAATAAAAAGATTTCAGTTGAAGGTCTTTAGTATCTATATATGACTCCTGTATTGATTTGTACGTTTTGGTTCATATCTTGGAACTCTATAAAACTCAATGGATCTTGCAGTTTCATAATGCTTACATAGCCAAGACAGTGACAGTGATGGATAGCCATATTCAAAGCTAAATTATACTTTTCTTGGACTCATTCACTTTCACTTCCAGCACAAGAATTGGATGTGATGAAAAACATAACTTTGATTTTAGTGTGATAACATGGGTCCTGGGGAGACAGATAACCCCACTCCCAAATATCAGTTTGCAGTAATGACTTCTGACAGGGAGCAAAAGGAAAGTAGATAAGATTGCTTGATAAGGGCTTGTTCATCAGCTGTTTGGAGATTACAAGGCCTGATACTGTCTTCTAGGAAGCAAACTGCAATTCTTGTTTTTTTTTATTCTCTGTGTTAAAGCAATAAACCTTTCAGGCAGCTGTGCATTCCATCTAAAATAGATTTATATATATGACTACATCTTGAACAGGAGCCACTCCCTGAAGAGTCTTTCTGAAATATTTCTTTTTCTGTGGAGCACAAGGCGAGTACCCAATAACTCATTCAAATAGCAGGTTGACTATACATTTGTTTTCAACTGTGCAATTCCCGGTTGAATGAAACTGGGAAACAACATATGCAAAGGAGAGGTCTACATATTCCTTCTTTTAAATTCTGTTCTGCAGTAATTATTGTATTGTGTCTATTTATCATAATTCAGCTTTGTTGGGGATTGTTGGTAATAAGAAAGAAGCAGTTAGCATCTCCTTCACCCTTCCTCATTCTAATACTTGTTTTTCCATAATCTTTTCTCCTACCAGTCAATTGACAGGGGCACTATCAAGCCCCTCCCAACAAAAGCAAGCTCCTCCCCCTTCCTTAAGATAACTTACCAAATCCCATGATTATATTTTGAGTGAAAAAGGTTGCAGCTTGTTTATTACTACATTCACATAAAAAACTTCTTGTGATGGGTGTCCCACTACGGCCACCATGTCTTGTCCCTCATTAAATCTGTCCATGAACCTTACACAGACTGTGCAGGGAATTTTCTGGAGCATGTGAGTGAAATAGTGAACCAGAGCACAGGCTGGTAAAGAATAACTTTTACTAAGGGTTAACACAGCAACATGCAAAACAGCACACAACAAAATGGTGGTTTAGGGGCATATTTCTGTGTAAAATGGAATTTGCAAAAACATTTGTAAAAAGCTGTGTAAAAGTGTGTGTAATTTTAAGCCACGTGAACGCCAGACTTGCCACCACTATTGTACATGTGTGGGAGTCACACGAAGAAAAGACATGTAGAAATTTTACACCATTTTGTACAAAGCCTGGGGGTGTGATGTATTATCCCGCTGTTTTTTTACAGAGCATAATAAATATGCCCCTAAGAAAAAATTTGTAAAATTTTAACACCACTTTTTACTGCAAAGTCTGTGCCTGAACATATTTAATGAGGGACAAGACATGGTTTCAGAAGTGGGATTCAAACCCACACCTCCATTTGATGCCTGAACAGGTTTAATGAGGGACAAGACATCCATCAACCATTGTGATGTATTTGAATTTATTAATAAACAAGCTGCAGCCTTTTCCTCCCAAAATATCTCATGCGGTATAGCAAGTTATCTTAAGGAAGGGGGAGGAGCTTGGTGTTGGGGGGCTGTCAGCTTGGCTCTGCCACTGCCAAGTGACTGGTGGGAGAAAAGGTTACAGAGAAACAAGTATGAGAAGGGGGAATGAAGAAGCAGTGGGAAGAGGGTGGGCAAGAGCTGTATAAGGTAAGAAAACACCCCTTTCATTTCCTTCCTTCTTTAACCCCTTGTGTTTTCAGCCATCCTCACAGCAACCCTGGAAACAACAAGACTCATAATACTTAAAACCCGCCTCCAGTTCCCTACTTCCGAGCCCTGTCTTGGCCTTGTCATTGCCAGTTCCTAGCTCACTCCCCATGGGCATTCTATTCTCTCCTACTCCCATACACCTTGCAGTCCTTCTCCAAGTAAACTACTGATGGGTTTATGACAGATTTTAGTGGGGGCCATAGTGTACTTCAATGGATCAACAAAACTAGGATGTAAGGGGGTTCATTACTTTCTAAAATGAAAAGTTGTTTGGGGGTAGAACATTCCCTATTTAGATATAACCGGATGGGGGCTGTTTAAGAGCGGAGACACAAGCTAAGATTCCGGGGAGATTAGTCGCCCAGAGACAAATCTCCTCTCCTTCGGGTGACTAATCTCCCTGAAATGCCTTCCCGATGGCTAGAATGCAAATCGCCAGTGGGATGGCACGCTTTGTTTTCCTAAATCACCCCAAGTTTCCTCATGAGGAAAACGAACCAATCGGAGGTGCTATCCCACCAGTGATGTACAGAAGGCATTTCAGGGAGTCGTACAAAGTAGAATTTTGTTGCTGAGTGACCTATCTCCCCAGAATTTGAGTGTGTATCACCAACCTAGTGGTGTATATGCATATGACAATACTATATAAACATGCCTTTAATTTTAGAAAACTGTGTGTTATGGTTAACACAAATGTCTTGGTATTTCCCTACGTCTGATGGCTGGAATGTTTACAGTTACAGAAATGACATTCATCTGTGAAAGGAGATAGAAATGCAGTAAATTATCCTTAATAGCAATCAAAATTATGCACAGTAAATGGCAGCAAACACATTAAACAATGTTTCTTAATCAATGCCTTATCTGCCCTGCACCTCATTTAAATCCCCTTCAGACCTTTCCCATACTGGAGTTATCTATCACAGGTAATGATGCCTCAAGGAAGTTTGAAAATAAATATGTTTATGTTTATTAAGTGTTACAAAAAAACACACTATAGTTAAATAATAAATAAACCATTAATAATAAAGATATGTTTTTCAGCAGCACATAATGAATGTTTGATGCTACACTCTAAAATCATAATAAAATGATTTATCCTCACAATGTTGTTTATGTCAATACACTGTTAATAATATTGTATTAGGCAGAATTTCAGGTCTACAATAAAAGGTGGAATATTCAGCTTAAAATCCCCACACAGATTTTTCTATGTATTCAAAATCAGAAGGAAATCCAGTATGAAAGGAGAGTAGCCAGCAAATACAAAGGTTAAGATTCATATGTCCAACTGTGTGACACCACAGGGCAATATACGTATGCTTCATTTAACTGATTTACAAAGGAAATGTTATTTTATTTGTGCATTCTATTTACTAGTGTAAAATTCTAAGAAAATGCATACCTCATCACGTGACCTGAAATGGATCACTTGTATGGGATAAAAGTCAGGTTTATTTGAAAAGAGGACAAAAGCTTAAAAAATGAGTAGAAATGTTGCAGATTATGTTTTGGGGTTTTTTGACCAGTGGCAATGTCGACACAGACCTACAGCAGGGAAGAGATGTGCCTCTAAAGATGCCCCAGCATCTCCACATCTTCTGCACATGTTCTCGACTGCTGTCAGTTACTGAGCTTAGGGACCAATTCACACTACACAGTATATATAATGAATAAAGTACCCCCTATTATAAAATATAAGGATATTATAAGTCACCAAGGCGTTCTATGACCATATAAAAACATGAGGCAGAAGGCAGAGTGTTTGTATACAGAACTCTGAGGTTACTTCTAACATCCTCATATTTTCAGTACTTTATTTATTATAATATACAAGTTGTGACAAAAATTACATTGCTACTCACCAATAAGGACATCACTAGTCACCATTTATAAGAGTATAATTTACAAGATATGACATCACTAGTCACCATTTATAAGAATATTATTTACAAGATATTTGTGGCTTTTGTCAGCAACGTAACTGACAGGGAGCGGGCCCTGGTGCGGGACGTGCAGCTGGCCCCCCCTCGTGTTAGATTCTCAATCCAGAAAACAGCCACGGTGGCCCCAAATCAATGGTGCATGAGCTGCCGGAGGGCCCTGAGTGGGCTCGGGCCTAGGCCCAATTGCAACCCCTGCTCCCCCAGTAGTTCCGCCACTGGCTTTTGTGTATTTTATAGAATATAAAAATCACAATGCTAGGCTGATTAGTAACTATCTCAGCTCAGAAACCAGTGCAATTAGCATCAACATTTAATTAGCCCTGTAGCATCAGCTTATGACAGGCAAACTTCATTTTCTGTGGTGACCGCTAAGCTTTTTTTGTGGCGACCGCTAAGCTCAGCATTTCAGCAGCAGTTGAAGAACAATGGAAATATCTAAAGAAGATGGAATTGGATTCCAGGCCATGCTGATCCACAGTCGTAACACAACATTTAATAATAAAAAGGGAAAGCGTGCCTCTAATAATACCACAATCAGCACAAATCAGCATAAATGATCTCAAAAAAACCAACATTGAGGAAAAAGTTAGTACATTAAAGCTGTGATGCGTGTCTAGTGCCCTGAACTGAAGAGAACTCGATGAACATAGTCGAACAATTAAAAAGATTTTAATCGTTTCAGATCACGTTAGCCTGGTATGTTCACTTATGCTTAGAATTTGGCTGGCAGACACCAAAAAGCAGGCTGTTAAGTTATATACTTGTGCATCGATGAAATTATATTTTATGCAGGTGAAAGCGATGGAGGGAATGCTAATTGTTTAAATGAAAACTCATTTCACTATGATGAATAATCTCTTACTATACAAAAAAATATAAATAAATAAAAAAAAGACGGTATAAGTACTTAATAATTGCCCTTATTGGACTGGTACAAGCTGCAGCCACTCCTGATAGCAATGACCAGGTATTACTTTTCAGAGTTGGACTGGGATACCTGATTCAATGGCCCACCACCCAGCCCCCCTCTCCATGGGTAAAAAATTTAAGATGACCGTGCATTCTGAAGTTGCACACTGGTAGTTGGCTTGTAGCAGGTGGCAGGGACCAACAAGATTATACAAGAGTATTACTCTCCATTTACTCTCCCCTAAAGATCTAAGATCATGCATCAGGGCAAGCACTTTACACAGTTAGCGTTCATGTTTTTACTTTTTAGTAGCTCAAGTCAAAACAGAAAGATTTTGACTATATAGGTCTCTCCATTCCCTTTTCCCTGGAAATAAATAAAATCCATACTAGAGAGATTTCAGCCCATCTTATTTGAATTGCAAAACGGCCGACTGAATCTGAATACAAAACAATGAACAAGAGCTAATTTGTGGCAATCATATTAGATTAGAATGAATAATGCTATTATAATAATCTACATTATATCCACAAATATATTATTATTACTGGTATTGTACTTTTTGTTCCAGAATTGTTGTTTTGAGCTGTTAAATGCATTGCCTTTCCATAGAGATAAAGGTAAAACCTATCCACACTGAAAAGATATCTTTCTCTGTTGGCTTCTGCAGCATTCTAATGCATGGACAGTAGTTTCCTTTTCTCACTAAAACAGTTTGCATATTGTACAGGAATGACGAATGTTTGCATATCCTTTATGTAAGAGCAGATACAGAGAAAGCACCATGGTGCTATATATATATATATACATACACACACACACACACACATATATATACGGAGACTGAGAGAGAGAGAGAGAGAGAGAGAGAGAAAGAGAGAATATTCCTAAAATTAGAAACAATATCTAATACTAACATAAAGTGGATAATGTACCACCTACTGTAATTTATAAAGATATTCTAGGTCACCAAGGAGTTATGTGACCATATAAAAGGACGAGGTCACAGGCCGAGTGCTTTTATACAGGTCACTAGGGTTGCCACCTGTCCGGTTTTGAACCGGACAGCCCGGTATTTTGAAGGGCTGCCCGGTTCAATTCCTCCTGCCCGGTTTTCCATATAAGGAAAACCGGGCGGGATTAGCTTGATTGACGCCGCGATCGGCCAATCGGCGATCGCGGTGTCATAGCTCCGCCCCGTGACGTCATGGGACCGCCCACTGACGCCACGGGACCGCCCACTGACGCCACGGGAACGCCCCCGTGACGTCACGGGACCACCCCCTGCCCGGCTTCAGCAGCAGGGAAAGGTGGCAACCCTACAGGTCACATAACTCAGAGGTTCCACTCGAGATTGGAGTGCTCTACCTCTTTTAATCCGATGCGGATCCAGGTGCTGTAACAGTACTCTGACCACGCCTGCCTATGGTCCAAACATTAATCCAAGTATTCCATATACTGCAGCACACTGGAGACTGGAATTCAGTGCAATTGAAGTGTTTTATTAGCTCATAGTAGACAAAAAACAGGCAACGTTTCGGACACCTCTGTGCCCTTTATCAAGCCTGAGGCTCAGCTCAGTCACTTGCTGTATCACTAACTTCACCTCACAGAAAGAAAACACAATCCCAGAGAGTCACTCAGACACACTGGGAGAGACTGATTAATTAGCCCACACCTGAGTGTTAGAAAACCTGGCCTGGCTACATGGCCAGAACCTCTCTGACTGAAACCTGGGACACACACAAACTGCGTCCAGGACTTTCCCGTGTAATCACCCTGAGATTGTTGCTCTCCACACAAAAGGCCTGATTCGAAATTCTGGGGCACATTTATTAGGTAGTGTAAAAAACAGCAAGACAATAAACCACACATTGCTGTGTAAAAAATGGCATACATTTAATATGCATTTTACTAAGGTGCCTGTTTATTATGCTGTGTTAAAACCAAATTACAAAAAACCGTGTGAAATAAACACCGAACTTATGAAGGTGTGTGAAATTTTACGCCATGCCAACGGCAAAATTTGCAACTACTATTGCATACTGCTTAAGACCTTTGTAAGTTAATTTCTCCATTTTTATGCCGGCTTTTACAGGGCGAACATGCACCACACCCCATAATAAATATGCCCCTTAGAGTGACTCCTGCCGGAAGCAATGTGAAATAACTGTGGCAAATCTGGCATTGATATGGCGTTAAATAAAACACACTTTGATAAATTCGATATTTATTATACACAGCTTTTTTTTTTTAAGCAAATTTCATTTTACACAGCACAACAATAAGCCCCTCAGTGCAGTGAGCAGCATCAGCAGTGCAGCTTTGCCCTATACTTACTGCTTTCCTTAGGTATGCACCTCCTGCCACTCCTCACCTTGTACATGCAAATTACACACAATGGGACAATAATGGGATAACCGTGCCAGCCTCTGCCTGCTTCTCTTGGATCCTGTTCTGACTAATGCAGTCAGCGCTGGCAAGCGGCGCACCAAGGCCGCATGGTTCAAGTGCCACACACCTCGTTGCATGCACACCCCTTCCCCTGGCTCCAGTTACACACAAAACCCCTCATGCGCACACGAGAGCTATCTCATTACTGGAGCACCCAGTGCTCCTTAGGATATGGCTCTGCTACATGCCACCTCTAAAATTTTGCCACCCCAGGCCCGATCCTTTGTGGCCTTGCCACAAATCCGGACCTGGACGCTGGATCAAAAGTCTGTTCTGCAGGAGTCTGTGCTCTGACACAGTCCCTCCCAACTGTCTCTTTTTTAGAGGGGCGGGCCCTCCTTTGAGAGTTCAACCCGCAGTCCCTCATTTGTACTGGAAAGTCCCTCTTTTCTCTGCACTGAACAGCCAGAAAAAGAAACCAAGTTTCTAACTTAATTGGCTTTTGGCAGAGAGCCCAGAACAGCTAACAGGTGCAACTAAGATACTTTGTAACAATTTTGAGATAAGAAATTAAGTAACAGTTTAGAGAAGGAGAAATAATTTCAAACTTTCATAACCTGCCAAATTTTGTAAAATGAACACGGTACAAGAAAAAAAAATGTTGTCCCTGTTTTTATTTCCAAAATGTTGGGAGGTATGTATCTGCAAACAGTCGAACACAATATGCAAATTGTAAAACAATGCCCTAGTGTCACCTTTTTTTAAGCACTTTACATGCTACATTCAGTTTGGCAAAAATGAAGTCTCATTCGTCTTGTTTCATCCCAATAAACCATAGGTTTTTAACTAGAGTTAAAAAAAAGACACAGAGCTAGAATTTGGCCGTATATTTTGTTATACAAAGAAAAAAAAGAAACCTTGACATCATTATTAAAAGGATACTGTCAGGGGGAAAAACATTTTTTTTCAAAATGCATCAGTTAATAGTGCTGCTCCAGCAGAATTCTGCGTTGAAATCCATATCTCAAAAGAGCAAACAGATTTTTATATATTTCATTTTGAAATCTGACATGGGGCTAGAAATTTTGTCAATTTCCCAGCTGCCCTTGGTCATGTGACTTGTGCTCTGATAAACTTCAATCACTCTTTACTGCTGTACTGCAAGTACCCCCTCCCATTCCCCCCCTCCAGCAGCCTAACAGAACAATGAGAAGGTAACCAGATAACAGCTCCCTAACACAAGATAACAGCTGCCAGTTAGATCTAAGAACAGCACTCAATACTAAAAACTCATGTCCCACTGCGTCCTATTCAGTTACATTGAGAAGGAAAAAAAACATCCTGCCAGAAAGCAGTTCCCTCTGCCCTCTGTGTGGGCACAAGTCACATGACCGGGGCAGCTGGGAAATTGACAAAATGTCTAGCCCCATGTCAGATTTCAAAAATGAATATTAAAAAAATCTGTTTGTTTTTTTGAGAATTGGATTTCAGTGCAGAAGTCTACTGGAGCAGCACGATTAACTGATGCATTAAAAAAAAAAAACATGTTTTCCCATGACAGTATCCCTTTATTATGCACCCATCAGCTTCCACATCACCCAATCGGCATTGAGCTCTCTGTCTATAAAGCTGTCAAGGCACAGTGTTTGGAAGAAACTAGCAACATCAGAGACTTTTCTTCTAGGTATGAAAGCGTAAAGGAGCTTTTCTAACTATATATCACATACAGGGATCCATTATATGAAAACCTTTTATACAGAAAGCGCTGAATTCCATAAAGGGCTTCACCCATAGATTCCATTTTGCCCAAATAATCCATATTTTTTAAATGTCTTTTTCTCTGTAATAATAAAACAGAAGCTTGTATTTGATCCAAACTAAGATAATCCTTATTGGAAGCAAAACCAGCCTATTGGCTTTATTTAATGTTTACATGATTTTCTGGTAGACATGTATGAAGAGCCAAATTATAGAAAGGTCTGTTATCTGGAAAAACCCAGGTCCCCAGTATTCTATCCACACCTGCATGTGGATATATATACATACAGTATATATATACACACGCTATTGCTAAGCTAAAAATGCCTAAACTCCAATTTAACTTTGTCTTCCCATACACTCCAGAGCATTTGGTGAAGTTTCGCCACTTAAATTTTCAGTCATTAGTGCATTCATTTCTGAAATATTTATTCACTATCTACGGTATGCACTGAATCCAAACTTTGATTCAATATTTATCTGAATTCCTGAACTTTTTGTAGGATTTGGAAGATCTGAAACAAAACATTGGAATGTTATGCCCATGGAAAATTTATTTTATTGGATTGTGCTTTTTTAAAACGTTGCTATAATCTGAATCTACAAATTTGGGCACAGATTTGTTTTGAAATTCTGACCTTTTCCAAGGATTTATTAATCAACCAAATCCAAAAATTATTTATTTGGCCTCTTGCCTATTCAAATACTGTATACTTTAAAAGCAGAAAAATACCCTGTGGATTGAAAAGTAATACACGTTTTATCATGCTGCAATAGCCCTGCTTATGCCCTTGAACTGTACTTTCAGCATTTAATATCCTACTGTGGGAGTAAAAACATTGTAATGTTCTACCTTAAATAGCAGTTAAATGTAGAGACTTCAATTCACATCAATTCTGCTAACATTGTTTATTGTCTTTGCTCTGTAAATTAGCAACACATTTGCTTTATCTTAATTACACAAGCAGGAATATCTCAACCTTACAAATAAAGCAAATCCCTGCAAAAAAAAAAAAATAATAATCTTTTTATTATTGTTATTCTTTTGAAAGGGAAGGCATATTTATCAAATTGATATACATTTATTTCATTCTTTCAAATGAAGTTACTACAAATAGGTTCCTGCTCTGATTAAACAGAATGTTTAAAGTTATTTTCCTGTCTTGCTTATCCATTTTATTATGAAAAGAAACAAGTTATATCAAGTTATATGAACGGTATGTTACATTTCTGTAGCTCTGGAATACAAAGGAGATGAAATGGAAGGAGAGCATGTTCATTTCCTAATAACACAATACTGAAGATAAATTCAACAAAGAGTCAGGGGAGGTATTTGTCAGGAAGTGAAAAGCTGTAGCCAAAGGTCATTTTCCAAAGCTTGAGAACGGAAAGCTAGGGAGTGTTTCTTATACAGAATAAACTAACAGACACAAGGAGGCAGATTTCTCTTTTATTTCAGAATTTGAAGAAAAAATAACGACACAATAATTCTTTCTTGATTTCTAGCATATTTACGAAAAAAACCTTTAGAAACCCGGTTGTGTTCATGTGCGGAAAAATCTCAACCACACCAGAAATATGATTGTTCAGTTCATTTTTAATTGGAATGCTCAGAAAAAATACACCAAAAATGTATTTGCTTATGTTTTTTTTCACAACTAAAACGGGATTTTGAATTTTAAAATAAAGGCCATTAGGGGGTTATTTACAACTGGCACAGATGCACACTCTAGAGTACTAAAGGGTACAAAACTGCAACCATCATAGCCCATAGATTTTTGCATTCTATGCCAACCCCCACCCCCCACACACACACACATATGAATAACACACAAGATAGGACAGATAGGGCAGGCCCAGAGAATGCCCAAATGCTTTGCCCCAGTTCTTGCACTTAGTACCTTGCCCTATTAATTGTAAATGATCCCTACTGAACTGTTTACATTACAGGTAATACAAACTATAGTACAGGTATGGGATCTATTATCCAGAATGTACAGGGCATTAAAGGTAAGGGGTCTTGTCATAATTTGGATCTCCATGCCTTAAGTCTACAAAATAATAATTTAAACATCCATTAAGCCCAATAGGAATAATTTGCCTGTTTTGCCTTGTTAGTTAGGATCAAGTACCGGGTACTGTATTATTATCACAGAATAAAGGGTAATCGTTTAAAAAAACGTAGTTATTTGCTTAAATGGAGTGTATGGGAGATGTAACCAGTGGCGTAACTACTCCCGGGTGGGCCCCGGTACAGGATGGGCACCTATGCCCCCCTGTCCCCCTGTCAGGCCCCTACCTCTATAAATCTCATGGAGTGTTGATGGCATGTGTGCTGTAAAATTTCCCCCTAGATAACTGCCTGCCATAACAATTATCATGGCTCCGATGGGCCCCAAGGGGGTGGGGGCCCTGGTGCAATTGCACCCTCTGCACCCCTGGTAGTTACACCACTGGTAGTTACTTTATGAAAACTGGGTTCCCATACCTGTAGTTTTAATATTGTGTGTTCAGAGAACACGTACTAAATTGAATTATTATATGGGTGTTGTAGTATAATAAAAGGCACTGAGTTTTTCCAGGAGAAGTAGCAGATGGCACCGATCATCTAGTTGAATTTACTGGTCACCTTGTTAAATGGGAATTCAACCCCTTCGGTGCTAAACCCCGACCCCAACCACCCCCGTAGGCCGCCCTCCCTCCCTACCTCTCCCTCCTAGTAAATGCCCCTAAGTCACTACTTACCCCTCCATGCAGGTCCTCTCCAGCCAGGTTCACGGGCACCATCTTCTCCAGCAACTTCTTCTTCCTGGATCAGTCGGTGCTTGGTGGCACATGTGCAGTAGGATGCATTTGCCGGTTGGTACTACTGCGCATGTGCCCAAAGTTCACTGATTGAACTTCCTGAACTTTGGACACATGCACAGTAGTACGAAATGGCAAATGTGTCCTACTGCGCATGCTCCACCAAGCACCGACGGATCCAGGAAGAAGACTGGAGAAGATGGTGCCTGTGAATTCCCCTTTAAAAGCAAGCATTTTATTTGTTGCTATGGGTTACTGCTCCTGTGAATAATTAGTGCCTTTTATTACATAGGGAGCATAGACTATGAGTAAAGGTGTCCTGGAATTATACGGCATTCCTTAAATTGTGAGATCAATTCTTCCAATTTCTGCAGTTTTTATTATTGCAATTTTAGCGAGGATGATAGTCTTCTTTCCCTGGAACAGCAGCTTCTTCAGAGATAAAAAAAAATGCAGTGGTTATGTCTTTTCAATGAGGATGCAAAATGAAAATGTATGCAATGGTACAAAATACAAAATATATGTAATCAGTTATCTGGATTATTTGGATTAAAAGGTGTTTTAAATGTTTCCATTACAGAGCTGAAAGAAGAAGGATCTAGGTAATGTACAGCTGGCATACAGTATGGACACAAGCTATATGATGACCCATGCGTGTTAGATTGGTGTCCACTTACTAAAATTCCATTTCATCACTCCTCAATGTAGGATCATTACTGTGTTTAGAATTTAAAGCATTGTCATGTTTCCTGTCTCCACCTTTTGTAAAGTTACCATGCTGTTCAGGTGGAGTGGCTTTTAATTGAGCTTTATACAGAGTGGCTTATTTAATCTGGAAAAAAAACTCCATAATGTTGAGTTACATGTCTTTACATCATGGGTGCAGTGTTGCCTAAGATAGTAAGATTTGTTCTTAAAATTCATTTTTACTTTTTAATATGCATGTTTAAATGAAACATAGGTTTCATTTAGACTCATTTACGAGCAAAAGTGTAGTGGGCAACTTGAGCTTCTCCCCCACAGTAAGTGTGCATAAAACAGTTTTCATTAAAAGTACTTGCATCGAAAAGCATTCATTGCATTCCCATATAATTCTGTTTAGCGCTACTTAGTCCTTTCTGCCTTCTGTACCAAGTCAGGCACTCCTGAGCATATTGATGTAGGGTAGTGATGGGCGAATTTATTTGCCTAGGTCGAATTCTCGGCGAATTCCCGCAATTCGCGGCTGGCGAATAAATTCGCGAATCACCAGCGAAATTTTGCTTGGCGAAAATTCGCCGAAAAACGAGTCGCGCGTCAGTCGCGCGCCGTTTTTGACGCGACGCGCCGAAAACGACGCGATGCGCGCCGAAAACGACGCGACGCGTCAAAGTTGACAAAATCGTCCCACGACTCGTTTCGCTAATTTTTCGCTGATTCGCGAATTTCTCTAGAAATTTGCGAATTTTTCGACGAAGTGAATCGCGGGAGATTCGCCCATCACTAATGTAGGGGAACCAAAGGGATAGTTCCAAGGTTCTCACATTGCCCTGCATCAATTTACACATACGTTTTGCCAAAATAATATGGTGCACATGTCACATGCCAAAATTGGAAATGACAAAAACAGGGTTTGTGGGAGCACTCCAAGGCTAAATAAAATATACAAAGGGAGTGAAACTGATCTGTCCAGAATAGTTACAAACATACAAAGAAGAAAAAGTAGATCCATGCACATAGTAAAACTAGTAATTTAATATCAATGCAAGTGCATGTTTTTAGTTACAAAATGATGATCTGAAAACTGACAAGAAGGTAAACCCCATATGGTGGTCCTAACTATTTACCTCTGGTCTGATTTTTTTCCTGGTTGTCACTTCCTTCCATAGTAACATGTTTTGGGATAAGTTACGCATGATAAAGCTACTGGTCTAACTGGGCTTTATCCTCCCCCATGCAAACAGCATTTATAAGGGGAGAGGGGTTGCCACAACCAAAGCACACATATAAGTTGACAAACAAAAAAATATCTGTCTAACTGGTCTTGATCCTCCCCCATTGGAAATGACACTTTAAAAATATTCTGCATAACTGTGCCTAATTTCTGATAAAGCATGTGCTCCACATTCAACACCCCTTTGCACCTGCAGTGATGCTGGAATTCTGTGAAAAAATTCTGCACTGAAGAAAAAAACATGGCTGTTATGCTCAATATTGCACATTGCTCACTGCAGGTTTTCAGATATGAAAGTTGGCATCGGTATTATTAACATTCTTTTTTTTTTATCAAACTTTTTAATGCTAAAAATCCTGAATGTGAATGATGGTTTTAAAACACAAAATTCCAGCTATTTATTAATTGTAAAAGCCATGAAAAACTCTCATAAGAAAGCACACCATCTAAACACTGCCAAAGTCATGTAGAAGTCAATGGGAGCTGTCCTTAGCCAATTGTAAAATATTTTGTTACTTTGAGGTTTTAAAGTTTTTACAGTTTTTTCACTTGTAAACATTTGTTTTCATTCTGAGAAAATTTTTCAAAATTAAAGAAAAACTTGAATTTCAATAAATAAGTTTAATATGCAAACAAGATTCAAGCAATGTGCATTTTAATAGTAGAGCTTTCCTTTCCTAAAAAATTGTTCATTTTTGTCTTTTTTTTTTACTTTTATATGGTAGAGAGGTGTACAAATGAGGCAGATGAAGAGTTCAGTTATTCATGACTTATTTTTGATGAAGCCAGTATTAAACTGGAGTTGTCTTGTGCTTTTCTAGAAGTTCAATCAGAAAAATTGTCAAGCATGTTGTTTAATCCTGAAGTGCCAACAGATATAAATTCCTTATCTTACTGCCTGACTCTAGAGATTACTGCTTCAACAAAATTGTCATTCTCTTCCACACTTCTGCAGCCTACCACATTTTAAAACGTTCTTTGCTATAGGAAGACTGCTCTCATCTGCTTTTGAGAGATTGAGCATAAGCCAATACCCAAGGTCTCACAGAAATTAAATGACAAACAGATACTTTATAAAAAATCATTGGAAATGAATGTTTAATGTATAAAAGGTTCTGTAAAATATCTAAAACAAATATTCTAAACATACAAGAATGGGGGGTATTTAAACAAACGCAAGTTTTTTTCAGTTTTTTATTAAAACAAAGTCGACCAAACTCACATCCACAAATTTAACTCAATTTGTTCTTCTCCAAAAATCCAGAGCAGAAAAACACAATGACAAAATCAAGTGTCAAGTAGAATTGTACGACTGAAGCTCTGAAAACTCAATTCCATCCAACTGTCACAGTGAAAACTAAACTTCATTGAATTATCAGACGAAAACCCTGAATTTGTCAAATTATACAACCCAGATCACGTCAAGAAACCACTTCATGGACATCTGCTATTGACTTCTACATCACTTCGACAGGTTGGAGATGAAGTATTTTCAGATTCAGATTTTTATGAGCTTTCGGGTATAATAAAATCTCTAAAAAGGTTTTATTTCTGCAAAAAATTTGAGCTTTACCCTGGGGTTCATTTGGAGGGGTTGAATTTATTGGTTATTTTTTTAACCCAATTTAACTAAGTAACTATGTAATTATGCATACACCTGTCATCACTGGCCATTCAAAGGGTTTTAGATATTATGTCCCTTTTCAGGATGCTGAATTACACGCATTACTATACCTCCCCTCCTTCTAACCTTCTTTTGAAGACCTAATTGGTACCTTCATAGAACAGGCTTAAAACGATTCATATGACCATACCTGTAGAAACAGTGCTTTTATACAGGTCATGGAATTCTGATTTTAAATATGATATGCTCATACATTAAATTAATTCAAGTCACATCCCTAAGAACCATTTCTAACTGATGACATAGAAGCAATGTTTATAAGGACATCATTCACACCTCATATAAAACTAATGATGCCTGAAATTACACATTTAAAGAAACTGTATACTCTATATAGCACCTATTGGAGCTACCAATGCCTATTTTCTCAGCAATAAGAAGCAACCACCATATCCTTAGAAGCAAACCTTGCACATGTTGAACCATCAATACCAAGGGTAGAGATTTAGAGGTCACCTAAGGATTGGCTTGAGATCTATCTATATACAATATATATTTCTTTATTATTTTCTGTGGAAATGATTCATGTCTTAAGAACTCAGATTCCAGGGGGGAAATTCACTAAGCGGCACAAATTTGCTCGCGTTGGCTTTGCCAGCGCTATGCAAATTCACTAAAGTGCCAGGCAAAGCGCAGTTACGCTTGCAATGCCTAATTTGCATATGGCGGGAACTTAAGCATATAATAGAAGTATATGATACAGCCACTACATTACACTACACAAGCCCAGGAAACCTTTAATAAATAAAATAAAGTTGTCCTATTGCCCTACATGTGCCCCCTATATAGTTGTGTTGCCATGTTAGGAAATATAGGGGGGAAGGAGGGTAACCCCCCCCAAAACAAAACGATCTTTTTCAGACTATCACCCTACAATGGTAAAACATGCCAGCGTTTTTTTGGGACTTAGAAAAAATTTTTTTTCAAACTCCTATCTCTTGTATTGAACTTCGCCTGGTCTGACCAGGCGAAGTAAAGTCTAGCGTAAGTGCTAACGTTCAGGAAAATTTCAATCTTAGCGAATTTGCGTAATTACGATCCTTCGTCAGTGCGCAACTTCGCCTGGCGTAAGGGTGCGAAGTTGCGCAAGTCTATCTACTTCGCTATCAAAAATTCGCCAGTCGTGTTAGCGAATTAGTTGTGATATGACATCACGCTGGCAAATTAGCACTAGCGTTAGACGCTTCGCGCTTTAGTGAATTTGGGCCCAGGTGATTAAAAGAATCCAGGCCCCCAGATTGTTTCTGACTTGAGAAAGAATTATATTTGCAGCCTGTATCTGAATTTATTCTACA
>CM044435.1:14737356-14753136 GCA_024363595.1 Xenopus borealis | reverse complement strand
TTTTTTTTTTTTTTTTGGAGTTTTTGCTTTAAAACTACAAACACTGAAAGACTTAAGTATCATCTTGATCACAAATGGCATTTGTTCCTACTGTTACATGGTATGAAGGAGAAGGAGTTCTAGAAAGGACACAATCACAAATGTTCTGGGTCAACACCTTCTGATATGTTAATACTTTTTTAACATTATTGTTATATCCCCCACACTGTGAGCATTTGACAATGTATAGTTCATATAAAACAATGAAACATATTTCATTATTGTTTTCTAATGTTCTCACATTTCAAGAGTGACCTTAAAATCTACCCTCAATTTCTAATGCTGATAGCAAACAGCCAACCTTCTGACCTCCTATGGACCTGTGCAACCAATGGCACTATTTTCAATTCAATAGATTTATTCAAAAAACCTGGCGCTATTTACAGAATATTTAAAAGTTTATTGTTGGTAGCATTTATTTTGCAAATGCACATACCTAATTATCTGTGCAATTGTCGAAAGTAATTATATTTGAAGGGTTTATTTTTGTTTTTTTTTTTAAATAAATCTCTGTTCAGACATTTAAGGGATTAAAGTAATAACTATTTGAAGGTAGTTGTGTTTATAAGCTTATTGTTAATAAGATCATGAATGAACTTTGGATGCCTTTACTGCCATCTAGAGGTGGAAATAGGTCAACAATGTTTTTATATTTTTAAATCATACATGCTGCTTATTATATATATATGCTTATTATATATATATATATAGAGAGAGAGAAAGAGAGAGAGAGAGAGAGAGAGAGAGAGATCAGGGGTACTTGGATAAATAATTAGAAGCATTCGATTTGTAGCTTGTTAGCTGTGGTGTCATTACCTACCTAGTTAATCCTTATCACCTGTTCCATACTGTCTCTGTCTCAACAATCTAATCCACTGGCTTCATTTTGACATGAATTTGAAGGTAGTTTAGGAAGGGACTGATGCTGTGCATAGGCAGAGTAACAATATGGATAAATAAATAGCTATGTAACTATGTAATTACTCAATGTATGTATGTTAAAGAGGTGATATGTTTATGGGCCCATCGGCATGATTGAGGATAGTATTGTCTAGCTGATGGGTTGTTCAAGAAGTACTGTATTCTTGTAAGACAGGGCTAGTAAGTAGTGTAACCGATTAATTAACCCTGTGTATGGAATACACTAGGGGCTCACACAATCTTGCAGATAAACACAGTAACAGCATGATGACTATGAAGATTCTCATTCATCCAGGTCATGGTATATTTATCAAAAGTAACTCAAAGCAACTGGACTTGCTGAGATATTTTAATGAAGACTTTCACTGCTCATCCGAGCAGCTTCTTCCGTTCAACTGACTGGTGTAGGGGAGTTCTTGGCATATAGACTCTTCCAACAATCCAGCCACAACGGCACATTGTAACTCTTCAGAGAGGTGACATCTGAAATTTACAGTGGTGTTGATTCTGTGTAATTACAGTGATAGGATTACCAATGTGACATGCAACTCCTAGAAAACAGGTGTTACTTGTGAGAGTTGCATGAATGGATGTAATTGATTACATCCATTCATGCACTCTCAGCAAGTCCAGTTGCTTTGAGTTACTTTTGATAAACAGTAACAGCGTTATTCACAGGCACTAGCACAGCTTTTTTAGCTCCCTCAGGAGGCACTATCACGGCTTCTTTAGTTCCCTCTGGAGGCACAAGCACAGCTTCTTTAGCTCCCTTGGGAAGGAACTAGTACAGCTTCTTTAGCTCCCTCGGGAGGCATTAGTACATCTTCTTTAGTTCCCTTTTAGAGGCACTAGCACAGCCTCTTTAGTTCCCTCAGGAGGCATTAGCACAGCTTCCTTAGTTCCCTCGAGCATTCACTGTGTTACCAATGAATAATGAAAGCTGACAGGGTTTTAAATGGTGTTTAATGTCTCTTACTGACCACCTTTGTGAGATTTTCCTTCACAAAGAAGGCCCTCTTGGCACCCAGTTGTTCTGACCAGGATGAATCACACTTCAAATGGGTCTTATCCTTTGCCTGGTCACTATAGGCCTGACTGGGAGGTTACCTCAGCTACTAACCCTTCTTTACAAGCTGACTTACCACTATTTTTATTCCAGCTACAATGAATTCCATAGAATCAGGCATACAGCTAGGTTATCTACATATGTTGTGCAAACAAAAGGTTCATTGGCATCATGAACCTTTTTCATCAGCCAAAAGAGACTGGAGAACAATACGCACTCCCTTATTTGGACTGCATGATGTTGCTTTATAGTTTCATAGGGAATTTGGGTTGAAAAAGTTTAACGCCTCTAAATGAAACCCATCATCTATACATACACTTTCACCAACCCCTCCATATAGTCACATAAATATATATATATATATATATATATATATATATATATATATATATATATATATATATATATATATATATATATATATATATATGCACCCCTATCTATACTAATTGTAGATTTTAGTGTGACAATAACTTTGGATATAATGTTTGTCCAAGAAATCATCTAAGCCCCTTTTAAAAGCAGTAATAGAATCAACCATCACAACATCATCCAGCAGGGCATTCCACAACCTCCTTGTCCTCACCATGAAGAACCACCTACACTGTTGTTAAAATTCATAAGGCTATATTGGTGAATCTTGTTGATAGGATCTAAACACTATGCACCAATTTAATCAAATTAATTCATGTATGATTAAGAACATGACAAACTAAACATTGCATGCAATAAATCTTACAAAACCGCTGTTAGAGAAAAAATGTGACATAGAAATAATGTTTATGTTCTTTGTTGTGCAGATATACATATGTTAAATTCATGAAGGCAACAGATCTAATTATGTAGTGAGCTACATTTGCACTAGCTTTTGGCAATGAGGTGAAGGTGATGTGACAAGCACTCTGTAAGAATGGAAATTGATGAAAACTTGACAACCCATGCACACTTCCTCAGTGAAGCATCCAGAACAAAGATCTAATAGCACTATTCACAAAACTGTATAATTTATTTAAAGGCAGATGGTCACCATTGTATGAAATTATTATTTTACATCACCGCAGACTTGGCTTGACCCAGTGAAGTCAATGGGACAATAGAAACTGAAATGGCAAAAAAATTCCTGGTGTACAAATATGGTACCTTTCTACCCAAACTAAGTCTATTAAAATATCTACGAAATATAATAATAAACCCAATTGGCTCATTCATTAGGGATTAATATCTTAGTTCGGATGAAGTTAGGGTTGCCACCGTTTCTGGAGAAAAATACCGGCCTTCCTATATATTTATCTTTTTTCCTATTAATAACATTGGGATCAACCATCAAAAATACCGGCCAGGCCAGTAAAATACCGGCCAGGTGGCAACCCTAAATGAAGTACAAAGTACTGTTTTATTATTACAGGGAAAAAAGAAATAGGCTACAAATGTATTGTTATTGCCAGGTCCTCTCCTAAAAACACAAATAGTACAAAATGAAAACCAATTGCAAATGATCTCAGAAAATCTCTCTACATCATACTAACAGTTAATTTAAAGGTGAACAACTCCTTTAATTCTGTTTCAAACTCAAAATTCATGATAAAGCTTTTAAACTGTGTCCAATTTTACAAGGTATAAGCCGGTGTAAGAGTAGAGAAGCATGTTGTATTTTAACATCACTTTCTTATACAAGGAATATACAGTAGCCCTTAGATTCTGAAATTACTAAAAACATGGTCCATTTAGAATGTCATGATACAACATGGACTCACAGTGCTCAATATTTGGACTTGTGTTCTGCTGTAATTATGTTTATACATAAGTACCCTGAAAACGACAAAAGGCTAATTTACAACATAATGTTGCTAAGCTTGGGGCCTTTTTATAAATAATTTCTAAGCTGGAAAACAAATTCTCACTCTGCCAGACCATTTACACAGTACACACAGTATATTCTGTTATTGCATCTCTATAGGTTCTGTTTTCCCTAGCTCATAAGAACTGTGATATAAATGACTAATGATTGCATATAGTATATATATTTTTGTGAGTATTTGTCTTATATGTTATAAGCTATGTAGCACTGTGGGTCCATTTATTGGTAAGGTAAATGGAACATGTAATACAGACGGAGTAGTTGTTATTGCAGAATGCCATTTACACTGTTCCTTGCAATATTAGTGTTGTGACCAGACATTCCTTTTAGGTTTGTTCTATCTGTAGGTACAGGTATGGGATCCATTATCTGGAAACCCGTTATCCAGAAAGCTCTGAATTAAAGGAAGTCAATCTATTGTAGACTTCATTTTAATCAAATAATTCAGATTTTTATAAATAATTATCTTTTTCTTTGTAATAGTAAACCCAAACCTTGAACTTTATCATACAATAACTAAGAAATAATTCATCGTTACTGGAGGCAAACCAATCCTATTCGGAAGAATTCATGTTTAAGTGATTTTTTAGTAGACTTAGGGGGTTATTTTCTACACCTTGATTTTTTCTGGATGAGTTTTTTTGGGCGAAAACTCAAATTTTTATAGGAAAGAAAAACTTGAATTTTTCAAGATTCATTATACCCTGAAGCTGAAAATAGTCAGAATCTGAAAATCCACCATCTCAAACCTGCTGAGGTCATGTACAAGTCAATGACAGATAATGAAGATATTGTGATCTGGGTTTTGTCTGATAATCCATAAAAAGTCAAGGTTTTTGGGGGGTGATAACCCAAAAAAAATCAAGTGATTCTAGCTTCAAATCTGAAAAATTTGTATGATTTGACTTTTCTCTTGATTTTAATTGATATTTTTTATTCCCAACCCGACTTTTCCAAGTAATTTTATTGCTGAATAAGATCATGGATGGGAGTTTGGCCAGGCTTTGTTTAATAAAAATTAGATACATTTGAGTTTTAGTAAATAACCCCCTTAAGGTATGGAGATCTAAATTACAGAAAGATCCCTTATCCAGAAAACACTAGGGGACAGATTTACTAAAGGGTGAAGTGGCCATAGCTACTAAAAATTTGCAGAGCACATTTGCAGAGAAGTAGAGCATAATTCACCAGCAAAAGAGACTTCGCTAGTGCAGTTTCGCACCCTATCGTCAGGCAAATCTTTGCTCAGGTCGAACGATCTTTACTCCATAAATTCACTGAAGTGCAAATTTTACAGAATGTTACCTCTTTCACCAGAGTTTCCTTCACCACCTTAGACCAGGCAAACTGATAAGATCCTCCTCAATCCTGCATGCCAGAAAGTGATAAAAAAAACTTTTTATTTTTCCAACCATTTGAGGGGCATGCCACATTTCTTTTAGGGTGGGCTCATATCTAGGATATTAGAGGATCTCTTTATTCTATACAGTATTTTGCTTCTATGGACATGTTTAATAATAAGTGGCCACTTCAAACATTTGTACCAACATCTCTAATAAAGACATATATATGACCTATTTGCACCCGCCCTATTCAAATAGACCTAAACGTAAAAGTACTTCCGAAGTTTCTCCTGGATAAGGGCCTTTCCAATTATTTGGATCTCCATACCTTAAGTCAACTTAAAAATCATTAAATGAACCCAATAGGATTGTTTTGTCTCCAATAAGATTAATTGTATCTCAGTTGGGGTCGAGTATGAGGTACAGTTTTATTATTACAGGGATAAGTGAAATCAATTTCAAAAACTAATTGATTAAATATTTACCATGGGATATGGCCTTCAGAGCTTTCTGGAGAACAAACCCCATATCCATATTTCATTCAAATCTCTCTGTCATTTCATTACTCCACCCATGGAGTCCCATGCCTTCTGGGGGGGGGCTATTACACCCACTACCTTTATCCTAATCTATCCATCATTCAATCAAAACCCTATATTAAACAAATACTTTGTACTTGTTACTTTAATAACTGCGCAAGACAGATGTTTATGGCATCTTCATTGATAGGACTTCAAAAGTAGGTAGGTCATGGGATTGTGGAGTAACCTACTGAAAGTACACTTAGCTAGTGTATGTTACATAACTTTTTGCCTTTAATTCCATCTGTACACACATAGACACCCTCCATTTACTCTCTCTTTGTCTGCTAATCACTTGCGCTAACAATAATTAAGAAAAATGTGCTCTGGCAGAGAACATTTCCAAAGAAGTATTACAGAGACAATTTTTAAATGTTGCTGTAATTATTTTTTTTATCAGGCTACATTTCACAATAAACTTAAAAATAGACAAACTAGAAGCTCAAAGCACTGCAAGATAAATAGATATTAAAAAAGACAACGTGCTTATAATTGCACTGGATGCAACATATTTCAGTAGCTGAGCTGCAAGCTTGTGATGGGCGAATCTCCCCAGTTTCGCTTCGCCGAAAAATTCGCACATTTCCAGAGAAATACGCGAATTGGCGAAAAAAAAATTTCGGCTAATTTCGCCAGGCGAAATTTCGCTGTCGAATACTTATATTTTACTATATTTAACTAGCAATCATACATTTTCACATTTTCCCAGGTCCTCAAAGCCTTGTAGATTATAAGAGACTCAAAGTGCAAGAGATTGTTACTGCTTGTTGCTGATTTTTGATCACCCTTGAAGACATAATTGCCTCTATGAATAGTTCTTGGAACAAACTGGAATACATATATAAACACAGATGTCACTGTTTGCCCTGTGATTGTGTCATTTTGTGCTATTGTGTCATACAGTGGCATAACTAGCTATTACTGGGCCCCACGGCAAATAATTTTTCAGGCCCACAAAAGTTGACCTGTTTTACCAATATTTCTTTAAATTGTATGTGCATTAGGGCCTCATGGGGCCCCTATACATCCTGTGCCTTCTGCAAGGTCTGCTTCCTCTCTAGTTACACCCCATGTGTCATAATTTTGGCTAAAACTCTGTATGGATATTTTCGGCCGTTAAGTCTGCCGCAAGACTTCACAGTCACTTATTAAGGGCATTGTTAATTTTCCAGTCATTAATTTTCAAATTAGTCAGAACTTATTTCAAAATAATCTCAATCACGAAGTGATATTTTGTCAAAGAAAGTCTTCAAAGGAAGAGAGACAATTACCAGAAAATTACCCATCCTTATCTATAATATATTATCGAGTAAGACTTTTTACTGCAAAAGAAGTTAGAAAAATATGATTTAACTGTGGCTTAATATACCGGAAGGGATAATAATAACCAGCTAAATAAGCTTCATTATTTTTTTGGAAAGAAGCATTTTTTATAATAACCAAGTTCTTAATATCCTTTACACAACAGGTAATGTAATAAAAAGGCTAAATCTATTACATTCGTTACAGGGATATGGCACTTACATCAATTATCATATTCTTTGCATTTTTATTGTGTTTAATGAACTTAAAATTATGATAAGTGTTGTACCCTGCTACTAATGAATTTAGTTCTGTGGGTTTTTACAGTTCTAAAATGTACCTAATTTAGTTTTGTTTTTTTTTCTTAATAAATTCAGAAAGAACAGTGGGCAGCAGTGGCGCATGCCATCATTTATTAGTCAATGGCAATAAAAGTCAAACAACAAAACTCCATTTATAAGGTTAAGTCTATTGTCCTAATACATTACATGTGCTTAGCAGCTTAGAACATGCATTTATAATCAGGCTCATACCTGAAATGAAATACTGTGTGTCATAATGAATAAAAAGGAACACAATACAGCATGCACTGTAAATTAATCAGTGTGGCATTAAAAAACATTATTATTCATTATATAAAAAAGAAAAACAATTACAATAGAATTTGGCTTGGTGATAGATGCAAAGCGTAACAATAAGGTTTTTAGTTAAATGCTAAATACTTCTATCAGACTTTACCTTATTAACTATAAACCTCTTGTATATTCAGCTTGGAAAAAGCTGTTGTATGAATTTAAAGGAATACTATACATTTTTACGGAGGTTTTTTTTTTTGTTTTTTTTTTAAACATTTGTAAATTTGCCTATTCGTTTCTGAACTGCTGGTTCTGATAAGTGAAACTCTGCTGCTCTCCTCCAGTCACAACTTCATTTCCCACAGTATATTACCTAATTTGTCAACTGGCTTCTGCAGAATTTTTTTAATTGTAAGAACGAACAATGGAAGGGAACAAATAGATACCAGTTTGAGTAGTGATTGCATTTACAAATAACCCTACATTCATTAAAAATGAGCTATGCACAGGCCCGGAACTGGAGGTAGGCAGAGTAGGCATGTGCCTAGGGTACAAATCTGGGGTGGGGGGCTCCAAGCATGTATCTTCGTGGCCTCCAGCCTCTTGTCTGGTCCCCTCTCTACTCACTCTGCAAGTCAGTTCCTTGAATGCAAGATTGCTTAGGGAAACTCGCCATTCTAGCAATGGATATGTTATCAGGCCCAGATTTGTGTGCAGTCCACATAGGGCCGGGCCTATTGCTGGCCTACCACCCACCACTGACCTGGGGCTCGGTCCCCAGTGATCAAGGAAACTACAGCAGAAAAAGGTGAGAAAGTTGTGAGCATGGGGATGGGGCAGTCATGTGTGCAGGTCAGATGTACCGCGGCATGTGAGGGGATTTAGTGTGTGAGAGGGGGTGGGGGTTGCTCGTAGCCTGGGAGCGCACTTTTTTAAAATCCATCCCTGCACGGGTCACATAAACTGGCTAGTAATAATTATTAAGGCTATTAAAATAGAATTTTTTTTTTTATTATTTGATTTTTGACCAAAAAAACCCTCAAAACTGCAAATTTTTGTGGAAAACTAATCGATCCTTAAAGGAGAAGGAAAGCTTTAAGAATAAAACCCCTCTCAGATATTTGTCTTAACCCCCTCTCCTGAAAAGCTGCCTTATTAACTTTCAAATCGTTACCATTCTTACACATTATTAATTAAAAAATCCCCACTATTTAAAAGTTTGCCGCCGCCATATTCTTCTGTGCACGTCACTTCCCTTCCTCCACTCTAATGCTACTGCTCTCTCACCAGAATTTGACCCCACCACTTCATTTTGTAGCTTGAATACTCTATTCGTATACACCACTGTCAGACAGACCTGAACTCAGCTTATTTATCTGTGTGCACTGCTCCTCCGCTCCCTGATACACTGAGGAGAAAACAAGCGAGCACGGTAGCTTCAAAACTTTTCTTAACTACGGGGCGTCTCCATGGCAACAGGATGGCAGTAATCCTTCTGGTGCTTGAACTAGAGCTGGTGGGGGCAGAGAGGTCAGCACTGACTTTCAGGTCATGTGACATCTCTACACTGGGCAAAGCTCTGGAAGTTGTGCACCTTAGAAACTAACTGTGCGTATGTCTGCCCTGAATGGAAGACTTTATGGATGGCAGCAGTGGTGTACTTTGCAGAACAGCTTAAAGCTTATTTAAAAATCAATTCCAACTACAGAATAGCTGACTAACTGTAGGAAAAAATTACTGATGGTATGTAAATGTACATTTTATGGGCAATGATTATTTATTTTTAGCCTTTCCTTCTCCTGCCCAAAAGACTACTATGAACCTTATGTCAGGATTCTCCATACTTACAAGTAGGTTTTTGTTCATGGTTTGACTCTTACTGGAGATCTGATGAGCATGTATACTGACATTTTGGGATGTATCTATCATAATTAGAACCACGTTTGGTGAATCTGACAGATAACATATATCATATATTGTGTTCAAAGAATTTGAATTAATTTGAGATTCTAGTATCTATAGCAGCTTCAGTAGAAACATTAAGACAACAGATCACAAACAAGGCAGGCAGTTGTATTTCCTCTAGAACATCATTGGACAAATTATAATAAATTCAATTTTAAAAAACCATATCATATGGTTTATATAAATATGATTACCTTTGGCTTCATCCATCACTAATCTTGTAGATGCAAATAATAATAAAATAATAAAAAATAAATAAAGCAGATTATACATATAGAGATTTGGCACATATATCTCTCCACATGCCACCACGTCACTCCATTTAAAAATAGAATTATCACACCTTTTCCCTGGAAAATGAATGTTGCCTTATGTTCTGTGGTGCATCCTGTGTGTGGCTTGATGTCATAGAAATCCCCCATCTGTATTTTTAATAAGAACAAATCAAGTCCATTTGGTGGCTTCTTAATATAGCTATGCAGAGGTCAATGAGCAACCCAACTTATGTATATAAGACAGGAAAATAAAAACACTGTGCTGCAGTTTATAAGCACATCATTTATATCTTTAGGTGCTTGTTTGCAGCAGGAAGACCGCAATCCCCTGTGTCAGAATTAATAATTTGTGCCAATCTTTTCATTGTATTGTATTTTGCTGGTCTCTAAGTTTGCCTCCACAGAAGGATATATAAAGAAACTGCTAAATGATTTCAACTTTGTGGTTTCCATGCCTTTCTAACCTATTTGAGACACAGTATTTCTCTATTAATGAATTTCTCTATTAATGAACTATAAATTGACTCCCATTTTAACACGGTGATTGCAATGTGGTCTTTAAGATTTCCAGTTTTGGTAAAATAGCAAAAGTTGTTTAATAGTGTAATGATGCTGGCATTGCACTACATACTGCAATCCATCTATCAATGGGCAAATATTAGTGGTATTGGAGCTTTTTAAAACCATGATTAAACAAATATTCACAAAAGTTCATTAAAATATCTGAATAAAAAAGTACAAATGAAAAAAAAAAAGAAAATAAAAACCTGAATATCTCTAAATCCTCTACTTTTCGGACAATTACAAACAAAAATAACCATAAAACTTGAAGGGGCCCATTTATTACAATCAAATTTAGATTTTGTCCCACAATCACTAAACATTTGTGGTTTTTCAATTTTTTTAAATAAAGCCCTAAAAATGTGAGATTCTGGGGCAGATTTACGAAATTCCCGTGAATAGATCGAAATTCGATCGAATTCCAATCGTACGATTTAATCAGATGGTCCAATATGCAAATTTGGCCACTTCGATGATCAAATACCGAAAATTCGAATTATCGAATAGATCGAATGATCGGATATTCGATAATTCGACCATTCGATAATCGAAGGACTTTAACTTTAAAATTTTCTTCGACTGCCTACTTCGCCAGATTAAACCTACCGAATTGCAATAGAAGGCAATGGGAATCCTCCCATAGGCTTTTTTTTTCAAACACCTGCTCGAATACTATTTTGTACTAACACCTCGATCCTTCGAATCGTTCGATTTTTCCGTGAAATCGAAGGATTGGTATTTGATCTCACGATTTTATCGAGGCATTGAATATCGAGGAAAAAATAGCTTAAAACTATTCGATAAGCATTCTATAGTCGAACGCTCATCGAATTTCTAAGGAATTCAGGGATTTTTTGGGGAAAAATAGTAAATCTGCCCCTATGTGTAAAAACCACTAATACAAAACTTCCCCAGGTAGACGTTGTCGAGGTCCTATAGAAGTCAATGGGAGCTGCGCTGATACTTTTTGTTTTAAAATTAATTCAGACTTTTTCAGATTTTTTTTTTTTTTGCTAGGAATTGTGGTATTCGTATTTTTTTACATTTGTCATTTTTTTATTCGGATCTTCGATAAATGGACCTCCCCAACTACAAATGTCATGACATTTATTCAAGTCTGAATTTATCTCAATTTCTGAAAGCTATTTCGACCAAATCCGGATGGGTTTTTTTCGCCTTATATTTTCCCAAAAATTTCCTGTGCAGGAATAAACTTGTGAAAAATTCAGATCATACGAATTTTTGCCTGAAAACCACAATATTTTAGTATTGTTGCATGAAACGCAGCGCAGATCAAGATATCTACAGTACTTTTCCCATTGACCTATATTTTTTCCCCTTTTTTAATAATACATTTCCCAAAAATTTCCTGTGCAGAAATAAACTTGTGAAAAATTCAGATCATATGAATTTTTGCCTGAAAACCACAATATTTCAGTATTATTGCACGAAACCCAGCGCAGATCAAGATATCTACGGTACTTCTCCCATTGACCTATATGCAACCTCAGCAGGTCTGAGATGCCATATTTTCAGCTTCAGACTTTTTCCATCCTCGGGGTATAATAAATTCCAAAAAATATATAAATTTTGATTTTACAGTAAAAAACACAAATTATGGGGGGTTTTGGCATTTAGACTTTAATAAATAACCCCCTTAGAGTTTTTGAGTTTAGTCATGGCTCCAAAAAAAAACTCTAAAACCACTAAAATACAGCCTTTGATAAATAGGCCTCCACAAGTCTGAATGGCTAAAAAAAGGTCTAAGAGGATCAGAGCAGCTCCCATTGATTTCTATGGACCTCACCTGCTTTTACATCTAAGGTTTTTACACTTAATAACTGTAAAATATTCAAAGTTTTAGAGACATTTCTAAAAAAAAAAACTCACAAATTTATAAAGAAAAAAATTATATATGAATTTAAGTACAGTAAATAGGTCCCATATAGTGTACTTTAAGGTTGTTATACATGGAAAACACATGGCAGGCCACTATATATATATATATATAGCTCTCTTGGTTTCCACTGATTGATTTCTCTTGGTTTCCACCGATTGGTTACCAGGCAGTAACTAGTGATGCGAGAATTTACTCTTATGGGGCGAATTCGCAGTGAATTCCTGCGATTCGCCACAGGCGAATAAATTTGCTTAAAGCCAGAAAAGTTTCCCCTGGTGAAAATTCGCCAATAGGTGCCGGTGTCCAAAACGAGATGTGGCAGAGTTTCGCAAATTTTTCTACTAGATATTCGCAAAATTGCTGCTAAGCGAAACGCCCCAGATTCACCCATCTTTAGCAGTAACCAATCAGTGGCATGAGGGGGGCTACATGAGTCATAATTGTTGCTTTTGAATCTGAGCTGAATGCTGAGGATCAATTGCAAACTCACAACAGTTGTGAAAAGCAAGAACTACTGTTCTGTTCTGTTGCACAACTTTATTAACAATTTGAACAGTTTAACAAACAAACTGTACAACCAAACATATTGTCCCACCTTATACTCCTCCTCAAATAGTTTATTTCAGAAAATATTTAAGCTAGTTATTAATGAGTTTGACACCATTATTACTCCCCCTGACTATTTCTAATCCTGATTGAGTGTATGCACAGCCCACCAATGAATATTCACTATTGCCCTGCTGGCAAAAGAATACTCTAGGCACCTGCTACTATGTACAGGACAGCCCGGTGTTGAGTTTCATCCAGAAATATGTCTTGTCTACAGTGAGAGGTTGGGATACTTGCTATGTGTCTGTGATGTAAAATGCATACTTCTTAGTCCAATTGCAAACGTAACATTAGGTCATTTTTTTTTAGCAACGTTTATTTCTCGGTCCTTTTTTTTTTTTCAGGAACTGGGAGATGATCAAGGGTAAAACAGAACTCACCACAGTTCGCAAGAGGAAAAATTTTTATAGCTCTCTCTTCTTTTTCATTGTATTTTGAGGCAATTTGCAATTGGTTTACATTTATGTTGATTTTTTATTTAGCTTTTTTATTCAGCAGTACTGCAGTTTGCAAAGTCAGTAATCTGGGTAATCTGGACCCTAACAACCATGCATTGCTTTCAATAAGAGACTGGAATAAAATGAGAGGCCCTGACTAAAAAGATGAGTAATAAAAAGCAGCAATAACTATAAAATCTTTTTTTTTAGATGGGATCAGTTAATACCAGAAGCTGAAAAGGGTCAGAAGAAGAAGGAAAATAATTCAAAAGCTTTAATGAAAAGTTGCTTAGAATTACCAATAGTGATGAGCGAATTTCTCCCGTTCAATTTGCAGCGAATTTAGCAAATTTCCTGCAAAGCTCGTGAAGCGGCGAAAAATTCATGAAACACGGATTTTGATGCCAGCATCAATTTGCGGGCATCAAAATTGACGCCACCAACCATTTTTTGACAGGGGCAACGGTTTACCGACGCCAGCAAATTTGTCCCTGGCAAATAAATTCGTCCATTACAAATTAGCATTTCTATGATATAGCAAAAGTTAACCTAAAAAGTGAATCACCTCTTTAAATATATAAACTCTAGTTATAAATAGGTTAAACATGGTTGTGTGTTGGTGAGTAGTGATGGATGAATTTGTTCCCCTTGTTTCGCTGTGAAAATGATACTCATAGACTTGAATGGCGTAAAGCATAAAAAAAAAAAACATTTTTTTGATGCCCATAGACTTTAATGGGCGTCTGAGACATTTCACCTGTGGAAAAAATTTCCGTGAAGCAAAACGGGTCAAATTTGCCCTTCCCTATTAGTAAGAATGGTTTAGCAGTTTCTGTGTATAAGAAACTGTGCCAGGCAGTGCCAACCAGTGTCTACTAAAGTCAACTATTTTTTTTTTATAAATAAGAACAGTTTCAGGGAATGCCCTGCTGAGTGATGTTATGATGGCCAATTCTATTACTGGGCATAAGGAGCTCAAGGTCTACGTTTTGCATAAGTATGCATTTGTGTGTTTTTGTTTTTAGATCATTTGAAGCTTAAAGTGGACCTGTCACCCAAAAAAAATATTCCAAATCACTATTTTATCACATTAGTAAAGCAAAATGAACATTAATTACACTATATACATTATTTTATTCTTGTTTTCTTCAGTCTGGGAATTCATAATTATAGCAAACAGGCAGGAGCCATTTTGTGGACACTGTTATTAAGGCAAGCCTTGTATCATCTCAGAATCTTGTTTGTGCACCAGAATTGGGGACCAGATGTCTATCCCCATGTCCTGGCTACATAATTAAATGGTTAAGAGAACTGGGGGAATGTGTGGGGAGCAGTGGCATCTAGGAAGTGCTGAATGGAAAGTGAAAGTCATTGTCTGCCACGCCTCTATGCCTAAGGCATAGAGGAGTGTCAGACAATATTTGATTGACAGCTGAGATTTTTAAATGAGCTTAAAACAGATATGAATGCTTTAATTAAAATTTGAAATTGGATTTCATGTTTGATTTGAAAAGGACTTTTATTATACAGATTTTTGTGTCTGGGTGACAGGTCCACTTTAATGGGCAGTCCCGTGTTTTTCTTAAGCTCTCTCTCTCTCTCTCTCTCTCTCTCTATATATATATCTAATTTTACATTTTGAATTTTTTTTTCCATGATGTCATTTTTAAAGGCAATTACAATATTGCCACCATAAACCTGCTGGGATGACAGAAAAATGTAATCACAACTAAATATTTTTTTTTTTTTTTTTTACAATTTTATGAGAATCACAGCAAATGCAATTGTAAAAATTAATACTGACCATTAACTCAATTTAAAATGTTTCTATAGTACTAATTAATAAGACTGAGTTCTTATTCAATATGAAATATGTAACGTTATTCTGCATTGCACCTCTATGCAGTAACGTAACTAGCGGTGGGGGCAAGGGCCGGAACATTGCAGCTGGGCCCCCCACAAATTCCTCAAGCAACAAGATGCTTAGCATAATTCTCACTTAAGCCTGGGCACTGCCCCCTGACCTTCCCACAAAGATTAAGAATGAGGTGCAAAACAAATAAGGTTCGTGGAGGGGGATGTAGGGTGGTTGCAGCTGGGGCTTCTAGCATTTTGGGATAAAATGGAGTTTATTGGAGATGGTCTTTATGTAATTTTGAACTTTCTGGATAACGGAACCCATATCTTTACTAATACTTGTAGCCTGACATTTTCCAAATAAGCGGCCTTTCCAGAAATCATATACAAAATGTTTAATTATACTAAAATTTAGTCTATGGGTGATGCCAATCCTGTATATAGGGAATATATACTATATAGGGAAAGTGCATAGGAAAAACATTGAAGTG
>CM044435.1:14719841-14733592 GCA_024363595.1 Xenopus borealis | reverse complement strand
AGCATTAGTTAGTAGAGCCACTATATTATTACTTTACGTAACAGACACTAAGGGGCAGATGTACTAAGGGACGAATTGTCGAGGGCTATTAGCCCTCGAATTCGACAGGCGAATATTTGGCGAATAAATATTCGCTAAAATCGAATGGAATATTCGCCAGTTTTTAGCTCATAATTGACTATTCGCCAGAATATTACGATCGAACGATTCTGCGAATAGTCACAGGTAAAAATGCTTGAATATCGGACAAAATCAAACGAATCGAACGTTCAAAGTGTTTGATCGAACGATTGAAATTCAGCAAAAGACTTAGAAAAAAAAAAGCCTATGGGGGCTTCCCATAGGGTTCTATTGCAATTCGGTAGGTTTTGGTGAAGTAGGCAATCGAATAAAAATTTAAGGGGCAAGTTCTTCGACTGGCGAATAGTCGAGCGCTCAAATATATATTTATTCAATCTAGTCGATGCGCCCGAAAATTCTATATTAGACAGTCGAAATTACTTAATTTGCATATTCGAATAGTCGCACAATCGAATTGAGACTATTCTCGACTATTCGCGCGAATATTCAAATCCTTCAAACAAATTTAGTAAATCTGCCCCTAACTCCCCATTATTAATCCTAGATTATGTAAGGGTAGAACGGAGACTTACCAGTTGCATTTTGTTTAACAGAGTCTGGAATAACATCTAGTTGAGATTCTGAATCTGGAAAGAAAAAAAAACCCATCAAATTTAGTGAAGTCAAATGATACCAAAAACTGACATTTCCTTAGTTTCCTTTAGTTAATATCTAAATGTAGGTCACACCAGAACTAGCCATTATTAGTCCTCCAGGACATAAACTATGTTTACAATTCTTACCGTTATGATTATGTATTGGAAATCCTTTAGCACTAATAAGATAAATAAAAAGTAAAGAAATAATATAAAAAAGTTTGCAAGACATGTTTTCTGTTTGGTTGTCTGGTGATAAATGAATCGAAGTTGTGTTGTTGTTTGGAAGCAAATCATTTGACCATTATGACATCATAAACAATGTAAACAGAGTGGGAGGGGCAAACCGGTTAGAACTTGTTTGCTCTATCCATTACTAACTTTCTCCAGACTTTAAACAATGATGATGCTGTGGTGTAAAATAAATTAAAATGTTATATACATCAATATATATGGATTTTAGAATGACATAGCAATATATGATAGGTCTTGAGTAAGCTGAGATTGTTGTTTGGAAAGTGGGAGGAGAAAAAAAAGAGCAAACTGGTTAGAACTAGTTTGCTATAACCATTACTAACTTTCTCCAGACTTTAAACAATGATGATGCTGTGGTGTAAAATAAAAAAAATCTAACAATATATGGATTTTTTTCATAACAATAGAAAATTGGCATTTACAATAGAAAAACAACATTCTTAGTTTTTAAAGCAAAGCCACATGATACCCAGCCATTCCCATTCTTACCATTACGATGTACTGGAAATCCATAAGTATCAAATAAATAAATAAAAAGTAAAGTAATAATATAGAATAAATTGCAAGACATGTTTGCTGTCTCGTTGTCTAGTGATAAATGAACTGAGGTTGTGCTGTTGTTTGAAAGTGAATCACTTGACCATTATGACATCATCAACAATGGAAACAAAGTGGGAGGAGAAAAACAAGAGCAAACTGGTTAGAACTAGTTTGCTATAACCATTACTAACTTTCTCCAGACTTTAAACAATGGTGATGCTGTGGTGTAGAATAAAAAAAAATCTAACAATATATGGATTTTTTTCATAGCAATAGAAAATTGGCATTTACAATAGAAAAACAACATCCTTAGTTTTTAAAGCAAAGTCACATGATACCCAGCCATTCCCATTCCAATTCTTACCATTACGATGTACTGGAAATCCATAAGTATCAAATAAATAAATAAAAAGTAAAGTAATAATATAGAATAGATTGCAAGACATGTTGTCTCTCTTGTTGTCTGGTGATAAATGAACTGAGGTTGTGCTGTTGTTTGAAAGTGAATCACTTGACCATTATGACATCATCAACAATGGAAGTGAATCACTTGACCATTATGACATCATCAGCAACGTAAACAAAGTGTGAGGAGAAAAACAAGAGCAAACCGTTTGCTGTAAACATTATAGAAAGAGAGAGAGATTTTAGAGACCCATGGCAATAGAGGATAGGCCTTTACAATAGATCATTCCTAGTTTTTATAGCAAGGTCACATCAGAACCAACCACCATTAATTTTGCATGGGATAAACTAATTTTAAAATTCTAGATGCTTTATATGAAATTCATTATAGGTATGGGAACTTTTATCTGGAACCCTGTTATCCAGAAAGCTCAGAATCATGGGATAACCATCTCCCATAGACTCCTATCAAATACAACTTGCAATACAAGATGATTGTGGGGAAAAGTACAATTCCAGAAAAACACACTTAACACTACATTCCTTTTTGCCATCTATGGCAGCTCAGCAGGTTTTAGGTGCAATTTTGCTTATATAATATTTGAATAACAGTGATTTTGCACTGTGAGCTCTTCCCCTACTTTGTAGTCCACACACACACAAGCTGCAGTACCCTATTAAATATTTTTTGGTGCCACTGAATAGCTGGCAGTTGTCTCCACATGCCTGAAGTGTGTATGTAGATGCATGGGGTACTTTCTAAGAAATAACAAATGCAGGGCCACCGTCAGACACTTTGGGACATTTATACAAGTTATTTATTTTGGGTCCTCCCATGAACACAAGCATGCAGTAACAACACTTTTGGTCATACCCCTTGTGTGTGCAATATAATCAGTTAATGTTATATAAGCGACTCATAGAAAGTGTTCCATTAATTGATATGCTAATTAAGTTGCGTCACCTTTTTTTTTTACGCAAGCAAATTTTCAGCAGGCAAATTCTCACTGTCGTTTCCTGAATTTATTCGCCGGAGACGAATCATGGGAACTTGCTGCAAATTTGCGCCTAGTGAATAAATTCACCCATCATTAATCTTAGCATATTTATTACACTCTCTTATAGCGTAACCTCTATTCACAGATGCAGGGTTATACACATCCACTGGAAAAAAATATGATGCAACTCCTCTATCCCCCTATTTTTCTATCCTTGGACCTGTTAGATGTCATTTAACTATTTGCAGTGAATTATAGTGACTAACAAGTTCTTATTGTCCAGAGGGAAGCCGACCTAGACCCGCTCCCCTAATCTGCCAGGCAAAAAGAAAACAATATCCCACTAGATGAGAGCCGGCGTATGTGCATGCATACAGATGTTCGCACATAAGCAATGCGCACCGTTGCTTACGCATGCATGGTTGCGATTGGGGCCCCTGGAAGTTTGGAACCTGGTGGGCCACAAATGCACCAGGTCAACCCTGAATGGATCCTATACCTGTATTCTATTTTCAAAATATAATGTAGTACACAGAAGAATAGTTATGTAAAGCATCTTGAAACAACCTGTGTTTATTATATTTAGCCATGCCATAATATTTGCTGACACTCTGCTGAGCTGAACAAATCATATTTGGCTTTAGACATCATGATTAAGCAGTATTATTGATATCATGTTATACATTAATAAGAAAAAAAAGTTATAATATATTATATATATATATATATATATTTTTTTTTTTTTTTTTTTAAATAGGGAACATCATTTTGCAAAAATATATCCTTACAAAGGACATATCTCATAGAAAAGAAGAGGACTTTTGACCAATGATAGCAATTGTGAGAAAAACAGGGATGAGTAAGAGAGAAAGAAAAGGAAGTAAATTCTCAAGGGCCAGTAGAGAAACAGCTAATGCTAACATAAGAGACTGGGTGAGTGACAGGGAGTGGAATGTGAAATGAATAGCAACGAGACTACAATATACAAGCAGATGTGAAGGGTACAGAGTGTTTCTGCTGCATACTTTTATGTTATTGAAAACACTGCTTAAAAGAAACTAAAAAAGGAAAAAGCAAAGCCTGCAAGACTGGAAACTTTTTTTTTTTTTTTGCAAATTGCAAATAAGTGGTAAGGAAAAAGAGTTTCTGCTTACAAGCATACATAAATGATATAATACTAAGGGCTCAATTTATGAAATTTCTCAGAACCATACTTTTTAGCTCAAACAAATAAATTTTTCATATAGTTAATTCATCCACAATTTTTCATAATTTTTAAAGTGTAAAAACCATAAAATCTATGAATACAAAAGTACAGCAAGTAAAAGCTGTGGACGTCATATAGAATTCAATGAAGGTTCCCTTTCTTTTTTTGCAAAGATCTGACTTTTAGTCGTGCTTTTCGGAGATCAAAATGTCCATTGTCCTACAAATTTTTAATTCATGCACAACAAATTGCATTCGTGATTTTAGATTTTGTTGTTTCAAAAAGCTCTAATACCTCTAAAATTCAACTTTTAGTAAATTGGACCAACTGGTCCATTACTTAAACCTCATATTTTTCCGGTTTCAGATGCTACTGAGCAGGCTAGGAAACCGAATGTATGCGGAAAGGACATTGGTCAGCGAGATGTGAAGCAGGCAGGGTCAATATCAGACCGGCAATGCAGTACCCAATCGTATGACCGAGAATAGTCGAGGTCACAGGCCAAGGTCAAACCAACAACAGCGTGGTACAAAATTGGACTCAAATAGTCAAATACAGGCAGAGGTTGGTACAGGTGGCAGTATGGCAAGGTAAGGAACACAAAGCAGACAATAGAGGCCCACTCAGGACCATTATGTCGGTCAATGAAAATGAAACATTTGTGCCTTTAAATATTCCAGTTTTGTGTCAAAACATAGTGCTCTGAATTAAGGCAAGACTTTCCTAGCACAGTGAAAACCACCCCCGCAGTGAGCACGGTGGCCTTCCCCGCGCCCCACTAGACCACCAGGTATTCTTACAGATTTATTATACCCCAAAGCTGCTAAAATTCCAAATCCGAAAATACTCGATCTCAAACTTGCCGAGGTCATATATTAGTCAACGGCATATGAGCCTGGAGATATTTCTTAACAGTGTGATCCACACTGGTTTTCGTCTAATAATCCAATTAAAGGACCAGTAACACAAAAAAACGTATAAGGGAAAAATACACTCTACCCCTTTCCAGCAACACTACTATCCTAGAAAAAGTTAAATATCTGTAATGTTTAATAAATAAATAATGTGATAAAATCCACTTCCAGTTGTGTACTATGCTTTAGAAAAGGTGTTTGACGACTTTCTTTTTAAAACCGGTTAGTTGTCCCGACTTCATGGAGGATTATTAGCTCTGCCTTTTCATCAGTGTGATTTTTTTCACTAAGAGCTGTGAGCAGTGAAGCAGCGTAATGTGAGCACGCTAACTTAGTTGCCGCACACCTTCTCTACCTGTTGGAATGCAAGCAAGGGAGAACCAACTTCTGGTTTTAAAAAGAAAATCTGCAAACAGAAGATTGGAGCGCGCATGTGAATGAATGTCACCACAACACCTTTTCTACACAACAGGAAGTGGGATCACATAATTGATTTCTTAAACATTACAGATATTTAATTTTTTTCTAGGATATATATGTTGCTGGAATGGGGTTGAGCATTTTTTACTTATACATTTTTAGTGTTACTGGTTCTTTAAGTCGAGTTTCAGAGCGTCAGTTGTATGATTTAAATTCAAGCATCAATTTGGAGCAATGATTTTTGCACCAACTTTTTTAAGAAGAATTGAAAAATTTGTTAAATTCGTGGATGAGTGTTAAGTCAAAAAACGGTGATAAACTCGAGTTTCAGTTAATATCCCTGTAACTGCGAGGGTACCATGAAGAACCTTGCAGGTCTAGGCAAGTTTCAACTAATGAGCCGTTAGCATTTCAATTAACCAAAGTTTAGTTTAAGGGCTATTTAGTGCTAGCAAAATAATGTCTGGGTTAAAAAAATCAAAACTCAAATTTTGTTTTATTTTGTAATAAAATCCCATTTACCTCAAACTCACTTTGAAGGAACTTCTTCCAAAGCATATCATAGTTTATAATAATGTAAAAAAAATATTAAATAATAAAATAAATAAATCCAATGAGTTTGTGTTGGTATGTTGTATATTGGATTTAGGTTGATCTTGGGAACGGATCAAGTCTTTATTGCTGATGGTCTAGCTATAAATGTGCCTGTGTATCAACAGTACTGCTGGTCATTCTTCAGGAATTGGTGTTCTCTACTTGCTTTCTGCTGGAATGATAATCAGCACAGTGTGGCCAAAGGGTCGCCATTTTCTATTTAATTACTGGAGTATGAAACTGTAGAATAGACTGAAGTGGACTGTATGACCCAAGTGTACTATGGAAGAGGGAAGGTGTGAATCAGGGGCTTTGGTGGTTCTGGAACTTGGATTGGTTGGGAGTTGGAGGATGGGACTCTGCCCCTGGCGGTAGCCAAGAGGTTCTGGAAGAATCTCAATAGGCCTTATTCTTCTTATTATCAAAACCCAGCACACACTAGATTCACCGGCAGTTATGAGTAAGATATACTATAGATATACATATGTATATGTGTAGAATAGCAGTGAATTTCTAAATGAATTAATTCCCACCAGGAAATATTGCTCAAGACTAATAATGTCAATTCTTAAATTCTGAGAAGGGTCACAGCAAGTGAGCATCATGGTGAATCTGAGTATGTGAAAAATAATATGGTGTGAAGAAATTTGTAAGAATCTTCCATGACCCATCAACCTTGAAGATGAACAAGGATTGGTTAGTGTTTCTAGAATGATGGGGAGAGTCGTTCACTTAGACTCTATTTCGCTTGGATTCAATATTGTAAATTGCAAGTCTCGCTTCTCCAGCCTATTACAGGAATGGGATCCAGAACCCTTTTATTCAGAACGTTCTGAATTATGGAAAGGCCGTGGACTCCATCTTAAATAAATAATTCCAATTTTTAAAAATGAATCCTTATTGGAAGCAAACCAATGCTTTTGGGTTTAATTAACATTGAATTGACTCTTTAGTAGAATTAAGATATTAAGATCCAATTTACAGAAAGATACCTTATCCAGAAAACCCCAGGTCTTAAGCATTCTGAATAATAGGTCCCTTACCAGGTATTGAAAGTATTTAATGTACATTTTCTAATACAGATTTTGACATCCGTTATATGAAACGGTTCACATCATGCATTCACTCGGTGTCATTAGATGGTCAAAAAAGATATTTTATCATTGGAACTGTCAAATGTTCAGTTCCTTGAAGGCTGAAGCTACTCATAGGCATCCAAGCTTAAAGTAAGAGGAGAGGTTAACCAAGCACATCAGACATTGTGGTGCTGAAAGGTAGAAACACAATTATGATTAAATGCCAATAGGGGTTAAGATATGCGGGAGGAGCGAGTCATTCTTCCTTTTTACAGAGCACTGGTAAGGCCCAGGCAGTACGGTTGTGGTTTCCAGTGCTTAAATAGGATATCAGTGAATCAGTCCAAATATGAACAAATAAGCTAATAAAGGATATTGAAAGACTGGCCAAGTTAGAATTGTTCCAACTGGATAAGACGTGTTGAGCTATGATAAGTATATATAACTGGACCATAAACTCTCAGATGCTTTATTTTAATAGTGGGTCCTTTCTGCAAATGCAAGGATAGGAAGAAACAATGTTTAATTTTAAAATAAGACTGGTCCAATTGTTGTCTTGGGCATTTGAATGTTGTTTTAAGAATGTTATTAGAGACAATGATATGGAGATGCCTGCTATCTTTGTAATCTATAGAATCCATGGGCAAAGACTACACTATAGCTGGTGTGCAGGAAGATTCTTTTGACAAGAGACATTGTTAAAACATAATAAGATGAAACTAGAATATCCCTTTAACATCCTTTTTAGAAAGTAGAACTCTTTTTTGATTATTTACGGAGGATCAGATACACAATAATATAGTGTATGGGTCTAAAGAAATCTGTGTAAAGTTTAGAATATCTACTCTAGTTTAACAGTCGACAAGAAACAACTCAACCCAGTAAAACAAAGTGCTATAATTTTTGAAGAAGTTGACAAATTTAGTGCTCATTTATGGTACCTAGCCATTCATTTAACTGATTTTGTCTAAACTTTGTGGGCAGATAAAGTCTACAGTACATTCCCACACCTATAACCAAGTACCTTAACCAACAATGCATTCTGTTTTTCATTGTTCAGGTATGGAACCTGGTATCCAGAATTCTTTGGACCTGGGGTTTTCCTGATAAGGGGTCTTCCCATAATTTAGATATCCATACCGTACACCTACCAAAAATCATTTAAACATTTAATAAACCCAATAGGCTTCCAGTAAAGATTAATTATATCTTAGTTGGGATCAAGTACAAGTAACTGTTATTACTAAACAGAAAAAGGAAATACTTTTTAAAACTGTTAATTATATGCTTACATTTTAGTATGTGGGAGATGGCCTTCCTGTAATTCGTAACATTCTGGATGATGGGTGTCCAGAAAACGGACCTTATACATGTACCTAATTGTAAGTTGCAGTACTAATCTGCAGAACAATATAAAACTCAGTTAACAATTTAAAAGGTTACATTATGTTAATATGGAAACTAAGCATGTATATACAGTAGGTATTGGAATGTGTCACTAACTGGAGTGTAATTTCAGCACTATCTGCATTGGCAGATTGGTACATAGTAATCCTTTACCACAATGTGCTGCTAAATAGCTGAAATGATGGAATGGTTCAGTCTTATTGGTCAGATGGGCATTTGGGTTGGCCTGGCAAAATGGATGGATAGATGAAGCTCAGCACCTCATAACCCCTTTGTTTGCATTCCATAGGGTACAACCAAATGTAACAGAGAGATTGCCAGGTCAAGAGGATGATTCCCAGGGACGGATTTGTATATCGGGCAGTCCTAGTGCCAGTCCGTGGTGTGACGACGAGATCATGGCTCCCGCACCTCCTGGAAGTCCAAACGCAGGAGCACTGGTGGCCAGACAGCATGCTGCCCTAAAAGGTTGCCGCCTTTGTGGCCTCGCCTCGTCTAATGATCCCAGAACAGATGTGTTGCTATAATTCTTTCTGTAAGAGTCCCAGTTTGGATTTTAGATCAGCATTAAGGTTATGTAGTCACAGCTTTCCTCGTACATCTGGTCAGCTAGGGGCAGATTCATCAAATTCACTTGAATGATTCGAAATTTGAATTAGAATTTTCGAATATTTTTGACGGCAACTTCGACCATTGATTCCTGAAAATTCGATCGAATCAAATGAATCGAAATAATTTGAATAAAATTGTATTCGAATAGTCTACAGTCGAATTACTTGCCCTTTAATTTTTTATTCGACTGCCTAGTTCGCCAGATTAAACCTACTAGATTGCTTTTAACTATTTTTCATCAAATAAAAAAAAAAATCGAACGAATGGTTAAAATCGTTTGAATCAGTCAATCCGACCGATTTTATCGTTCAATCGAATATTTACTATTCGATCGATCGAATCGCAGTAAAATCGGTCGAATACGATATTCGAATTCGAAGGATTTCAATTCCCTTTAAATTCGATGGTCGAATTCGACCCTTAGTAAATCTGCCCCGTAGTCCAAGTGACCTCTTCTGTATCTTTCCTTTCCATACATTTATTATGTTGTTGCATACTTCACACTATTATAGAACCTAATTCCTACTTACTTTTTTGTGTAAACAGAAAAACTGACAACTGATATACTTATTATAGAGGTAGAGGATCTGTTATCCAGAAAGCTCAGAATTATGGAAAGACATATAAAAAAAATTATTTATTTTTTCTCTGTAGTAAAAAACCAATACCTTGTACTTGATCCAAACTTAGATATAAATTAATCCTTACTGGAGGCAAAACAATTTTACTGGGTTAAGTTAATGTTTACATAATTGTTTAGTTCACTTGTATGGTTATCCAAATAACAGAAAGATCCCTCATCCAGAAAACCCCAGGTCCCAGCCATTCTAGATAACAGGTCCCATACCAGAATTATATATGTAACTCTACCCAACTGTATTTGTTGTGAACTACTAAAAGAGCAATAATTACACTTAGATTAGGCAGATGATCTTGTAAAAAACAAATGAGGCCAGTTTATCCATATGTGTTTCACATTACCAGAATGCTGAAAGGTGTCCATATGCCATGCAGAAGCCCCCTAAGGGTATTCATTGGACAGAAAAACATACAACTAATTAATAAGGTGCAAACACAGATGTACAGCTGCTTCTCGGTCAAAGGATACACTTTAATTATGTTCTTCTATAGCTTAGGTAGTAGTAACAGTGTCATGTGCAAAATAAACCAACTGCAATGGTTAGCATACTATATATAGAGAAATGCATGCTGCAGTCTCAGAGATACATGTGCCAATATCATGAAAATTTTCCGTTTGTATGCCAAGCCTTGGTATCTGACCGAGACAGATGCAATCCATAGTACTGAAAAAAAAAATCAAGCATGTTTTTTTTTTTTTTATTTCTTAAATCTCATGGGATTTATTTTAAATACAAACTATACACCCTGCACAATGTAGGTCTCTATAAAAATATATTGCATTAGACAGCCCATACATAAAACCCTGCTTCATCTAAATAAACCATTTTGATAAAAATATACTGTGTTGGTAGTATGTGTGTTGGGTAATTCTAAACAGAAAATGTACTGCTCTCTCTGAAGAGAGTACACCAACCATCATAAAATGGTTATAGAAACAATATCTCATCCCATTAACTAATTATATAATAGATTTATTTAAATTAAAAAAAACTATGTAGGTAACTAAAGATTTCGTTTCCCCCTTAGGCAGTCTCTTAAAGGAGAAAGGAAAGTCTTCTTCCACTTGTGGGTGCCACTAGTTACAGCCACTAGCTATAGAGATACAGGTACAGGATCTGTTATGCAGAATGTTCAGGACCTGGATAAATTCTGTAATTTGGATCTTCTTATAGGGGGTGGTTCGCCTTCATGGGCCATTTTAAGTAACTTTTCAATTGGTCTTCATTAATTATATGTTTTGGTTTTTACATTATTTGCATTCTTCTGACTCTTTTGTGCATTCAAATGGGGGTCACTGACCCTATCTAAAAACAAATTTTCTGTAAGGCTGCAAAGAAATAGAAACCTTTCTCACATCTTTCCTAAGCAGAAGAACATCAGAGCTGTCTCTTTCTTTCTCCTGATAACTTCCTTGACTACTTGGTGGTCAGACTGGTGGGAAACTGACCAGCAGGTGTTGCTGTTGGAACAAAATTTATTCCTATTAACCGTACATTTATTCTTGGAATAAAAAGAAAATAAATAATGAATGTAAATGACAAAAGTGCTTAGAATAGCCCACTCATCAATTGCACATTCACTTATTTTAAAGGTTTACTTATCCTTTAAGTACAAGATACAGGTATGGGACCTATTATCCAGAATGCTCAGGACCTGTGGCTTTCTGAAATAATGGGTCTTTCCATAATTTGGATCTTCAAACCTTAAGACTACAAAAAAAATCATATAAACATTAAATAACCCCAATAGGCTGATTATGCTTCCAATAAGATTTAATTATATCTTAGTTGGGATCAAGCACAAGCTACTGTTTTATTATTAAAGAGAAACGGAAATCATTTTTAAAAATATGGGTTATTTGATTATAATGGAGTCAACGGGTTTCCGGATAACGGATCCCATACCTGTACTGTTTTATTACTACAGAAGAAAAACAAAATCATGTTTAAAAAATCAGATTATTTGGATAAAATGGAGTCCATGGGAGATGGCCTTCTAGTAATTTTTAACTCTCTGCATAATGATTTCCAGATAACGAATTCTATACCTCTAATTAAATTATTATATGATTGAAAATAAAAATGCCTTTGTATTAGAAAAAAAAAATCTGATATTTGGCACCTTAAAACTTTAAACATTAGAATAACTCAGAAGCACACAGCACACACAAGAATTTCAGAATAAGTAGCTGCTTTAACCTTCTTCCTTCTATTAACAAAAGCCCCACTTTAATTTCCAAACCACCATTTCAAATGAAAATATGCCAATGTAATATTAGGAATGGGCTAGATTGATTCAGTTTGTATTAAAGCCGAGGCCTTCTTTCAAACTGAATTCAGATTTAATTCTAGATGCCCTTTCCTTCATGGCCATGTGAATAAATAAGAAAATGTATTTCTGTTTGCAGGCAAAAATGCATTAATTCTGGCATGAAAGAAGCGTGTGTACAATCCTTGACTCAATTTTCTACGTATAATTTAGACATCCCCTACTTTATAAAAGCGATTGTTATTTTTCTCTTTTAAAGAAATTGCCAAAACACTTTAAATGATGTTATCCTCATTAAATATCTATATATATATTTATTTATATACATTGGACCGTGTCTCCAGAATGCTCGGGACCTGCGGTTTTGCAGATATTATATATCTTTCTGTAATTTGGATCTTAATACCTTAGATTTACTACAAAATCACGTAAACATTAAATAAACCCAATAGGCTGGTTTTGCTTCCAATAAGGATTAAATACATCTTAGTTTGGAGTCTACGGGAGACGGCCTTTCTATAATTCGGAGCTTTCTGGAGTCAAAACTAGTCAGTAAGTGAGGAAATTAGATCTACTCAATCACCCCCAGAAACTCAGCAAATTAAGATCTACAATCAGGTCATAAACCCAGGTTAGTAAAGTCAGTTTTTGTTTAAATCTGGCTCCAGAGTACTGTGTTATTACATCACATATGTGGATTGTGGCATCAGGGTTGTATTTAGGTCCGATGCTGCCCTAGGCATCAGAAACTAAATATGCCCCCTACGTCGAGGAAGTGCGCCATTCGCGTGACATCACTTCTGCTCACCAAGTTTGGCCCCCATTGCAGAAGTGACATCACTTCGACACTGACTCAGCCCCTCTACCCCTCACCCCCCCACACAATTCCGTCACAGGATTTCACAAGCAAATCCGTGGCGGGAGTTGTGAGGGAATTTAAAATAAAAAAAAAAACGCAGCACTAGTTAAGGCCTATATATATATAAATACGGCCCTGTGTGGCACGTAACTGGGTGCCACCATATTGGCAGTCCCACCAACCAGAGTTTCTTACAAGACATCTACATATTGCTTTATAATAATGACTCCAAACTCTGGTATGTGGTATTTCATTTCCAGCTACATCTGTCATTTAGCATGTGACCAAACATGACTTTTGGGGGTGAAGGTGGAAGATGGGGGGGAGGCATTAGAAGTGCTAAGAGGTGAAAACATGCTTGACTTATGGCAGTATACTCTGTACCTTGCACCAGATTGAAAATTTAGTAATAAGTAGAGCACAGCAGCTGTGGTTGCAGGGCAGCCCTGTTCTTAGCACTTATCAAAGGTAGTTGTGTAAACAGCCCCAGAGACCCCAGAAAAAAAAATATTTTGAAATGCCTGGTGTGCTCACCAGCCCTGTTCCTACCTCCTCACACACACACACACATAGATTTATGCACACTTTTGCATATACAAGTGCCTGCAGAGGGGAGGTTTATGTGCAGCACACTCCTGGGTCTGGCCCCCCTGTCCTTCAGGGCCCCCCGAGACTGTGGGGTCTGCTGTCGCTATAGTTACAACACTGATCCAAAGGCACTATTACAGACTGAGCCCACAATGGTTCAAAGGGATGGGGAATATGTACGTCCCTTTTTCCACTCATGAATACAGTGCTGCCAAATGGAGGCAGCTATCTAGTCATGGGGGGGGGGGGG
>CM044435.1:14654676-14711021 GCA_024363595.1 Xenopus borealis | reverse complement strand
CTGAATTACACACGCACAGGACCAATCTCTCAACTTGGATGCCAGCGGTTATATAAGTAATATATTATTTGCTTGATCGTAAGCAATTCCTTTGGTGGTAACTGCAAGGATGATACAATAATCAGTACATACTTCAACCACTTACATCCACTTGATAATGTTAACACAGCCATAGTATTTATATCACCCAACATATAGGTGAAATAGTCCCCAATTCTACAAAACTGCTTAGAGTGTTGCAGTACTGCTGAAAATATATATATCTTAGCCTAACCGCTTCAGTTCCTATGCTGACAGATGACCACAAAGTACTTACCCACTTTTACTCCATGCTGGAGCCTCTGACTGCTCTGCTAACAACCCTGATCCACTCGCTTACTCTTAGCATAAGTGATTACAGATCTTTTCTAACAGTAAATCTTTCACCTCTGCTTCAGACTCTTGAATACAAACCACCTCATACAGTTTTCGGGGTCCAAATAAACTATGCACAAGGTGACTGCACTTTTTAAAATTTAGCGTAACTTGACTCCCCTGGCCAACCACAGAACTGTCTGGAAACAATTTAACCTGGAAAGATAAACAGCTCCCCTTCCTTGTGAAACAGGCCCAGCTCTGGGCTAAACCAAATTATAAGCACCTTTTCAATACTGTCTTGGGAAAACATGTTTTTTTTATTAAAACAGATGAGTTAATAGTGCTACTCCCAACAGACTTCTGCACTGAAATCCATTTCTCAAAAGAGCAAACAGTTTTTTTTATATTCAATTTTTAAATCTGACATGGGGCTAGACATTTTGTCAATTTCCCAGATGCCCCTATTAACTGATGTATTTTGAAAAAAAATTGTTTTTTCCCATGATGGAATCCCTTTAATTTTTTCTTATTTATAGTTTTTGAATTAATTACCTACCTTCTTCTGACTCAGCCCAGCTTTTAATTCAGAGTATCTGACCACCTCCCAAAAAAACAAATGTTCTGTAAGTCTACACATGTATTTTTATTGCTACTTTGTATTACTCATCATCATCAGTAATCAGTAGGCCCTCTCCTATTCATATTCCAGTCTCTTATTCAAATCAATGCATGTTTGCTAGGATAGTGTGGACCCTAAAAATCAGATTGCTGAAATTACAAACTGGAGAGCTGCTGAATAAAAATCTAAATAACCCAAAAACCACAAATAATAAAAAATAAATGCCAATTGCAATTTGTTTCAGAATATCACTCTCTGCACCATATGAAAACAAATTAAAGGTGAACAACCCCTTTTAACATTTTCAATTTCCCATAGTTAGAAAAGACAGAAGTGTGGTCCCCCTTGAGGCAGATTGGAGATGGACTTAAAACGTTGGAATGTGTTTTTCAATATTGGTAAATAACTTTCCCTGGCGCTGATGACCACATGGTCACAACATTCCATATTACTCCCATAGTCAGAAGTGGGCATGGCCTAGTGACTCAGGAGGAGACTTGTTTTTGATCATAAAGGGTGTAGCCTGATGAACCAGTGATCAGTTCCATAGCAAGGTCTATGGAGAAGGGGCTACACAATCCACAGGTTCTAACTTAGCTATAGCATAACAAAATTTGTTGTTGTGGTAATATGTCCCAGATGGGCCTCTCTTTATATGTGGTTATAAGCATATGTTAAATCCACATTGATAGTAACACATTAAGACGGCATCAGTTCGGGCATATAAAGAAACATTAAAATGATGCACAACATTTAAAGTAAATGGGTTTAGGAGGGTTTGTCCACCAGGTTTACACCAGACCATTTTGATGCTCATTATTTGAAAATTGAAATTGTGTTATCCATATACCTTTTGGCAAATCATGCATGATTTACTTACACAAGTGCAGTGTGCAAAGCTCAAGCTATCAGAATGTTTTTTTACCCACAAGTCAATATACAAGTAATTATAATTATGACTGTATCCAGGTGTTTGAGGAATAAGGCTCATTAGACACACTATATTGGTATGCAGCCACTACAGTAAGTAACTGTATAACATTCATTTAGATTCTTACCAAGGCATGACTGGACTGCTTTATTACAGAAACAGAATAATGGTTTGACTTTGAAATATTGCATAACATTATGGAGAACATTTATCAAAGGGGGAATTGGATTTTCTTTAGGAAATGCGTACTACATCCAGATATGATGGTCAGGAATTGGGACCACAGAGGGGAAGATCCTTAGTAAATAATTGGTGTGCATTTGTTGGGCCAGGAGCAAGTTTGATCAACAGTAACGGAACTACGGGTAGGTGGGCTCGGGTGCAGACCACGCAGCCGGACCACCCCCCCGTCGGGCGGACTGCCTGTGGACTCGCAGGGGGAGTGGACCCTAGTACAACTGCACCCACTGCTCCCCCGGTAGTTCCACCACTGTTGATCAGAATGTCAGAATGTGGTATGTATTTGGTGGATCAGAGGCATGGCCTTATTTTGATAAAGAACATAATCAGGGCCAGGCCAGCGGTAACCTGGCCGTCAAGGGCACTCAACCCCGTCCTCTGTGCTAGCACACATGCCCAGCCACATTATGTTTGCTGAGGTGGAGAGATCTAGTAGAGTAGGAGAGCAGGCAGGACCAGGGAATCAGGGACAAGACTAGGAGTAGGTTCCCAGAACCCCCAGTGTTGAACCTTTGGCATGTGCCTCTTTTACCTACCCCTAATTCCAGCCCTGAAACATAGTTCACATTCTCCATAGTTGGGAGGGCCCACCACTCAAGGACCCATATGGGTATAGGGAACCCTTTGGCTGGGAATCTGACTAGCTTAGTATGGGGGTTTTCTGTTTTCTGATGGCAGCACTGGCTAGACTACTTCACCAGCATTACTTCCATAATATTGGAAGCTCAGGTTCACCAAACATAGTCACTATTTCATATGTTAATGTACATCTACCAGCATAATTATATTTAGGTGCAGATTTATATAAGTGTTAAAACAGAGCTCACCACTATCCCACACTCCCTATTTATTCCAAGGAATTTTTTGAGACATATTATATATTGTATAGGCCTTACCACAGGTATAGGTGTCTTTACCACAAATCTGGGCCTGTAGGAATGAATAGAGTGTACAGAAATTTACTGTGTTGAGCTTAATTTTCACGCATTTGATAAATCCCCCTAAGAATAGAAACAATGTTGCTACAAATTGGTATATAGCTAAATAAGCTAATTATCTTGATGAATTACAAAGGACTGAGGAATTTCACAGGAAATTCTACCAGACTAACAGTCTGCATTTGCTGCTGCTAAATTGCAATTTATATCAGACCTTAATTGACAGCATCATTAGGATTCCTTTTTAAAAATACACTACAAAATATATCAGTGGTCTGACAAGGAAACATTCAAACTACGAATAAATAAGTAAATAAGCAGATTTTCAATTTCAGTGAGCAGCACAAACTTACTTTTCAAACCCCCTGTTTGCAAGAATAAATCATCAGGGAACTCTGAATTTATGCAACTACATGTGCACATAGTTAATCAATAATTCATCGTTTCCGTAGAAGCAATAATTTCTCATATAAAATTTAAATTGCAGATATAAATAAGAGTGAGAAACAAAATCTCTAGTTTCTGATATGATAATGTCACTTGTGATTTACTGAGCGCTATTCCTTGCTTTAATTTAATTTATTCTATTTTAAATTGCATTTCTTTTAAATTGCAAATGTATTTGCCATAAAATCAATGAAAGGATTTCTGCTGATCCCCTTCCAACACATGGAATGCAGTATTGACAGGATCGTCATTCACTGAACGTTGAACGTATTGGTTATTTACAGTTCCATCAGTTTAGTGACAAAGGGGGAAACATCGGCAGATGGCCTTAACCCCTTAAGTGCCATACAGCATAGAATCTTGTGGCAATGACAAGAAAAGCTTTTTGCCCCTGAGAGCAGTTATAGAGTTGCCCTTGTTGGTGAAAGTATGGGGTGTGCACCCCTTAAAGGAGTGGTTCACCTTAAAAATTAATGATGTGCTGGATCAGGGGTCCCCTACTTTTTTTGGTCTGGAGACCAGTGTCAAGACAAAATTTTTTTCAAGGAATGGGGGGGTAGGACAGGGGTCGGCATCCAATTCGGCATGCCTGCGTCCAATTCAGCGCAACTCGTTAATGTTTCATCAGGCTAGGCTCAATGGCCCAGTCCAGGACTGTCCACGGTTCGGTAATGGGCCACAACCTGGCAGTTGGGAACCCCTGTGCTAAATTGTAAAAGTGAAAGGCAACACATTTGCAGGCAATAGTGTATGTTTCATCAGTAGAAAGAGGAAAAAGAATGAGAATGCTATGGGGACGAGGTTTGGGAGCGCCCATTATGAGCTATGATCAGCATTGATTACATCGAGTCTAAAGCACATAGACTTTGCATAAAGTTTTATGCTTTTACATGAACTTTATGGCACCTGCAGCTGTAACAGAGGAGAGCTTTACAATCATGCACGCGTCCGTTGCGGGTGGAATACTTTGGGTGCATGTGCTATAGATCAACCTGCGCCACATGGAATTAATACTCTTATTCAACAACGCAGAACAGGACCAAGTACTGTATTTAGTCAAAATAAACTTAGCGATCAGGTACATCATTGGGTGCTTCTTCAAATGATGATGTATATATTAAAATACTTTCCTTGCGCTCCAGTGAAGTTTAAGCAACCTGGTTGCTAGGGTCCAAATTACCATAGCAACCATGCACTGATTTGAATAAGAGACTGGAATATGAATAGGAATTGTAACAAAAAACCCTGTGTTTTAATTTTTTTTTTTATATATAATCTTATTTAGCCTTAGGAGTGCACCCACACCCCCTTTTTTGTTGTATATTAATAGGAGAGGCCTGAATAGAAAAAGGAGCAATAACAAAACATTTGTAGCCTTACAAGGGGTCAGCAACACCCATTTGAAAGCTGCAAAGAGTCAGAAAAAAAGACAAATAATTATAAAAATTAAAAATGAAAGTTGCTTTGAACTGGCCATTCTAGAACATAGTTAAAGTTACCTTAAAGGTGAACTACCCCTCTAATCGAATTTCTGAGTTTCAGCACAATAAAGCTGAACATGAGTATACGCTTTTGTGCATATATTATATATATATATATATATATATATATATATATAGACAAATGCAAGAGGTCCTCTTCACTCAACCCATTATCAATATATTTAAGACATTAAGACATTTTGTGCATACAGCTACTAAAAATGCCTTACCCTTTAAACAACAGGGATTGTTTGTCCATATATTGCAATATATTTAAGCTGGCCAACTATGTTCAAAGTCATCTCATATCTGGCCAGTCTTACACTCAATTTTCATCTGATTCATTAAGAATTCCATTACTTCATTAAACATTTTACAAGGGGACTAAGTTTTACCTGCAACTTACTTGCTGCTTTCAAAGTAAAACTCCCAATCATGGATGCCCTTTTATTAGACACCAGTGGGATCACCTGACTATAGCTGGGAAGGGTGGGGGCTACAACAGAGAGCTGGTCACTGCCCCAGTATAACTACAACATATATATATATATATATATATATATATACACACAAAAATTTTGTTTATGATTATCTATATATCTTTTATCTACCTGTATCCATTTTATCTCTAGGGAAAAGGATGTCTTGTTTAGTAGAAAATACCTATGGTTCAGGAGTGGAATATAGAAGCTAAAATGAAGGGATTAGACTGATTTCTCTGCTTATTAAATTTCCTCTGAAACCCAGGATTCTGTGAGTTGTTGCTTAGGGGCAGATTTCTTAAGGGTAAGATTGTAAATTCAAATTTAAATTTTCGAGTTTGATTATTGGTCAAAACGCACAAATTTGATTTTGGAATAATCTAAGCTCGAATTTCATATTTATCATACCTCGGCCCTGGGAACAAAAACTATTCACCACCTAAAACCTGCCAAGGTCATGTATAAGTCAATGGCAGTGTCAAGTGACCCATTTAAAGATGTTAATAACCCTCCTGACATTCAAGTTTTTTTCAGAGAATTCGATTTGAGTTTTAGATTGAATTCCATTCGAGTTTTAGGGTCAGTAATATTCATTGTTGTAGGCATTAAGAATTTATTCTCAACCTCCTATTCGAGCTGTAAGTAGATTCAAATAAAGTCAAATTTTTTCAACTCGGACAAATTTTAATGATTTAAAAACAGACTGGTGGGATTAGCAGAGGCTGGCGGACCAAGAAGAGGAGACGGCCACGAGCCATTAAGGTTTTGCGCAACGCTGATCTACTGCCGGTATGTGGGGGATATGATTACAGAAAAAATAATTCATTGCTATTGCAAAAAAAGCTTATATTAACTCCCCAAAACCAAAGGGGAATTTCAATAATCTTGACCATAGATCCCGTTTAATGAAACTCAGGTATTCAGCCAAAGATAAGAAATGCATCAACTAATGGATACATTTAGAACAGTTACAGAGTCAGTGACCCCCCTCCCCCCAGAGCTGCTTTAGTAACACATAAGGAGGTGAAAAAAACTGTAAACTTCAATTATTTATGGTGAACAATCTGAAACTGAAAATAAGTGTTGGAAGGTGAACAACTCCTTTAATATGCCAAGAAATGTCAGTTTATGCGATGTGGGGCATAGAGAGACAAATTGCAGATATCGCTCTTGAGAACCAATCTCTTAGGTCAGTAATCACTTTATTTAGAAATCCAAAGAGATTGGTTCTCCAGAGTGATATCTACATTTTGTGAAAGTTCGGAAGGTCTGGCGGTGCCTTACTCTGAACGTGAACCTCATATACTTGATGACCAAGGATCACATCATCCACAAAGTGTACATAGGGAGTCAACTAAGGAGAAATGTATATAGATACCTGTAAGATTAGCTGGTGGTTGTGGGGCAGTGAAAGGGATGTCCATCACTGCCATAACAGGGACTGTCTGACAGTCTGTTCGTATGGGCCAGACATGCATACAGACGTTTCTTCTATAAGTGAGCATACAAGTTTTGCATGAAAGTTTGTGTATTTCATCCCATTTCTACATCCATTTTTCATCCTGTTCCTATCACACTTAGGGGCAGATTTACTAAATTCAACCAAAAATATTTCGTTTTTCCTCGATATTTGATTAGCATTTGATTTTCGAATGCTAATCGAATAGTTTTAGGCTACCCTTTTATTCGATCATTCGACGATCGAATAACGATCGTTCGATCATTCAAATTAATTATTCGATCATTCGAATAATTTGTACGAAGTCTTCGATCGTTCGAATCCTATTCGATCAGGATTTAAACTATGGGAGGGTTCCCATAGGCTTCTATTACAATTCTATTACAATTCAATCTGGCGAAGTAGGCAGTCGAATAATTTTAAACGTCCTTCGATGATTGGATGATTGAATGATCGCATATTCGATCATTCTAATCTATTCGATCATTCACTATCCGTTGATCGAATAAGCCAAATTTGCATATTCGACCAATCAAATTAATCCTACGATCGTTATAGGATCGTATTCGATCGAACTTCGATCTTTTCACGTGAATTTAGTAAATCGCCCTCTAAGTCCTGGTGGCCATACAAGAGGAAAGCAGGTGGTTTAATAATATGAAGAAATAAAAATAATGGAATACTGAAATTAATAAAATTAATAAAATTTATAATTTTACAGCAACTAGCACTTTATTACAGTGAAAGATGAAAATAGAGAAAATGATATCATGTTCATAAATTAACCCTAGTCACAGTGAAATACAGTAATTCGTTCATATAAAGACATACATTAAATGGAAGAAGGAATGAATTTCATGGACATGAATATTATTATGGGGCATGATGGATTGTTGATATTTTATATATAGAACTCTGTTATTTTGTGTATACACAGAACCTGTTCAGTAGTATCCTGCATGTAATAATGTGAATTGTAAAGGGACTTTTGAACAGTATACACAAGTGGAAAGTAATGAAAAAGCTATAAGAATGATGGGAAATTTTTTTTACCAGAATTTAATGAAGGCGGCCGATCGGTTGCAATGACAAGCCATGAGACCAGAACTGCGGGAACCCGGAAGATATAAGTAAAGAAGCAATAAACTGGTGGAAAGCAAATAAAACAGACCCAGGGTGGTTGGCATGGCAACCAGACTCGATTGATCTTTTTAAGGGAAGCACCAGAAACAGGACTTATGCCTCTGAGGAAATTGATAAGCTCAGCAAAATAGGAGGTTTTTTTTTTAAAGATTTTTATTAAAAAAACAGTATTATACTATGGGATTTTTGTATCCTTCTGTTGGAGTCCAAAGGTACTGCAAAGAGAGTAGGGATGCACCGAATCCCCTATTTTGGATTCGGCCGGACCCCCGAATCCTGTGCAAAAGATTCGGCCGAATACCAAATCAAATCTGAATCCTGAAAATATTTTATACTTCCTTGTTTTAGATCAAAAAGTTATGTGATTTCCCTCCCTGCCCCTAATTTGCATATGCAAATTAAGGTTCGGATTCGGTTTGGCCGGGAAGAAGGATACGGACTAATCCGGCTGAAAAAGGCAGCTTCCCATAGGGATATATATAGCAATTCAGTAGGTTTTATCTGCCGAATTGTTATATCGAATTTTTTTTTTTTTAAAGGGCCAGTACTTCGACAAACGAATTAACATTTTCGGATTGGGCCAATTCAAATCGAATTTTGGGCTATTTAATAGTTGAATATGCCCAAAATAAAATCAAATTTTGAATTTTTTTCACTTCGAATCAATTCGAACCTTTGTAAATGTGCCCCATGGTGTTACATGAAAATATTTTAATGTACTGCACCATACACTGTTTCTGGTTTCTCTATTGCCATTTCTTTTCTTTTTTTTTTACAATCTTAAGCTTTGAAGTTTGTAAGGTTTAAATTATTTCCTAAATAAGCCTCTACTTTGAAGTATGTCATTACTTTCATCTAGAAACACGTCATACATCTAGGTTTCACGTGTCTGGCTTTCTATACAAACACACACAACGTTCCCAAATGTCTCACTCTCCTTTACCAGTTATTACCAATTTCATCGCTAACAGTTTACAGACATTCTTCAGCAGGCATAACTATGAACAGTTACAGTTAGCAGCATGATAATTCAAATGTTCCCTACAAGCCCACCTTACTAGAAAGAATAGGTGAACATATAGAGCAGAACCATCAGTAATACAATTGTCACACCTATCTCCAGAAGTGAGAAACAATGCAACATCACCACATTATACACATGCACCTTTCATTAGATGAAGCAACTTTGGTACCTGTGTTTAACACAGAAAAAACTAAACCCATTCAACACAGATAACTGTGTCACATTCCATCTAATTAAAGAGTTTGCATTAAAAGGTTAAATGCATTAAATCTGTTTTCATGACTTTAGGTAACACAGTTTCTTCAATTTATCTCAATTCTTGCTACCTGTACTCACCTTGGCCGGTTTGTGTTTATGCATTTGCCTCCTACTTGTCTGTACCACGTCTGGTTCTGAAGTGTGCTGGTTCCCTGTCCACCTGGCTGCACAAAGTTTTGGGGCCCCGAAAACCAGTATTGGCAGGGGTTTCTCTTGCCGACAGACCATTGCGTGTAGTCTACCAGATTATTAAGCCAATAAACGAAAGAAACCAGGATGGTTCCACATTTCTTGTTCCTTTTGATTTGGCATTTACGTCAAAACAAGTCCCATCATTTGCACAAAATTCAAAATGCTATTAGTGCTTTTGGCTCTTGTGTACAACAGAAGGGTGGATGTTCTAAAATAAAAATGTAAAGGCAAGTAAATACACAAGCGGAACTGCTGGAAGTCCATACTATCACTTTCATTTATCGCAGGGGTCTAAAATCATATGTTTTGAAATGCAGGAGAGAATTTCAAGAAGCAACCCTTTTACATTAACATTGCAAGAATTATTTATTTTGGAACTTTATACAAGTGTGCTTTTGCATCATCGATTCTATTCATCCCTTCTTAAATAGCATCTTTAATTTTAAATGGAATGAAGCAAAGAAAAATGTTCAGATTCTGGAAGCATATATTCATTTTCAAACAACAGTAAGCCCTGAGGGGGTAATGCCTTGGGACTACATCACCAATTTGACAAATCAGTGCATAAGAATTTACAAAACAAAAAAAAAAAAATTAACTTTTGAGGAATGTTGTCAGTGGGGCTATGGGGTGCAGAAGAAGCTTAAGAGGCATTTTTGGTCGAAGCCACTGACACATGTATGTATAACTATTTGTAAAGCGCTGTTAAGGAGCCGCAGCGCTGTACAGTGCATAAAAAGTACAATATAAATATAAAAGTATACATGGGGGAGACAAATCACATAATAAATATATACAGAATCATAGGACAAAGAGGTTAAGTGCTATGTGGTAAGAGACATACAGTAGTGGGAAGGAGGTCCCTGCCCTGTAGAGCTTACAGTGTAAGTGGATGGGAGGTTAACATACAGGTACAAATTGGAGATGGAAAAGTGCACATGGTAACGCATGGACAGTAGGCACAGGAATAGAATAATGTTCTAGTGCTCCAAAAGGTAGGCTCTTAGATTTTTTTTTGAAGAGATTGGGAGAGGATTCCTTACAGAGGAATTCAGGGATGGAATTCCAGAGGAAAGGAGCAGCAATATAGAAGGTTCTGTGACGAGAGGTTGTAGTGGATTTTGGTGGTGTAAAGAGGGGGTGGCTCTGAGAAGAGGGGAGAAGATGACCAGGAACGTATAGCGAGACAAGTGAAGATATGTAGTGAGGAGCAGAGGCGTGAAGGGCTTTGAATGTTAGAAGGATTTTTTTTTTTTTTATATTTTACTTTTTTATTGATTTTATAACATGATATTACAGAATAAGAAATACAAAACAAATATGAAAAATAATAACAACCCCCCGGAAAAAAAAACAAAAAAAAACAAACACATTCTAGTAGAAGGATTTTATTTGCTATCCTTTGCTTGACAGGCAGCCATGCTAAGGTTTTTAGTTGGGGTTGAGCAGATTCTCTTTTAGGACAGAGAAGAAGAATCCTGGTAGCAGAGTTTAAGATTGATTGGAGGGGAGAGAGATGGGAGTCAGGAAGACCAGCTAGGAGGAGATTAGTGTTTTGGCTGTTGTTTGAGAAAGAAATGGGTGTGCCTTGGTTATGTTGCAGAGGAAGAAACGACCGGTTTTGGCAGTATTATAAATGTGATTAGAGAAGGTGAGTGACTGATCAAAGATGACCCCTAAGCAGCGTGCTGAGTTAACCGGGTTAATGGTCATGCAATCAATAGTAATGGTTTTTCTAACCAAACCAAGCCCTTCTCTTCCTTTCACCATGAGCTCAGTCTTGGCCAAGTTGAGCTTGAGGTGGCGTTGGTTCATCCAGGAAGAAATAGCTACTAAACAGTCTGCTATATGGGTTTGAACATCAGTGGTTAGTGAGGGTGTGTCTAAATATATCTGAATGTCATCAGCATACAGGTGATATTTAAGGCCAAAAGAAGATATAAGGTCTCCTAAAGAGAGAGTGTGTAAGGAGAACAACAGAGGTCCAAGTACAGAACCTTGAGGTACCCCCACATTAAGATGAACAGGAGGAGAGGATTTGTTTGTGGAAGTAACAAAGAAGGCGTGGTCAGAGAGGTAGGAAGAGAAGCAGGATGCAGCTTGATCACGGATATCAATAGAGTGGAGAACTTGCATTAGAACAGAATGGCTAACAGTATCAAAAGCAGAGAATAAGTCCAGGAGAATGAGAATAGAGTAATGACCTTTGGCCTTAGCAGTCTGGAGATCATTTGCAACTCTACATAAGGCAGTCTCAGTGGCGTGTGCAGGTCGAAAGCCAGACTGCATAGGGTCAAGTAGATTATTGGTGCAGAGAAAGTTAGTCATACAGGAGAAGACAAGACTTTCCAGAAGTTTAGAAGCTAGTGGTAAGAGAGAGACAGGACAGTAGTTAGACAAACAGGATGGGTCCAGTGTAGCCTTTTTCAGGATGGGACGCTTATCTCTTGGATAGTTGACTTGGGAGATTATGTTTCATATCATATATCAGTAATTCAGTATCATGAAAAGTCTTGCTGTATGTTTTGTCCTGAAATGGGTCACCCACCACATGCAGAATATTTTTCTTGCAGGTAAGCAATGAATTAAACAACTTGAAAGTTTAGAAATCTAAAAGGGATCTAAGGCAGCACTTATTTACTTAACCTTAACTTAAATGAGTTATATCGTCTTTCAAAATATCGATTTAACAGCTCAGCTAGATATACGATGTCCTAAATGGTACCAATATCACCCACTTCTAACCCAATATAGGTGGGTACTTAAAGTTGACCAATCCTTCTACTGACTTCTAGCACAATGTCCATGATGCGATACGGTTATCTGGAATGCTTGGGGTTTTCTGGATAAAGGATCTTATACCCATACCTAAAGTCAGCTAAAATCATTTAAAAATAAAATCAAACCAATAGGATTCACACAGCTTAGTTACCATAAAGTACAAGGTACTTTTTAATTATTACAGAGGAAAAAGGTAATACTTTTTAAAAATTTGAAGTATTTGCTTGGCATGGATTCTATGGGGAGTGGCCTTTCTGTAATTTGGAACTTTTTGGATAAGGGGTAACATACCTGTATTAAGGTTCTCTCAGAAACTCAGAAAGTTTCATTTTTGCAAGCAGAATGCTGTAGAACACCGTGTGAGGTGTGGGCTTTGTGGAGCTGGCAAGCTTACATACTCTATGGCCACTGGGTATTGCTAAAAGTCTGACTTTTATTACTGCAGGGCAGGCATTTTTACTAGGGATGCACCATATCCTTTTTCAGCAGGATTCAGATTCGTCCGAATCCTTCTGCCTGGCGAAACCAAATTCTAATTTGCATATGCAAGTTAAGGCCTGGGAGGGAAATCAAGACTTCAAAAAACAAAACAAAACAAGGAAATAAAAAATGTTTTCCCCTTCCCACCCAGAATTTGCATATGCAAATTAGCGTTCGGATTTGGTTCGGTATTTGGCCGAATCTTTCGGGAAGGATTTGCGGGGTAGGCCGAATCCAAAATAGTGGATTCAGTGCATCCCTAATTTTTACTGTATGCAGCAATTATAATTTTCGCTTATATTCAAATATATTTCATGACCTAAACAAGGAAACTGAAGCTACTCCATGTTTGTTAGCATGGTGGATAATCACATTACCAGGATACAAGCCACTCCCTTTGCCTTTTGTCTTGACTGTTTTGTTGACAGGCATCCACTCTGCAGTAGGATTATCTGTGCTCTGGTAATCTAATTATCTATCTCACAGGGTGTGAGTCCTGTCTAGATTAAGAAATAAAATAACCTTTTGTGATTAAAACAATTATGTTTGAGTATGTACAAAGCAAGCCCTTTTCAGTATGGGGGTGTACTATACTTATATATATATACTGAAGACTGTTAAATGGTTGTTTTTCAAAATTTGTGAGAAATAGTCATAAGGTCGCTGTCAAGTAAGGGAGAGGAGTTACCCAAGAAGTATGTACACTGAGGTCAAAATAAAAAATATGCCACGGGGTACTTCCCCTTTAATATTTTTACCCAGCACCAAACCTTCTTTAACAATGACTGATCGGGTTTATGACATGCTTACATTCTCACCCCCCAGAAGGTTTTTTTTTTTGTTTAATTAACACAATGCCAGCTTCATTTTCATGAAATATGAATTGAAAACTAAGAAGAAAGTTTGGTTCTGTGTGCATTATCATTATTATAAAAGCAATAAAATGACTGATGACAAATGTATTCAAACATATTAGGGCAATAAATATTTGTTATGAGGATACAACTAATGAAAGTTTGGCAGTTACAGCCCATCTGGTTTAGCAATGACAGTTCTTATGAGGATTTCAGACGCTTAGCTTACATTAACACTTAAAACCTTTCAATGGTTGTTAAGAGGAGTGCATTATTTATTACCTATCATTTTTCATGGGTATATACACCATAGTTCAGCTTGTGCTGTCACAACAGAAAATGTGTGTGTCCTAGCATTTTTTTTTTTTTTTTTTGTAGTACTTAGAGGCTGGAAATAGCATGCAATAAATGTTGAGTCACATCAAATGAGCAGTTAACTTCTCCAGTTGAATAGCTGCAATAAAGTCTATTAATAGGGACAAGGAGGATGGGGCTCTGTGAGCTTTCCCAACAATCTGTGTTGCAGGATAAAAGTAGCATGTAACCTAAAAAACAAGCACTTTAAGGAAAGCAAGTTTTTTACTTAACATCTTTTCAGTAAGTTTCTGGGATAAAGTGAAAGTGCATGAACTTTCTAAAAAAAAATTGTCTAGATGTCCCCAATAGTAAATATGATTTATCCTATCAGTTTGATAGTAAAGTAATGTTTCTATTTAGTTTGCTTACGGTTCTGATTGGTTGTACTTAATGCTGTCAATAAAGTCAACTATGTTTTGAAATACCTTCACTGGGAGCACAAATATGGAGGACACTATTTTAAGTGTAATGTATATTTGCAAAAAATGCATGTGCTTGTTACAGTAAATGTAAATGGTGGGAGATCCCATTGAAATTAAACATGAGTAATACAAAATTACTTTTTGTAGGTAGAGAGAGTGAGATGTACTTCTTAAACAGGTGCAATGCTACATCAAAAAGTTGTAGTAACTTTTGGCAAAGACTCAAAATGTTGTCTTTGTAAAGTAGTGCCACCATCATCATGTCCGTTAAGGCAAGTCTGGGTGCAATGGAACGGCATTAATGGTGCCAATCTTGACCTAAAGGTTTACTATTCAAACCTAGTGTAACACTAGCACAGCCAGTAATGCTGCCTGATCATAGGTCCCTTTGAGCTGGTTTCCTATGTTCCTATGAGTACACTGGGACAGGGGTAGTGGAAATGGGCCATGAGTGAGGGATGAGTAGGGAAACTAGTAGAGTTGACAGTCTTGGCATTATGGGATTTGTAGTGTGAGAGAAAGGAGAAGGTCTTAGCCTATAAATAGCAAGGAGGATAGTGACCCTTTTACCTGGTGACTACACAGGAACAGACAGCATCTCACCCTTCCCAACTGTGGGGGGAAGGTTTGGGTGGTATGTGACAGATTTTGGCATAGTGGTGCTTCTCTAATGGGAAGCCAAAAAGGGGGAGGTAGTATTATGTTGAAGTTGGATAGGCTGGTGGCTAGGCTTAGGGGCAAGAAGGCACAGTAGATGTCGGAGGCTTAGCCTTAGGCTGGAGAACTGGTTTGGAGTATTATCAATTCATTATAAGCTATTGTTAATCATTATGTGCAGCCTTCAAGAGCTAGTATTTTACACACATACACTGTCCTGTCCTGTGACTGGACTTTGATCACAAACCAAACCTTTATACCTGGCAAGCAGGATTTTCCAACTATGCGTGGATAGCCAGCACTGTCTTCCTATTTTGCCTGTTCTGTTGTGCCAGTGCCTATGTTACCCATCCTGTCTGTACCCCAGTACCTCCCTGCTTTCTACTTTAGAAGCCCTGTGTCAGGGCCAGGCAGCTCTTAAAAGGAGCTAAAGTCGTGACCAAGGAGGAAGCAACAATGCTGACATACAGGATCAGTCCACTGTGCTATACACATGGGGTTAAGAAGCTCATAGTTGTAATCCAGGAAAAAGTCAGAGACAGGCAGCAAAGAAGAGTCAGAAACCAGGAATCAGTGAAATAGTAAATGTAGTGCACACAGAGGCAAGACCTATACTTGACATTGAACCCAGGTCCTCTGCATATTTTTAAAAATTTTAGCGCCAAAACATAGTGCAATGACAACACACATCTATGTGATGATGTCACCACACTGGCGCCACGCCCCACGCGATCTTGGAAGCGCCACGTCCCAAGCGATCTTGGAAGCGCCACTAAAGAGGAAGGGAGCTCCTTACACCCTGACAACAGCAGACCTTTCAGGACTAATTGAGGATGGTCTGCTCCAGAGTAAGATTTCAACATAAAGGAACTAAAAAAAGCAACCTAAACATAAAGAACAAAGTTAAAATACAGAAAACTATATAATTTTACATTCAGTTCTGTTAGTATTACTTGTCATTTTTAATGGCAGTGCTAAATCCAATTATTACAATGCTCCCTTGGGTAATGATCCTAATAAGCAATATTTTTATTGCCATGAAATGGAAAAAAAAAAACAAAACTAACTCAACGGCAGTGTTCTCTTAATTAACATTTTTAATTCCTTGTCAACGAGATACATTTTCAGAATAAATGATGAAAATGTTAATTAAGCATAGTTTAAAAATGCTGACAATTTCATTTAATTAAATTTTTTTTTATCCAGCACTTGAAAAAAAAAAGTGCTCTTATGGCGATCATTCTGTGGCTCTATTAAGAACCGCGACATGCATATTAAATGAAAGTTTAAGGCTACTGGAAAAAGTATATAACAATGTGCTTGCTCTAAAAAAAATGATGAAGATATGAGTTGCCACTAAGGAATCTCATCGATATATAAAAGCATAGTTTTCAAGTATTTCAATGTATTTTTATGGAACTCATAAAACACTGACATGCTTTCTAATCATTATATTTCCCAACACTAAGTACTGTTCTGGACAAAGTAAACAGAATTATAATTTGACATTTTAATTCATGTTTAAAGATTGGTTCCCTGTTGGAATGCAGCCCTAGTTTTATTTTTGTACAGGTCACAAGGCTGTAAAGAGATTTCTTACAACTGTCATCATGTTCAGCCTACAGTTCTGCTGCATTTGCAACTCCTAAAACTTTGTGAGCTGTCAGAAACCATTGAAATGTGTAGTTAGGCAACATTTGAAGTACTACATGCTAGAATAAAATATCATATATACTTATGAATCGTAGTTGATGGTGCATTGGTGCATATGTTGTAAACTGACTGACTGTCAAAGAATGTTGGGTACTATTACATGTATTTGGTTGGCTGCAGATTAAACACTGGCTGAATATACGAGTGATGTCACAGCAGTGACTTCAGATATCAGAAGATGGAGAAAGATCAGTACCAGCTGTATTTCAGACATCCCTATCCTGATTTTATCATTTGTAACTGGATGTACATTATATTACATTAACAATAGGATAATACTTAAAGGGGTTGTTCACCTTTGAGTTAACTTTTAGTATGGTGTGGGAAGCAGTAGTCTGAGACAATTTGCAATTGGTTTTAATTTTTTATAATTTGAGGTTTTTGAGTTGTTTAGATTTTTATGCAGCAGCTCTCCATTTTGCAGTGTCGGCAATCTGGTTGCTAGGGTCCAAATGACCCTAGCAACCATGCATTGATTTGAATGAGAATATGGAATATGAATAGGGGAGGGACGGATCAGAAAGATGAGTAATAAAAAGTAGCAATAACAATAAATGTGTAGCTTTAGAGAGGATTGATTTTACAGGGTGTCCGTGACCCCCTTTTGAAAGGTAGAAAAAGTCAGGAGAAGAAGGCAAATAATTCGTAAACTATAAAAAATAAATAATGAAGACCAATTTAAAAGTTGCTTAGAATTGGCCGTTCTATAACATACTAAACATTAACATGAAGGTGAACCACCCCTTTAATATAACTTGTTAAAAGAAAAAGATTCATTGGTGGAGGACTCTGGATCACCCTTAAAGTGGATGGCCAACTTCAGACAAAGATAAGAACTTGAAAAATCAGTACATAAGCATTATATAGCATTATTCTGCTGCAGCTCTAATGTTGGTTGCGAAAACCATAAAATGCTACTGATCATGCCTCTTTTTAAATCAGGTAATGTGCAGGTCTTGGTAAGACTGAGTCCGTGCCAAAAGTGACAGATGGTCGGGAACCAGAAACCAAGGAGGAAACTGAATGCAGCAAAGTCCAAGCGAGGTATCTGAATGGTTAAGAGAGTTAAGGCGACTAATGTATAGTTATCGCTACTTTTTATTATACATTTAGTAATGGGCCTAATAAATGCGCCAGACATGGATTTGTGGGGATATTCCGCATTTCACTGCCCGCGAATGTCAATATTATTTGGATGCCCGTTTATTTTAATGCATTTGGAAAAAATAGTCAAGAGTATAATTGTCGCTTGCGTCAAAAATTGTCACTTGTGTCAAAAATTTGCTAAGCGTCAAAATTACTGGACTTCAATGTGTTTCATACAGATTCGCCCATCACTGATTATATTTTCTCATTTTATCAATGCATGTTGCTAGGGTAATTAGTACCCTAGAAACCAGATTGCTGAAATTGCAAACTACTGCAGAATAAAAAAAACACAAATATATAAAATGAAAAGCAATTATAAATTGTCTTAGAACATTACTCTCTGGATCATACTAAAAGTTTACTCGGTGTGAGCCTGTTTGCTCCATTACTGCAGCTATATTCTCTAATGGGTTATATTAAATATTGTGTTACACTAATGAAATCGTTAGGGGGTTATTTATTAAAATTTGAATGTTAAAGTTTAGGAAATTTCAAGTTTTTTTCACTAGAAAACTTTAATTTTGTTGAAACAGAAATACACATTTTTTGAGACTTATACTCGATGCTGCAAAAAGCCCTCATCTGAAAATCTACCATCTCAGACTTGACGAGGTCTTATATAAAAGTCAATGAGAGAGGCACCTCTCTCAGTTTGAAGTTTACATGGTCTGCACTGGGTTTATCCCAAAAAAATCCAACTTTTTCAGGGTTTTTGGGCAATATTTCAAGTGATTCTGGGTTTTCCATCATCCATTTAAATCAAGCATTGGAGTTTGGTCGTTTTTATTAAAATAAAATATTAAATAAATTAATTTTAGGAAATAACCACCTAAATGTAGTACAGGTATTTCCAGATAACAAATCTTTCCATAACTTGGGTCTTCATACCTTAAGTCTACTAGAAAATAATGTAAAAATTATGGATTATTTGGATAAAATGGAGTCTATATGAGATGGCCTTTCCGTAATTCGGATAAATAAATCTACTGTACATCCAAATACAATTTATAAAAAAAAAGTAGCAGGGATATATTATACAGTTGGTCCTAAATCTTTCTCCATCTTCTGATACCTGAAATCACTGTTGTGACATCACTTACATACAGTATATTCAGTCATTGTCCCTTTTAAAGAGCCTGGTATTTCCCTTATTCTCATAAATTTGTTGGGCCATTGTTAGTAGAATACCAAAAAACCTGTATCTACTCTCCATTATTTCTACTTAAGATTTTAGCAATTTTAGTGAGTTTTTAACATCACGGCTGGCAAACTTTAAGCCCCTCAGTTCATTGTGCTCTTCTACTCTCTCCTTTATTATCTACGAGGTCTTGGATTTCAGGGAAGTTAGCTCTCTACCAGAAATAGAGAAGGTACTTTTGAGACCACAGTCCTTGATCCTCTGACTGCTCCATCTTTGTGGTGTCCCAAAGACAATACAGTTAGCTCTTTTGGGATAGCTCCCCCTTCTATTTTATTCCTGTTTCAATACTGCATTCAATGAATGTGGGTTCTACTTTGAATCCAAATGATTTAACTATATGAATTGCTTAGTGCTTGTCACTTTAACCTGTGGATAACCTCTTGAATTATTTTGATTGATAAATTAATTCACACTAGCACTAAGTCACTTTAACAATATTCTCTTTATTACCTCAGTCAACTAATATATTCAATTTGTTTTTAATATTGTAATATTCAGTGAAATTATGCACATCCAATTGAATCCCTAAATGCACAAAGCACTGAGCACTTTCAATGCATTTCCTATTTAATTAATTTCTGAATTTGAATTTTTAATTACATTTTTTTTATTGCAAGAATTAAGTCAGTCACAAGGGCAATTGATTAGTAGACCAAATTTAAGTCACAAACAAAAATTGATTGAGAAATGTGATTGGTTTTGTAATATTTAATCAACTGTATTTAAATACGTTCATATATAACAATCCACTTGTTAACTTAAGACTCTTAAGTCAGACTCTTGTTTTAACCTAAGTGCTAATCTAGCCCTCTTGCAGATTGATCCAAATTTCGTCCCAAACAAAACCTGTATTTACATCAATTCAGCCATGTCCTAAGTCAGACGCTGTCTCACAGGAATCTACAGCTCTCAATGATGTGAGAAAAGCTTGCAGTCGATTGTATATTTCTCCAGGGGTGTAGCAGAAAAACTACAGAATGCTCTTTGCATATGTATATTTTATATTTCTTTATTTTTAACAACTTAATAATCAATGCAATTTGCTTAGACTCATAATGAATAATATATTTTAAAAACATATGATTTTCCATATCTATAAACCTCATTAATAATACAACATAGCCTAGGAAGGAAATATCAACTAATCTCCATACAAATAGATTTGGGCTTTTTGCAGCATAAGAAATCTCGTAAAATGTTACTTTTTTCCATGAAAAAACAAGTTTATGCCCCAAAAAGCCCACCAGATAAATTTGAGGTTTAATTTAAAACCCCTACATATGCCCTCAAAATGTTTTATGGTCTTACATAGTTTAGTATTTTTTCCATAGCATTTTCAGCATTTTGTTGAGAACTAAACCCAAAGACATTCCACCTGTGAAATTTATGTAGAATTTTTCACAGCCCTGGACAATCATGGAATAGGATGTTCTCTTCGAAAATATTACAGTTCAGTGAATTCATCCAGATTCTTTCTACAGTAATACATATTGCATATTCCCAGAAGACCTTTATTTCTCTGTTATTCTTAAATAGGTAAATAGTACTGCATACATTTTATTTCCAATTTATTTCTCATTTGTTTTGTTTTTCTATTTGTACCTTTTTATGTACTACGAATAACATCTAGTCATGCAATTTACTTTTTGTGTATGTTTACAATCTTGCGGGAAAAAAACAGTAGTCAAATATTTATTTGTAGGTGATTTTATGTTATTAATACTATTATTTGGAGAGCATGAACATTCATTATAATGTATATGTATTTATTATTAATATAAATGAATAGGTGATTTTTTTTAAGCTAAAATAAATAAGCTATTATTTTTTTTTTACTTTGTAGTAGATTTTTTTTCTTGCCCCTAGCTCCATCTCACTAACAAGCTAGGCACTGCAAAGCTCAGAACAGCAACATGCTGTAACCATCACATTCTGACATATTTGGGATTCATAGCTTCCATTTTAAAAATGTATTTGACATCAACACTTGAATCATGACATTGCCTCAGGGATCTGAGAGATTTGCTATAAAATGTGCTAGAATTAACCATTATGCCCAAAGGATGTAGTCACACATTTTAAATTCCTGTCCAAACAATGGGAATGCTATTTCATATTCTTGCTAAAATATATTATGCCTTTTTATACCACACTTCAATGTATAGCTTCTAGAAGTCGTCATTAAAAAAAGGAGATTAAGCATCTATAGATTGAACTAATCTAAGAAGGTTTATAATTGGCCCTTATTTTTTATTTGTTAATGGAAACATTGTACTTGGTAGAGAACTGACTGAAGAACTGTGTACAGATACTTTTAATGAGTATCATCTACTAGGACTAAGGTTTTAAGATGCTTTCCATATTGTTCGAGATTTAGGGCACTTTTATATAATCTAATTTTAAAAAAAGGATTAGGCATAATAAGCAATTTATCTCTTCTTTTGGACAAAACAAACAAATAATGGACAAGTGAAAACATATATTATGTATCATTCTAGCAGTGGGAACTGAGCAAGCTAGATTGGTTATCTATATAGAAAGAACAGAGGCGCTAAAAGGATATAAATGAGTTTAAAAGCCAAAACTTGGTGATCAGAGGAGGCAGTGGTGGACTGACCTCCTCCAAGCAGACACAAAACAACTGTAATTAAGCAGTCAAAATTTATTAACGAACTCCAATCAGTACAACGCGTTTCACGGGCTCAGACCCGCTTCTTCAGGCAATAAACATAGGAGTTACAGCTGTGAATTTCAGAGACCAAAGTGACATACAGTATGCTAAATGCTTATTCATCAAAACAAAAACTTTAAAAAATTTTTTACAAGAGTATGTATGGTGGTCGTGATTCTGGGATAAAGGTAAGGTGCAGGGACTGGTTAGCTATTAATAAAAAAAGAGGGTTTTTTGGGGTATACCAAAGTAAAAGATTGATAGTATTAGAGGATACAACAATTATACAGGTGAAGTGCAATAATTGGGATAAGAAGGAAGTGCAGTGAGCAAAACATAGTGGGGCTACAAAGTTAATATACAATCATAAATAACAGAACAAATAAAGCATAGGGTGATGTGTGGTAGTAAATAACAAAACTCACCATCTGGCAGTAGTATACACACTCAGCGCCTCTGTGCCGGCAGAGGACGCCTGAGTGTCTTTTATAGTGAAAGTTTGGAGGGGAACCAGCATCTTACAAACAGGAAGTGCATCACAGGGGGGCGGAGTTAAGGCAAGAAATAAAATACTATAGTAAATGCCACAATATCGTCGCATTGTACTAGCTAAATAAAGATGTTAAGCGCCTGGCTTACGACGCCTGGTATTCCCAGGCGGTCTCCCATCCAGGTACTAACCAGGCCCGGCCCTGCATCGCTACCATGATCAAACGAGATCGGGCGCTTTCAGGGGTGTATGGCCGTTGGTGTGTTTTAGGCGCATCAAGTCAAATATTAAAAAATTAAAAGGTGTGTGGTGTGGGAATAGGTAGTCGCCATGTTGGGAGGGGCAGTGTGGGGATAACTTGGCCACTATGTTGAATGGGGCAGGGTAGTGAAATTGGTTTATAGGAGTGCGTGGGGATACACACAGAAATAAGGGGTTATTAATCATATTGGCGTGAGCAAGCGGCTGTAAAGTTGGGGGAGACTTCATAGTGCCTAAATAAAAACAGTTTGAAGCAAAACAGGTTACTTATACATAATAATAAAAACATTATCTAAAACATATATTAAAAATATAATCAAAGACATACATACATAAAGTATCAAATAATGAGGTCCAACAGTAGCTGTAATCCATATAATACATTGATACAGAGAGTACACACTATGCCACCTTATTTGTTATTCCAATATTTTAAAACATTGGAAGTTTGAACTAAAAATAGAAATATATATATTATTTTTCATGGTAAAAACATGAGACTGTAAGTTGTTAATACATAAATAAGATAAAAGAAACATAACTCCCCACCTGCCTTTACAGTGGTTGCCTATTGGTAACCCTGGTTTGTGAGTATACAGTATGCTATTTACTCTTATTTCATTATCCCTTACCAATACATATTACACTATTGGGGCTCTTGGTGTTCCTTTTGTTAGATTGGTTATCTAAACAGTAGATAAAATGATTTTTCGGCAATTTGGGGCTCATTTACTAAATCCAATTATGCTTTTTCCCACAAATCTCTAAATATTATTAGGTTTTTTTTTTTTTTTTTAAAAAGCTCTAAATTCAAAATTTAGTAAGGGGCAGATTTATTTATGGTAGAGTAGTTTTTTCATAAAATTCCTTGTTTTCAGTCAAAACAAAAAATTTTTGTGATTTATTATAGCCTGAAGCTCGAAATAGCTTTAATCTGTAAATACACCATATAAAACCTGTCAAGGTCATGTAGAAGTCAATGCCAGAGGTCCCTTGAACTATTTGTAGCTGTTAATAGCGTTCATGATGTTTCAGTTTATTTTAAGTGGGTTTCGAAAACTCGATCAATTCGGGGGATTTGAGTTTTTTTCTCTCCCACTATTCGAGTTTTTCACCCCTGCTACACTGATTCAAGTTTTTTACTTTCAATTTCTTCTTAAATTAGAGATAAATTGAGTTGTTAGTTCATTTGAGATCTACAAAAAAGCTCGCATAACTCTAAAATTCAACCTTTGATAAATAAAGCCTAAATGTCATGTGAATGATGCATTTTGAGATACCATCCCACAACTTATTATTAATCTTCAGTTCTCTACTTATACACACAGAACTAGCTTCTAATACTATTTTTTAAAAATATAATGAGTGATCCCAACTTGTGCTGAAAAAGTACTGAATTTAATTTGTATTTAAACGTCTGCCTATACCTGCTTACATTTGTTATGGTAGGCAAACCAAGCCATGGGTAATGTGATGTAATGTCTATTACAACACATATAGGCCAGTATCAGTGGTTTAGTACTCAGTGGAGATTGAACTACAGACAACAATACCTTTACTAAGATACATATATCTGATGTTGCTCAGACTAGTAGAAAAATGTATTGACATAATAGGGGTCTATTTTTTATAGATAGAATTTTTGAAGGATAGTTTTTAGAGATGTATTATGCAAAATGCCCGAATGACATCAATATATTTTAACTGGAGTGTTATAGGATTCGGGCTTTTTGCATAATACATCTCAAAAATTTTGTTTTGTTTTTTATCCCAAAACTAATGAAACTACCATTGAAAAACTCAACCTTCAAAAAATAACCCTCATGAGGTCAATACATTTCTCTTCTATGGCAGAGGTCCCTTGAGCCATTTGAAGATGTTTTAGCCTTCATGATTATTGCGTTTTTTTTGGTGGTTTGAGCTTGCACCAACAGTGAGCTATATATAATTAGTGATGGGCGAATTTATTCGCCAGGGGAGAATTCGCGGCGAAATTTCGCTGGCAAAAATTCGCCGAAATAACGAGTCGCGCGTCGTTTTTGACGCGACTAAAACGACGCGCGACGAAAACGAGGCTGACTCTTTCCAGCTTTCCAAATGCTCTGTAAGGCTAAAAAGTTATTACTGCTACTTGTATTACTCTTCTTTCTATTCAGGCTTCTCCTTTGCATGTAACTGTCTCAATTCAAAACAATGCATAGTTGCTAGGGTAATTCTCGTTTGCTCCAACAATAAATCTTTGAACTATTTTTTTTTTTATATCAACCATTTGATAGTGTGTTTATGTTATTACTATTTCAGAACGTGAATGAAAATGTCAAACTCATTTTTGCATAGACGGTAGCAAGTTTTATTTTGCTAGGTAATTTGTAAGTATGGCAAAAATCTCAGTGCCTGGGATATTGCTACAGAAGTACAAGATCAATAAATGAAATATGAAAAATGTACTCATCCTAGTAGGTCAAAAAAGTAATTTGCAGAAACTGCAATGGCAAAAATGAAAACCTGAAGCTTTGTTAGAAAATATTTTATTTTGCACTGGTACCATTTTCACAAAATATGATCTGAAATTAACTGAAGAACATTGTATGCAGACAATAATATTCTGTCAACTGGAACAGTTAGTTTAAATTTTTTTCTGATTCTAATTATAATAATTATATTACTTACATGACTAATATTAGTGCAAATGGATACATTTTTGTATCCATTATACACAATTTAAATATGATAAACATTCATGAAAATAACTGAAGAACATATTTAGTTTATATCCCATACCTTGTGGTATTCTCGCTGCTCCAGACATATGTAATTTCTGACAGATATATTGTATTCCACATACACATCAGGGATCATTTACAAAGTTCAGTGCAGGTTACAAGGTGCAAATTTTTTTTTGCTTTCTTCTGCCCTCCACTTTTCTGAAAATGAAGCATATGCCATGAATACAGCATTTCCTGTCTTCAGGTTGGCAGGGGGATATTAAAGTTAGGGATGCCTCGAATCCCGTATTGGGTTTGTGATCTGGCCAAATGTGAGCTATTCTTATCAGGACTTGGATTCTGCCAGCTCCAAGGTTGGATCTGAACCAGATATAACTTATAAAAATCAGTGTGTGCAGCGACTTCAGTAATCACTACAGGCAAGTATTTCCACCTATGACACAGAAAAGGGGTTTTTATTGAGTTTGGTATTCACCCAAATCCATACCCCAGGATTTATGGATTTGGAAAAACCCTGATTTGTGCACGGTTATAACTTTACCCAAATCTGTCTAGGTAAAACTATGACCTGACTGAATCCAGACCCCTGGACTATTTACAACCCACCCTAATCTCTACAAGTAATCTCTGTTCTAATTTATTGCCCATAAACCCTTTTTCGCTGATCTAACAGTATATATGATGCATGTGTCCGGCTTTCATTTGTATTTTCCTGACTAAGGGGGCTGTGTGCTCTGAAAGCTTGCTATTTTTTCTTATTTAGTTAGCCAATAAAAGGTATCACCAAAACTTTACATTCCCTAGTTAAAGTAAGTGACTCCTAAATCCTAAGATCCCAACCAAAAAATAAAAATAGAAAAATAGTCCAGTTATGGGCCAGTTAGCTCGGGCAGCAAAAAGCCACCTCTGTTAACTTTAAGAGCAGAATTTCCATATTTTAATACAGAAATTTGGCTCTGCTAGTGCAGCAAGCACAGACTGCTCCTAAATATTTTGTGCTATAGCTATTGTACTGCATCTTTCTTAAAAGAACAGTAACACAAAAAGATTAAAGTATCATTAAAAATAATGAAAATATAATCTAAAATTGGTTTTCATTTATATTTATGGTTTTTCAGTAATTGCCATTTTTGTTCAGCAGCTCTCCAGGATTTCAGTCATTATATATAGCTAGGGTCCAGTTTACCCTAGTATCCAGGCAGTAATTTGAATTAGAGACTGAAATATGGAATACAAGTGTGAATCAGTGGTGTAACTACTGGGGCAGCAGTGGGTGTAAATGTGGACCAGGGCCTGCACCCCCGCCGGGGCCCCCCAGCAGATTGCACCTTGCTGCAGGCAAAAAAAAAAATGGCATGGAGGGGGGTGGTTGAGCCCAGCTGCATGCCCTGGACCAGCCCCCACCTAGTTGCATTACTGGTGTAAATAGAAAGTAATTTAAAATAATCTAAAAAGTAACCATAACAACAAAATTGTAGCCGTACTGAACAATTTCAGCTTTTGGCTGATGGGGATCAGTGACCCCCATTTGACAGCTGAGAAGAAAAAGAAGAAAAAAACAAAATTCAAAAACTATAAAAAATGTAAGCCAACTGAAAAGTTGCTTAGAATAATACATTCTATAACATACTAGGGAAGTTATTTACTAAACCTCAATTCTTTCTGATTGAGAGTTTTTAGGGAAATCATTTTTAGAGGAAAAAAATTAAAAATTTTCCAGATGTACACCCAAAGCTGGTAAAAGTCAGAATTTGAATTCCCCATCTCAAACCTGCTGAGGTCATGTAGAAGTCAATAGCCATTTTACAGTTTGAAGATATTGTGATCTGCACAGGGTTTTATCTAATAACCCTGGGTTTTTCAGGTGATAACTTAAAAAAATCGAGCAATTTGGGCATCAAATACGAAAGATTCATTCAATTAGAGTTTTCCCTTGATTTTATCAAGTTTTTTTTCCCACCTGACTTTTTTTGAGTTATTAATAAATAGCATAAAATCATGCATGGGAGTTTGGTGTGAGTTTTAGTAAATAACCCCCTAAATCTCTATATATGAGCCTAAGCTGCTCTTTCTAGTAGCTACCCTGTCTATCTAGCACTCAAAAAATAAATCCAGTTTAGCAAATAACCCCCTTAGTGTGCGGGGGTAATTCCCCATATGGTACTCACTGAAGCTGCAGCCAAATAAAGGTTGCACTGATTTAGTATCAAAAAATTTTGCAGTTATGAAAACTTTAAAAGGTGACTATATTTTTCTGTTGATCCATTTTTATATTTATGATACAAATGGAATTAATTTAAAATGTTAGAACAAATGCATTACCATGAGTGCAGAAACTTATAAATATAAACCTTTTCTCAGAATTAAAATACCTAAGGAATTAAAAGAGTAATACACATTTTCCAAAACACAGCACAGCATCATTGTTGCCTGACCAAGCAATTTCTCTAATGCAAAGCTGCTCACCTTTCTGTGCTTTACAATTTAGCAAATGAGACGGAAGGATTGTTTTGAAGTGAGATAAACATGCTGTTAAGCAAAGTAATAAAACCGCTCTGCTTCGTTTAAATGATCAGGAACTCCTTTTATTAGACATTTATTTACATTTTTTAACCTAAATAATTTTTTTCTAGTGAAAGCTAATTAATGTCTGTATTTGTTTAATTATGGTGATTAAGCATCTTAAGATTGTGCAAAAAGCTTGGATACTTGGTTTCTTGCTTTTGGCAAGTCAGTGCAAAGAAGGTTTATCAAGTGAAAACTCATGGATGAAATTTAATTTTAGATGAAATTCAATTTAGAACAATTTATCTCATGCTTTATCACATGAAAACTCTATTGAAGTCTATTGAAAAAACTTTTCTCCAAATCCAGTTTCTGTTTTTCCCATCAAATTGAATCTTGTCCATAACTTTTCACATGATAACCTATGAGAAAACTATCTCACTGAATTGAATCTCATAATAACCCATGAGATAACTTTCTCAATGAATTTAATCTGGCCCATTAAATAGTAGTATTTAAATAATAATATTTAAAGGTCTCTAACTTTTACAAGAGGAACTCAGTCTAAAAAAGATCACAGAATGGAAAATTGCATACATTTCATTATTGCAGATCATTATATTTTCTTTTAGAGACTTATTTTCCCTAAATTTTATTTGCTGGAAAAACCATGATTATTTCAGATTTCTTTTCCGAAAACAAAAGATTTTTCAGAGTATTCCCCAATAGTTACATATTTAAATTGGGTTGAAAAAAGACAAAGTCCATCAAGTTCAACCCCTCCAAATTATAACCCAGCATACACACACCCCTCCACTCTTTCACACAAACCATATATGCCCATAGCTATACTAACTGTAGAGTTTAGTATCAAAATAGCCTTTGATATTATGTCTCTCCAAAAAATCATCCAATACCCTTTTGAAAGTATCAACAGAATGAGCCATCACAACATCACCCGGCAGTGCATTCCACAACCTCACTGTCCTCACTGTGAAGAACCACCTACTCTGCTTCAAATGAAAGTCCTTTTCTTCTAGTCTGAAGGGGTGGCCTCTGGTGTGGTGATCCTCTTTATGGGTAAACAGGTCCCCTGATATTTGTCTGTAATGTCCTCTAATGTATTTGTAAAGTGTAATCATGTCCCCTCGCAAGTGCCTTTTTTCCAGAGAAAACAACCCCAACCTTGTCTACCCTCATAATTTAAGTCTTCCATTCCTCTAACCAGTTTAGTTGTACATCTCTGCTCTTGGGCAGCGCTAAAGCGAGTAGCGAAAGCACTACTGATTGTGAAGGAGAGTTCTCCCCTTTCTAAAATGGAGAAAACTAGCGCCCAGCGTAAATACGCCTGCGTTCTTGCGCAGGCGTGAAAGTAAACGCGCCTGCGTTTTTGCGCAGGCGGAAAATAGGTGTGACGTCATGGCACAGCGTGCATGTGCACGCAGTGGCCTTATAAAGCAGGGCCACTCCCTGCAGGCTTCCTCTTTGGCGCCCATAGCAGCTACAGGAGCAATCTCCCGCCCACCCTCCCAGTTTAAAAGGAATTCTGTGTTTTTGGAAGAAGTATGTGTTTTATAAAAAAAAAAAAGTTTATTCCTGAATAGTTGATTAAAGGATGTATCTCTAAGAGTACTTGTCACAGTGTGGCGGTCATTGATCCTTTGCCGGTATTTGGCCTTTAATAAAAGGGACACCACATGCCCACTGTAATCAGTGGCCGGCATTCGGGGATAAGATGAATAAGGTTCATATTGGCAATAAATGAGATGTTTTTGAATTGGCAAGGATTGGTTAATATAATATCAATAAAGCTATGGACACCTTCACCCACAATTTTGGTTTCAGTGTGTTTATTGTAACAAAGTGTTAAAAGAGGGGGTCCCCCTTCCCCAGCTGGGCAAAGATGTTAGGTTACATAGTTTATAAGCATCTTCACAGTCCTCTCCAGCTCATTTACATCCCTCCTAAGGACTGGAGCCCAAAACTAAACTGCATGCTCCAGATGAGGTCTTACTAGGGATCTATAAAGAGGTATAATTGTTTTCATCCCTTGAGTTTATGCCCTTTTTTTATGCAGGACAGAACCCTATTCGCTTTAGTAGCTACAGAATGACACTGCTCTGAATTAGACAACTTGTTATCTATAAAAACCCCAAGATCCTTCTCACTTAAGGAAACTCCCAACACTGCCATTTAGTATATAACTTGCATTTATATTAATTTTGCCAAAGTGCATAACTTTGCATTTATCAACATTGAACCTCATTTTCCAGTTTGCTGCCCAGTTTCCCAACTTAGACAAATCACTGTGCATGGAACCTATAGTTCTGCACAATTTAGCATTATCTGTAGTGATGGGCGAAACGGCCGCGCTTCGCCGAAAAATTAGCGAATTTCCAGAGAAATTAGCGAATTTCTCGCCGATTCTCGCGCGTCGCGTCAAAAGCGACGCGCGACTCGTTTTGCGCGGCGAATTTTTTTTTTGAGAATTTTTTGCCCAGTTTCGCAAATTTATTCGCCAGCGGCGAATCGTGGGGAATTCGCCGCGAATTCGCCCCTGGCGAATAAATTCGCCCATCACTAATTATCTGTAAAAATAGAAACCGTACTTTCAATGCCCACATCCAGGTCATTAATAAACAAGCTGAAAAGCAAGGGACCCAGTACAGAGCCCTGCGGTACCCCACTAAAAACACTGGTCCAATTAGAAAATGTGCCATTTACCACCACTCTTTGTAGTCTATCTTTTAGCCAGTTCTCTATCCAGGTGCAAATACTATGTTCCAGGCCAACATTCCTTAATTTAACCAGTAACCTTCTGTGTGGAACTATATCAAATGCTTTAGCGAAATCTAAGTAAATTACATCAACAGCCATCCCAGAATCGAGGTCCCTGCTTACCTTCTCTTAAAATGAAACTAAGTTAGTCTGGCAAGAACTATTACGCATAAAACCCATGCTGGCACAAACTCATAGTATTGTTATTTGCTATGAAGTCCAGTATCCTATCCTTTATTAATCCTTCGAAAAGCTTTCCTACCACCGATAGACTAACTGGCCTATAGTTTTGAAGCAGAGAATGGGATCCCTTTATGAATAGCAGCACCACATTAGCAATTTGCCAGTCTCTCGGCACCATGTCAGACCTCAATGAATCCTGAAAAACGAAGTTCTGTTAATATTGTGGAAGTGAATGAAACCCAGCGCATCATCACATATACGCAACCTTGAGTATTTCATTCTCGGTGTTTAATAAATGCAGAAATTTTTTTAAAAAGGCCTATTTAAAAAAAAACACAAATTTTTGGGATTTTTGGAATTTGAAGCTTAATAAATAACCTCTAAGTCTGTTAAAAGATTTAAACATTAAAGGATTGTTTTGCAAACAATTTGGATTCATGCATCTTAGGTACCATCAAGTACAAGGTATTGTTTTCAGAGAATTCTGGATAAGGAACACCATACCTGTACATGTATTAGTTAATTAATATCATACAGGTGTTGGCTCTGTTCTCCAGAAACCCATTATCCAGAAAGCTCCAAATTACGGGTCACCATATCCCCTAGACTCCATTTTAATTAAATATATTTTTTATTTTCTAATAAAACAGTACTGTGTACTTGATCTGAACTAAAATATAACAAATCTTTACTAAAGGCAAAATAATTAATATTTTAATTATTTTCTAGTAGACTTAAGGTATGGGGAGCCAAATTATGGAAAGATTCCTTATCCGGAAAACCCAGGTATACAATAGGTCCCATACCTGTATGTGTGTAATTCCATTGGTCTAAAGGGTAAGGTCCAGAATGGCCTGAAGTTTATTGCTTGCAATTATAGCCTTAAGCTTAATTGAAAACTATAACTATATGTGGTTATCTCAATGTATCACTCTTACAAGATTTTAGCTATGACCTGCTTTCTATGTTGCTTTTCATCAGTATTTCCAAAACAGAATGCATGGTAATTATTGTTTCTATAGAAGTACACTTTGAAATGGAAATTTCTTATTGTCCACAAATAAATTAGTCAGTACATGTATGGAATCTATTACATTGAAAGCTTGGGACTTGGGTTTTCCTGTAATCATTAATCCTTCAGTCTTTTAAAAATCATTAAAAATTTAAATAAACCCAATTTGATTAATATTACCTCCATTCGAGATGGTCATCCCATAATCTAGGGATTTCTGGATAACAGATGTGTTTCATGGCTTTTTCAGTAAACTGGAGCATGCACCACAGGTTCTCGCTATTTCCTAAAATTATTTTGTCTATTTATTCAAAGTTGAAATGGATGAGCAAACCTTCAGCTCTGTCTTTTTTTTCTACAAATATGTAAGCTTGGAAACTGTATTTTAACCAAACATAACAATTCTAAAGGAAATCTGGAGAACAGACTTCTACAGTGAGATAATTTAGGACTCCCCCCAAAAAAAGCTTTTGCTATGTGATAATTCTTCTGTAAGGAGGTAAATCTCAGATGGCTTTTTGGACAAATTTTCACATGAGATGCAGATCCCCAAAAGTTTCATTTTCTGTTGTTTAGTACAAAAAAAGTAGCATATTTATGATGTGGTATAAAAAATTGCAGAATAATTTGTTTTACTTTTTTTTTCTTTGAGCAACTTCCTCCTGAACTTACGTAGGTCTGAAGTAGTGTAAAATAATGGCGGAAAATCTGGTATTTGGTGTATGATAAAGCATAGCTCAATAAAGTTGCCATTTTTTTAACACAGCTTTTTACACAATTTATTCTCCAAATTTTGCTTTACAAGGCATAATAAATAGGCACTATAGTCTGCCAACGCCATGTCCATTATTAGCTATTGTTAGTGCTGTGCATCTGTGGAATTGTAATTTATGGACTCACTGTATATGTGTTTTCATCAACAGCAATATATATAACAGGTGTATTATTGGAAAGCTCTAAGGGCTGGTTCCATTTCCACATGAAAGTTCTGTCAGAAATGATAAAAGAACATGTCATTCCTTTTCATACTGTGTCATGCACAGTGACTCATTTTCAGAAGAAAATTGGGATTTTTTTCAAAAGTTTCTGCACAAATGTTTTAATGCATCCTAAAAAAATACGTAATTTAAAATATATAATATATATATAATATATATATATATTTATATTAAAACAAGACAGACGGAATTTTAACAGAGGTTACTTGAGCCAGAAAGTCAATGTTATTCCCTCAAGCAAAGAGTTAATTATTTATAGTTTTTAACACAGTTACAGATAAACCTGTCAATTATAACGACTGGCCTACTTTGTCCAATCCTGGCATAACGCAAGGTTAAAAATAGGCAAACTGTAGAATTTAAAAACACAATAAAACAGGCAGCTTGGAATTCTGCTTCCAATTATATATAAAAAGCAAGACTACTTTTTTTTGTAAACATTGAAGCCATATCTGGATTAGTTAATTATGCTGCAGCATTTCATTATTCCTGAAGAACTTGAAAATACACTGTATAGTGGGGGTTGTGAGTAATTTTAAAAGAATTTAAGAATATATTTTATTATTATTATAGCTTATATAATATATTTGATTATGCTTAGTAAAGAGACAGATGCTAGATGAAAATATATTCTGTCTCTCAGGGTAGAGTAGACACAAACAAAGGTATGGAACCTGTTATCCAGAGTGCTTGGGACCAGGAATTTTATGGATAAGAAGTCTTTCTGTAATTTGGATCTGCATGCCAAATGTCAACAAAAAAATAAAAAACATGAATTAAACCTAAGAGGATGGTTTTGCCTCCAATAAGGATTAATTCTATCTTAGTTGGGATCAAGTACAATGTACTGTTTTATTATTAAAGAGAAAAAAAAATCTTTTTTAAAAATGTGAATTATTTCATTAGTATGGAGTCTATGGGGGACAACCTTCCTGTAATTTAGAGCTTACTTGATAATCTGTTTCTGCATAACAAATCTCATGCCTGTACTGTATGTCAACACTAGTTCCTTAGTTTCTGGTCATACTGTTGATGATAATACACTGGTATTATCATCAACAGTATGACCAGAAACTATTATAAAGTCATAGGTGAGGAAAAGAAAATAAAGAAATAATTGCCCCTGCTAGTAAAGCAGGAGAGTAAACACTGCTTAACTGATAGAAGAATGGAAAAAAAATAACAAATGAACTTTTTTTCAAAAACCATATATTAAACAGAAAGAGTTTGGTGGCCTTAGTGTTCTTCCAGTTTGGCTATAGTTCTTGTGCTACTTCTCTAGTAGGTAATATACTATAAGATGGTGTTTTTGGCAGTGGCATTAACTACAAATAAAGCAGACCCTGTGGCTACAGGGGGGCAGGAGATATAAGGGCCCCAAGAGGTCCTCATTTATATAAAATTCCAATAAATATTGGTAAAACAGGTCAACTGTTTGGGGGCCTGAAAATTTATTTGGTGTGAGGCCCAGCAATATCTAGTTATGACACTGGTTTTTGATATCCGCAAGTTAGGCATTCATGTATAGTATATAAGCAAAAACAAGCCAAGTCATTGTACCAACATATGTACTGGTCATCATTTGGAAATTCTTTGATAGAGAGGGACTAGGACTAACAGCACTTAGCAGTCTAGAGTCTTTAATGTAATTAAATGGTGTGTTTCCATATGTTTAGCACTGTTTGCAATGTAAAATCATTCACTGACGAATATTACAACGATATGCAAAGGTTTAGCGTTAAAGGGGTGGTTCACCTTCAGGTTAACTTTTAGTATGTTATAGAATGGTCAATTCTAAGCAACTTTTCAATTGGTCTTCATTATTTATTTTTTATAGTTTATGTATTATTTGTAGTGATGGGCGAATCTCCCGAAATTCGCTTCGCCGAAAAAAATCGGTGAAAAATTTGCGAAACGAGTCGCGGGACGATTTTGACGCGCGTCGCGTCAAGTCAAATCGCGTCAAAAACGACGCGTCGAAAAACGTCGCGCGACTCGTTTTTTCGGCGAATTTTCGCCAAGCGAAATTTCGCTGGTGAATCGCAAATTTATTCGCCAACGGCGAATCGCGGGAATTCGCCGCGAATTCGGCCCTGGCGAATAAATTCGCCCATCACTAATTATTTGCCTTCTTCTCCTGACTTTTTCTAGCTTTCAAAAGGGGGTCACTGACACCCTCTAGAAACAAATCCTCTCTAAAGCGTCACATTTATTATTATTGCTACTTTGTATCACTCATCTTTCTATTCCAAATACCCCCTATTAATATTCAACCTTCTCATTCAAATCAGTGCATGGTTGCTAGGGAAATTTTGACCCCAGTAACCAGATTGCTGACACTGCAAAATTGAGAGCTGCTGAATAAAATGCTAAATAACTCAAAAACCACAAATAATAAAAAAATTAAAACCAATTGCAAATTGTCTCAGAATATTGCTCCCTACATCATACAAAAAGTTAACTCAAAGGCGAACAACCCCTTTAACATCTGCTCTCGAGTATTTAGTTGCAAAGTGCTCTTTGTGATTACGAAAAATTATTACATACACTGAGCTTGTTTGCAAAAGCCATTTGGTTGCAAACTTTGCAAGAAAGTCATTGAGTTCCGTAATCTGTCAAAAAGGATGCAAACCTGGTCACTATTTACATTAACAAAACATATAACATTCCCCCCTAGTCTAGTTTGTTGGTAATGAGCAGTTACCGGTCCTATTTATAGAAGTACAGAGTCCAAGTTTTACCCCATGTTCACCACAGGGTGAACTTGATACATTGTACATTATTCATCGATAAATATGCTTCTAAAAAGTGGGGGAGTATTTCTGTGGTGAGCTCTAATCTCACAAGACTTTCTTGTGCTAAAATTGAATTTGTTCAGTAAAGGGGTTATTTATCAAACTTTCAGATCATTTTTTCAGATATTTTAAATAAAAAAATCCGACCAAACTATAATCCACTTATTTATTATTAAAAAAAAAGCTTGATTTAATCAGTATGGGAAAAAACTAGATAAAATCGAGCACAGAAACTTCAGAACAGGGTAGGGACCTCTGCCATTTACAGAAAAAGAAAAAATTGAGAAAAAGAAAATATTTGAGTTTTGCCCAAAAAAAAAAAAAAACAGAGTTTAGTTAACAACCCCATTAGAATTTAAAGGAACAGTAACATGAAAAAATAATGGAGTGTTGCCCTGCACTGTAAAACCGTTATGTTTGCTTTAGAAACACTACTTTTGTTTATATAAATATGCTACTGTGTAGCAATAGGGGCAGCCATTCGAAGGAGAAAAGGTTCAGGTTACACATTAGATAAGCTCTGTAGAACATAATGGTGTTATCTGTTAAGCACAATTTAATCTGTGTCACATAGCTTTTTTTCAATTTCAGCCATTGCTGCATAGCAGTTATATGAACTATAGTAGTGTTTCTGAAGCAAACAGATCAGTTTTACCAGTGCAAGGCAACTGCATATTTCCATTACTTTATAACGCTTTCATTATTTGGTGTTACTGTTCCTTTAAGCTATATAAAATCTTAGCATCATATGATAAATGTAAGTTAAATAAAAGTCATATCACTGGTGTAAGCATACATAATGCATCACTACAATTCTTAGGATTGTGTATGTTTTTACTTTTTTATGAAACAGAGTGGTGGTCACATCAAATCAACTGTAGCTTGGCATTTTTGCTATTATTAATTTAACCATTGAGTGACATTTATTTTTAATTCTTCTAAAAGAATGTCAATGAATCATTCAAAGTGATGGTTACAATATGGACTGCAAAAGCATTTTGTGTGACCAGAGAATGCTTACTCTGCTGTTTGTAGTGTTAAGTGAGTACAGTAATGAATTATGAATGCTATAAATTATGAAAGACTTACCATATATTATTTGCATTACAAAGATTTTTTTTACTGTAGTATAAAGAATATTCAGTCACTTTCAGAATAAATGTAATTCTGTCCCTTAAAAGGGTACAAGCTACAGTATTTGCAAAGTGCATTGTAGGTTTTTGTCTCATGGGAAATGTTTAACTCTGACCTAGCAAGTGATTTAGAAATAAATTAAATGTTTGAGAAATTAGATATGTGTAATTTAATCAGCATAATCACTAACAGTTACAAATGCAGGTCTGTACTTTATCTTACTTCTTTACTCCCTTTACAGTTACAAATGCAGGTCTGTATTTTATCTTACTTCTTTACTCCCTTACTTTCTTCCTCCTCATCAGTGTGGCGTAAATTTTTTAAATAGGTTTGGGACCTGTTATCCAGAATGCTCAGGACGTGGAGTTTTCCAGATAAGGGATATTTCAGTAATTTGGAACTTCATAAGTCGACTAGAAAATCAGGTAAACATTAAATAAATCTAATAGGCTGGTTTTACTTCCAATAAGGATTAATTATATCTTAGCTGGGATCAAGTACAAGGTACTGTTTTTATTATTACAGAGAAAAATAATTTTTTTTAAAATATGGATTATTTGGAGATGGCATTTCCATAATTTAGAGCTTTCTGGATAACAGGTTTCCATATAAGGGATTACATACCTGTATTGAAAAAATATAATTTATTAGTCTGACGTCGTGGTAGGAAAGTTTTTGAAGGATTAATAAAGGATAGGATACTGGACTTCATAGCAAATAACAATACTTTGAGTTTGTGCCAGCATGGTTTTATGCGTAATAGATCTTGCCAGACTAACTTAATTTCTTTTTATGAGAAGGTAAGCAGGGACCTCGATTCTGGGATGGCTGTGGATGTGATTTACTTAGACTTCGCTAAAGCATTTGATACAGTGCCACACAGAAGGTTACTGGTTAAATTAAGGAATGTTGGCCTGGAACATAGTATTTGTAACTGGATAGAGAACTGGCTAAAAAATAGACTACAAAGAGTGATGGTAAATGGCACATTTTCTAATTGGACCAGTGTTGTTAGTGGGGTACCGCAGGGCTCTGTACTGGGTCCCTTGCTTTTTAACTTGTTTATTAATGACCTGGATGTGGACATTGACGGTACGGTTTCTATTTTTGCAGATGATACTAAATTGTGAAGAACTATAGGTTCCATGCAGGATGCTGCCCCTTTGCAGAGTGATTTGTCTAAGTTGGGAAACTGGGCAGCAAACTGGAAAATTAGGTTCAATGTTGATAAATGCAAGTTATACACTAAATGGCAGTGTATTGGGAGTTTCCTTAAATGAGAAGGATCTTGGGGTTTTTATAGATAACAAGTTGTCTAATTCTGGGCAGTGTCATTCTGTAGCTACTAAAGCAAATAGGGTTCTGTCCTGCATAAAAAAGGGCATAAACTCAAGGGATGAAAACATAATTATCCCTCTTTATAGATCCCTAGTAAGACCTCCTCTGGAGTATGCAGTGCAGTTTTGGACTCCAGTCCTTAGGAGGGATGTAAATGAGCTGGAGAGAGTGCAGAGACTAAATGCAACTAAACTGGTTAGAGGGATGGAAGACTTACATTATGAGGGGAGACTGTCGAGGTTGGGGTTGTTTTCTCTGGAAAAAAGGCGCTTGCGAGGGGACATGATTACACTTTACAAATACATTAGAGGACATTATAGACAAATATCAGGGGACCTTTTTACCCATAAAGAGGATCACCACACCAGAGGCCACCCCTTCAGACTAGAAGAAAAGGACTTTCATTTGAAGCAGCGTAGGTGGTTCTTCACAGTGAGGACAGTGAGGTTGTGGAATGCACTACCGGGTGTTGTGATGGCTGATTCTGTTGATGCTTTTAAAAGGGGCTTGGATGATTTTCTGGACAGACATAATATCAAAGGCTATTTTGATAATAAGTCTACGGTAAGTATAGCTATGGGCATATATGGTTTGTGTGAAAGAGTGGAGGGGTGTGTGCGTGTGCGTGTGTGTGTGTATGCTGGGTTTTAATTTGGAGGGGTTGAACTTGATGGACTTTGCCTTTTTTCAACATAATTTAACTATGTAACTATATGTGTAAAATATATATAAACAAAGATTTCACAAAGTACTGTTCAGTTTTGTACACTAAAAGGCATAGCAATAGACAGTAATAAAGGTACAGAACAGAGGTAAGGGGAAGTGAATGGGCGAGAGGTAAATGGGATAAGGGTAGGGGAATCTATAGGCCTAATATTTATTTTCACATAAAGGATATCAGGTAGGAAAAGGAAAGGGGATTTAGCCCTCCTCTTGCTCAGGGCCGTCTCAGATAGAACTCTAAAAAGTCTGCCAATTAACCTGAAACAGTCCTACATTGTCATCCTTTCCCTCTTTAAAATGAGGAAGACATTCCTGGAAAACCACAAAATGTCCTTAATACAGTTCACAAAGCCATAAAATAATGAATGGTACATAAAGTTTCATACAGTTCATGTTCCAGGATGCCAAGAGGGGCCTTTGCAAATGGCAATCAAAAAAGAAGTACAAAGCTGAAAAACAAGTAGAAACAAAACATATTATAATAAAACTTGCAGGAAAAAGTATTTTCTATGAGGAATTCAACAAAGGTCCTGATATTTAAACAAGCTAATTTCTTAGTAAGAGACCTTCTGAAAACCTACTCAAAATAATTGGTATTAATTATAATATTGTCAATGAAGAGTCTCTCTTCTCCGAGGACCCAATGACCAGGGGCAAAGCATAGGGAAGCAGGACATGATGGAAGTTAGGAGGGCAGTCTTGTCCCTCTCTTCTTCTCGGTTTTCTGCAAGTTAGTTCAAAGGAACTGGCAGGAGGAAAAGGGGTGGTTACATAGATGGAAACAACCTTAACTTGCCAGTTGGTTCCAGGCAGTGGGAACCGCCTTCCCTCCCTATAAGGTTGGGGTCATGTTGTAGTCAAAGTTAGCAGAGGGAACCTTTACTCAGATCCTCTGGGGGAATGAAAATGGGGTATTTGACATGAAGCATGAGTAGCTCAGTAGGCATGGGGTCCTGATGTAAGATAATCAGCCTTGGTTTAAGGCTGGGAGAAAGAAGGCAGGAGCAACATGATGCATGGTATTAGGTCATGTCTCTGTTCCCTGATCTCATGTGTGCTGTTAATTAAAAAAGGGCTTTATTATAGTTACAAATATTGGAGAATGGGGAATCTGCCCAGATTTATAAAGGTTTTAAAGGTCATCAACCATAGACTTCATTTTAATGAAAGAAGGCAAGAAATTAAACAATTTGCCTTTTTCTCTGTAATAATAACATCATACGTTGTACTTGATCCCAATTAAGATATAATGAATTGTTATTGGAAGTAAAACAATTCTGCTGGTCTTTAATGTTTACATGATGTTTTAGTAAAGAGTTTGGAGGTGAACCCTGTATTGGCAAACTGAGGGATTGGAGGATAACATTTGTTTTTTGTGATATTTTAGCAAAATGTGAATATTGAGTATTACTATGTAATTACATAGTACGTTTGTAGAATTTAAAATAGTTTTGACTGACAAGCATTTGTATTACTGGCAGATGTTGAAACAGTTTTTTTTCTTGTTCTCGTGAACAAGTTCTGAAAAATGGTATAAAACATGGCGTAAAAACAAGATCAATAAAAATGCACAGGTGAGAATTAGCATTGCAAGAAATTCTGAAAGCATTCAGAACCTAAAATAAGCTAAATGTTTGCAAATGCAGGTTCATTTTTATACATTCTGCCATAATGGCAACAGATGGAAATGTAATTAACGCTGAAAATAATTATTTTATTTTTATGCATTATTTTTTCATGATGTAATCCACCTTTTGACAGCTACACTAACATTTTTGGCACAACAAACAAGTATTTTCTTTCGCAGATGGCACATAATGACTGAATACACAATTATTCATATTACATACACAAAGAAGCCACAATCCATTAATCCAAGTTAATAAAATCTCATAAAAAATTTAATTTAATGATAACATAAAATGTGCCCTATTATACTTTTCCCTCTATTCTTTCTTATTTTCTTTTCTTTCACCAGTTAATCATAGTGATGTCACTTAATTTTGCATTCTTCTACATTGCCATACTTAAAACAGAGGGCTGGAAAATCCAGATGGATCGGTAGTGTGAGGTGGCATATTGAAGAAAAAAGTGTCTATTTAAATGTGCCTACATGTAGCACAAAAAAAATCTAACCGCAAAAATTCTCCCTCAGGATCCCAAATTGATTCTTTAATTCTCTTATCCAGCACAACTCTCCATCCCACGGTCAGTGGCTTCTAAAGCAAATAAAGTATAGTTATGAAAATGGTTATTCAGAATGTTCTGGACCTTTCTGTAATTTGGATGACTATGCCTTAAGTTTGCTAAAAATAATTTAAATATTAGATAAGCCCAATATTTTGTTGCAGTTTTTCAGATTGGCATTTTATCTTGTTATCTGGAATCAAAAGCATCTGTAAGATCCACTAGTGTGGTGTTTTTGGAAAACTGGATCATTGTCATAGCTACACTGCACCCAGTCATTGCGTTAGTTACCCTGTAACCACTAGTGGGGTTCTTATGCATTAATCATTAATAAACTTTTTTTTTTTTTAAAAAGTTGCTACAATAAATAATGTCCATTGACTTTAATGTATTTTGGACAAAAAAGTCAACATATGAAAATACTCCAATTTACTTTAATCCATTTGGACATAAAAGTCACCATAAGAAAAACGCCCAACGACTAATGCATTTGGACAAAAAAAAGTCACCAAATGAAAAAATAACTATTCGCTTTAATACTGTACATTTGTTGCATGTGTAAAAGAAATATTAACACCCATTGACTTCAATGCTTTTCACAAATTTTTTCACCATTTGGCAAATTTCTTGGCAAAGTGAAACAGGACAGATTATTTCATCACCACCTGAAACACAAAAACGCGCTCCCTTTAGAAAAACAATAAACAATGTGGCACAGTGACTATTCAAAATTCTATTTCATCCAATATGGCAGACAAATCTAATGTACAGTAATTGGCTGATTCTTACACATGTTAAGAACTACAGTACAACTTATTCCACCTCCGTTTGCAAATGGCATCTTCTTTCCAAAGAATAATTATACGGTTTTATAAATAAACAGGATTCCACGTAACTTAGGGTGGTATAAAAGCATCAGTGTAAATACAATTGATTTAATCAGTTGTTTATCTATACTGTATACTGTATTTCTCCCACTCAGCTACATAGAGAAGTGTATGCTGTTAATATCATTGTACTTTTTCTGTAACTAAACCATTAATCAGGTATGCAGCTGAATCAGAAATTTTCTAACAGACTGATTGCACATCATGTCTCACACTGTGAGACTCTATTATACTGATTTAAAACTACTAATTGGAAGCATTTGCATCATGTAAAATCAAGTATGATGAATCCCATTAGAAAACAGTTATTTTGAATATAGATACAGTATAATAGATAACGCACTACAAGATGACTTAATTATCTGGCAAACAGTATATTCTTTTTTTTTTTTTTATTCCAGTTGAGCAGGGACACTAAACCCATATGGTAACTATATGGAACCCCCATTTATCATCATAACTGCTCTCTGTCCCTTTCTCTGAACTGAAAAGGAGCAGAGCTGACAGGCACATGGAGCGTTGTACTTGTACTCATATGCCTCAGTAAGTAATGAAGGGCTCTATAGCACTTTATGTACTCTAATACTCCTGGACAGAATGTTCTGAATGCAAGTCGAGTGTGCCATGGGACAATAGCTTTGGGGCATTTGTGGTGATGTTCTTGTGAATGTCACTGTCACTTCTTCAAGTTCTCTGCTCTTCAAAAGAAAATGGACCCAATAGGTCCATTTTAGATCAAATAAAAATCCTTTGATTCGTTCAATTCGAGCGATTTTCAAATTTTCTAGTAAAGGTTCTAGGATATCCCCCTTAGACTAAATGGCAATTTGGCAGTTTTAAAGTGGTTAAGGGTTGAATTTGAAGTTTTTTAAAGAGACAGTACTTTTGAATTTTCAAATTTTTTCAATTCAAATCAAATTTTGGGCTATTCGATAGTCGAAGAAGTCCAAAATTACTTCAAAATTTTTACTTTTAAAATGTTGATTTAATTCGAAAATTGACTTTGACTCATAGTAAATCTGCCCCAAATTGTGGTTTCAAAAATCTCTTATACCACTAAATTTGGCCTTAAATAGCCTATGATATTATGCTTGTCCAAGAAATCATCCAAGCCCCTCTTAAAGGTATTAACAGCATAAGCTATCACAACATGATCTGGCAGTGCATTCTCCAACCTCACTGTCCTCACTGTGAAGAACCACTTACACTGCTTCAAATGAAAGTTATTTTCCTCTAGTCTAAAGGTGTTGGATGAAACTCAAGAGGGAAAGGAGTAAAGTGCTATAAGGTGCTTTGTACCACTACTTTTTGATCCAGTCAAACCTTTTTTGTGGCATACATTAAATAAACTGATGAACATGCTGCTCAAGTTTTATAAGCAGGGGTGTGAATTCATGTCAAATATATTTCCATAATTTAAAAAAAAAAAGGGAAAACTGGTGGTAAGGACACACCATACTAAGATAAATAATTTCAGTTAAGTGGCACTTCTATTTGTGTTGCTAAATGAGGCGTCACCTTTAATAACAAAACAACTGGTGATTCTTTCATGCAACATCTTCTGGTTCTATCCTGCTGCTGAAGTACTTTTTAATTAGTTGGTACAAGATGGGTACAAGATGTGCTGTTTTGTAATCCAATACTTTTCTAATCAGCTCATATGTGTGATAGAATGCTTCTGTATCCTCTCATGAAGAACCCCTGGAGGGAAGTTTTACAGAGAAACTACAGTAACAGATGTTATATGAATGCTTAAAGCTACAGGAATAAATGACTATCACCACCAAAATAACCTGCACTTTCTCAGACAGAAACTTGCAGAAAATAGATTTAAAAATCATTATTATCTGGTACTAAAGAAATGGAAAATATTTATAAAGGGGGTGTAAAGCACCACAAAATGTCACTTTTTAAATGTGCATATATGGGTGTTCCATTGGTTTGATAAATGTAGCTTTTATAAAGGGTTTAACCATCTTCGTATTTCTTATAGTTTACAGTGAAGCTGCTACCAGAGAAAGGACTTAAAGGAAAAGGGAATTCTGGGGAATGTCATTTTTGTAGTCCCCCCATATACAGTAGATTGCAACTATAGTTGGCAAAAGAACTATTTTATTTCCTTTCTGTATTACAATTGAATTGCTTTTTATTGCATTTTATACTTTATCTTATACAGTATCTCTACACTCATTCCTGGTGGATCTGCATATGGAAGTATAGTTTCAGTTTTAATGATACTGTTCCTGATATGGGATTGTACAGATGCAGTCACTGTAAGGTTAAATGCATTAAATGAGTTAAGATAACTTTAGATAACACAGTTTCTTCAATTAGCCCTGAGTCATGACGCATTTAACTTACAAATCCAAGTGACTATCTGTATATTCAAATCTTTCCACCAAAATCAGATGCATAAGAGGTTCTACATCAAAACGGAAAGTTGCGCTCACCGTTAAATGAACTGCAATTATTAGGTGGGCAAGCAATGAGGGTATGACCACAATATTCAGTTTATATGCACTCACCCATATTGGAATATTTTGTGCATAAAGCTACTAAAAAACACCCTCCTCTTTAAACAGTGATTTCCCTACTGAAATATATTCAAGTTGGCCAACTAAATCCCTGGTCTGGCCAGTCCTACACCCATGTGAAAGATTAAGAAACCTAGTATTTCCTCAAGTCATTGCTATTAAGTCTGTGTTTTACCCACCACTTGCTTTTTCAAGGTTACATATCTCAACTGGTTGCCCTTTTAATTGCCATTTGTGAGAGTTAATCACACGAAAAGAAAGAACCACAGAAAAAGCACTTGGTGGACAACTCCATAATCCTTGGTGCAATGTCTAATATATTTTACAATTTGTTAACATAGGTAAAGCCACAATATCAAGGTCTTCTAAACTCCAAAGTAATGCTTTATTAGAGAGAAACTTACATTTCCTTTACAAGAACTAAAATATCACAGATAATGAGCCTGCTTCAAACCAGTGTTAAAAATTAATCTCCTGGTTTATCACATGAAAACTCATGGCCAAGATTCAATGAGGAGAAAAACACTTTTCAGTACCAGTTTTTTCCCATAGACTTCAAATGAGTTTTCATGTGATAAACTGAGTTTTTCAAATTTAATCTCAACCATAGCCTTTTTCTCACTGAATCGAATCTGTTCCAACATTGTTTCTACTGCATAACTGAAATAAATTATTTTTTAAAATAATTATTTAGGTTCCATCTTTAATCTTGATTTTTTGAACCTGGCAAGGATACAGTACAAGAAGGAAATGAGATTTGTAATTCTATTTAATTCCCACATCAGTCTTTCTGCAAAATTGGGTTAACTTGATGGCATGAAAATGAATAGAATTTAGGAGCAACTTCATTTTACCTTTTAAGTATAGTTCAGAGACTAAGTCAATTAAAGTTTAAGGGAATTTCTGAGCACAAATGTATCCCTGCCATTTGATCATCTTTATTAGACCTGAAGTGAGGATGCAGATCACTGGGAATATCAAATCAGAAATCTGAATTTGTCGTAATGGATTAAAATATTGAATAAGACAATGGACCTGTTCTTTCTTAAAGTCTCCCTGATAAAACCTACAAAGCCACAAAAGGTTTCTAAAGTCATTGCAAGGATTTGATTTCCTTTGTCTTTGTTTTGTAATAAATGCTTTATGAGTTTGCAGGTGAACAGGCAGTGCAGTCACTTCTTTCTAATAGAATGTTCTACACTTTACTTTAAAGCCTAAAGCTAAAATAAAAGCCTTCAGGTTTGTTTAAAAAAAAAATAGATTTTTGGCTTTAGTTTTCCAAAACAGAGAAATGTAGGCCAAGCACTTTCTTTTGCTAAAGAGAATTTAGATATTTTGAAAATTGCAACAATCTGTTAATTGATATATAGATTTGTGGCCTATTAAAGATTCTATGAAAATGATGTATACATAATGTATACATACCAATAACTATTTTCAGCAATACAATATATGTGAGATATACCTCTATGAGAAACTAAGGGCCCGTTTATGATTGCTCGTGCAATCATCGAGAAAACCCATTGTGATTTTCTTTAATTGATGCTGGTTTCAAGCCAAAAATCTCAGGTCACATGAAAGTTGCCAAGTTAAGCCTTGGTATAAATGACAAACTGCAGATATTTTTTTGACTTGAAACCAACGTGAATCAAGGAAATTCACCTTGTGTTTTCTTTATGTCTGAGATGAATGATAATTGGGACCTCCAGTTCACACATGCAGTGTGCCATCTAATACACGTCTATGAATATAAACGTATAGGTTTTTTTTGATATTTTGAAATAATAAAGGAGTTTTTTTTCAGTACTCACGGAAAAATGAGCATATTGTACACTACTGAGTAAGCTGCAAAAACATTTAGCGCTTCAATATTTTTTAAGAAAATAACATTTGCTCAAATAATTAAATCAGTGATTGATTCTCAGAGTTTTGCTTTCAGAAGTTTGTTGATTTCTTATTAAATTTTAATTGAAGAACAGGGAAAACAATGGTTAGGTGTTGTACAACATGTTTTTTTGATTATTTATGAGATTTTATAAAAAAAATATTCAACATTAGAATATTAGCAGTGTTTCTGTTTAGAACTAACTGGTTTCATTTAATTTATTGCAGACATTTAAATTCACAAGCTAGGCTAATATTATACCTTAGAGAAATCAAACGATGTATGTGTTTGTGCATCCATGAAAAATATAAGCTAAGTTAATGAAGAGGATCATCCATATGTTTCTGAAAAAAAATTGTTGGAAAAGATGAATATCTTTCTAGTATTTTACATATGTACAGAATATAATGTAGTATTTTATTGTGAAGTAAATGTAGAAATTTTAATTTGATGAAATTAAAGGAAACATTCCATCTTGACTCAAACAAATCAATAGCATCTACTCACGATTCAAATATACCATAACCTTAATAACCTGTCTTGTCAAATTTTACCCTACCTTTGATTGGGTTCAAAGGGGTCCAAAAGTTATTAAATAATGATCCTACACAGAAATTCTCAATTATTGTACAGGTGTGGGACCTGTTATCCAGAATTCTTGTGACCTGGGGTTTTCCAGATGGCAGTTGCAAACATAATTTGGATCTTCAATCATTTAAATATTAAATAAACCCAATATGCTTGTTGTGCCTTCAATAAGGATTAATTATATATTTGTTTGGATTAAGTACAATGTACTGTTTTATAATATTGACATACAGTGTTCTGGGCTTTAGGAATGAGCCTGTATTACTGCATGTTGTCCTCACTTTATAGTCATACAGTAATTACTGCTTAAAGGGAAACGGTCATGGGAAAACATGTTTTGTTTTTTGTTTTTTTTAAACACATCGGTTAATAGTGCTGCTCCAGTAGACTCCTGCACTGAAATCCATTCCTCAAAAGAGCAAACAGATTCAGTTTTGAAATCTAACATGGGGCTAGCCATTTTATCAATTTCCCAGCTGCCCCGGTCATGTGACTTGTGCTAGCACTTTAGGAGGGAACTGCTTTCTGGCAGGCTGTTCTTAGATCTACCAGGCAGCTGTTATCTTGTGTTAGGGAGCTGTTATCTGGTTACCTTCCCATTGTTCTTTTGTTAGGCTGCTGGGTGGGGGAAAGGGAGGGGGTGATTTCACTCCAACTTGCAGTACAGCAGTAAAGAGTGATTGAAGTTTATCAGAGCACAAGTCACATGACATGGGGCAGCTGGGAAATTGACAATATGTCTAGACCCATGCCAGATTTCAAAATTAAATATAAAAAAATCTGTTTGCTCTTTTGAGAAAATGGATTTCAATGCAGAATTCTTCTGGAACAGCACTACTAACTGATACATTTTGCATGACAGGATCCCTTTAATGTCATTTGATGTTTTTACATTTACCTTACCTGTTGGTCAGTTCTGGATTATGATTTAACAACCTGTGAGCCACTTATTTAACTATACAGGCTGTTTCTTTAAATGTTTCATAATCAGTGCTGATCAGAAATAAGTATTTTCCCCCTACCGTCTATAAATTATAAGTTGTGAAATCCGTGAATGTCCTGACACCTGCTTTGTAAAAGTCAATGACTCTGACGTCAGCTAACGTGATATTTAAAGACTTAATAGAGGACTTTATTTCTGCCTTGCATTGACTTAATCTTCTGGTTAATAACAGTTGGCATTTAATGCAAAACATACACCTACAGGTTAATGAACAGATATTCAAAAATAGAATATGCTATGACAGCTTTGGTTGTGATTTCCTTCTATGCCCCTGCAAGCTTATATTTTTAGCTAGCCCAGAGCTATTCTGTCTCATTATTTAGACAAGCACATAAGCTTTTTTATGGTCCTACATTCAATTTAAACTGTTTGTATGCACATATCTGTGAATATATACACATATGTAATACACAGACATACTAAGATAGATACTTTAAATGCTGCCTTATAGCTATGGGTATAACACTTACATGCTGTCTATGTTACTTCTACTTCTATGTTACTTTACATTCCTTATACTATCAAGAAAGGTATATGTCAATATTAATACAACTTATTAAACAATCCAGTTTATCTAGGATGGATTTATCCCAGTTTGTTTGTAAATTGGTCTCTGGCATCCTGAGTGGTTTTTTGGCTTTCTTTGTGTTAGCACAAAGTGTTTTGCAAGGGTTGATGGACTTTAATTTTCAGAATTTTTACTAGTGATGGGCGAATCTACCCTGTTTCGCTTCGCCGAAAAATTCGCGAATTTCCAGCGAAATTCGCGAATTGAAGAAAAAATTTGCGAAACGAGTCGCGGCACGTTATTGACGCGCTTTGCGTCAACTTTGTCGCGTTGTTTCCGACGCGTGTCCCGTTCTCGTTGCGTCAAAAAAGACGAGCGACTCGTTTTTTTCCCGCAAATTTTTGTCAGGCGAATTTTCACTGGCATTTCGCGAATTTATTCGCCATCGGCGAATTGTGGGAATTCTCTAATTTTTACTAGAGAACTTTGAAAGGTTGAGATTATGTTCTTATAAGCATACATATCATGGTTGTATTGTGATATTTAACAATGTTTGCTAACCTTGATCATGATCTTTATATAAGGGTCTCAATATTAGCCTTTCCTCGTCCCAAGTTACACTTGCATATCAGTGTATTTACTCTCTATTGCTTTTACTTGAAGATTCATTTATAACACTGAAATCACTAGGAAGAATAACGTGTTTGAGTTGAATGGCAATCCACAGAGAGTTGTGAATTCCACAAGCATCCTTGAGTAAAATGTTATTATTGTGTTCTTTGAATTTATCTTTATTATTCATGTGCATAATTTACATGTATTTAATAGTCTTTTTTGTTCCTTAAAATTCACTTCTCACATTTAAAAGAGCCAGTTTTACTTTGTTAGCTATAACCATTGTTGTAGAACAGTGAAAATGAATAGGTGATGGTGTTATATGTATGAACATCATTATTATTGTTACATTCTAAATTAATCATTATTGTACAATTAAATCATCAGTAATTCCAACAAAGAAAATTGCATTTACAGGGATATAGACTATATTAGGGGCTTTTAATGTGGAAGACCTGGGTTGATGGCTCCAACAAGTCTTCTGCTTCTGTAGCAGCTTGTGTATTTTATGTGGGCAGCAGTTATCAGACTGACCCAACGGGATCCCTTTGCTGTGAAGATATTAGTGTTTTTTACTGCTGAAGGGAGCTAATTCCCAAGTCCAGTTTATAGTTTGCTGATTGCAATGGGAATCTTAGAGCTACCTCCACCTTTGTGATGTGGTGGCAACTCCAGGTTCATCAACAAAAATAGTGCATCGAAAGTTTTGGATTCAAGTACCTTTAAAGAGATAATGTCATGGGAAAAAAATGTTTTTTCAAAATGCATCAGTTAATAGTGCTGCTCCAGCAAAATTCTGCATTGAAATCAATTTCTCAAAAGAGCAAACAGATTTTTTTATATTTAATTTTGAAATCTGACCTCGGGAAATAATTTCCCAGCTGCCCCAAGTCATGTGACGTGTGCTCTGATAAACTTCAATCACTCTTTACTGCTGTACTGCAAATTGGAGTGATATCACCCCCTCCCCCCAGCAGCTTACCAACAGAACAATGGGAAGGTAACCATATAACAGCTCCCTAACACAAGATAACCTGCCTGGTAGATCTAAGAACAGCACTCAATAGTAAAACCCATGTCCCACTGTGACTCCTTCAGTTACATTGAGAAGGAAAAACAACAGCCTGCCAGAAAGCAGTTCCCTCCTAAACTTCCCTCCCTAAAGACACAAGTCACATGACCGGGGCAGCTGGGAAATTGACAAAATGTCTAGTCCCACGTCAGATTTCAAAAATAAATATAAAAAAATCTGTTTGCTCTTTTGAGAAATGGATTTCAATGCAGAAGTCTACTGGAACATTAACTGATGCGTTTTGAAAAAGACATGTTTTCTCATGACAGTATCCCTTTAACGTATGGCATCAGTTTGAGTGAATGTGGCAATTTTAGCACAACCACAATTGCTACATCTGGAGAAACGTTAGAAAAAAAGGGCTGCCATTGAAAAAAGCAAAAAGGAATACTTACTATCTGTGTTTGGTCAGGGCTGGAATTCTGGCTGGGTGAAAGATGCATCAGAAGATACAGCTGGACAGCATGTCAAACCTGAAATCGTGCCACAAATCCCGACCTGTGTTTGACAGCAACGGGCTTGTTTAGCAAGTTTACAGCACTAATATGGCTAATGCAAGCCTTTGAGGAACTATAGGATCTGTTATAAGTAGTGATGGGCAAATCTCCCCAGTATCACTTCGCCAAAAAATTTGCAAAACGAGTCGCGGCGCGCTTTTGACGCGCGTTGCATCAACTTTGTTGCGTCGTTTTTGTCGCGCATCGTGTCATTTTCGTTGCGTCGTGTCAAAAACGACACGCGACTCGTCTTTTTCGAAGAATTTTCGCCAGGCGAAATTTCGCTGGCGTTTCGCAAATTTATTCGCCAGCGGTAAATCGCGGGAATTCGCCCATCACTAGTTATAAGTAACCCATTATCAAGAAAGACTTGGATTGTGTGAAGGCCACCTCCCCATGGTTTGATATGGCTGGAGGGGTATCAGGGAAAAAACCCAGTGGACCCTTGCCTTTATGGTTGAGTGTCGGGATATCGGGAAAAAACCCAGTGGACCCTGGCCTTTATGGGCCCCACTTACCCAGACCCACTTCCCATGGATTCTGTCCATTGGCAGCCTCCCGATCACAGCAGATAAGGAACAGGAAAGAGGTGCAAACAGGCCCGGACTGGCAATATGTGGGTTAGGGCAAATGCCAGAGGGGCTGCTATAAGGTGCCATAGAAAGTCAGTATTTAGTGGGCTGGTGGGGACTGTTTGGGCCTCTATGTGACCTGATTGGGCCTCTGTGTACCTGAAATGCCAGGGCCTATTTTGATTCTCAGTCCAGTCCTGGGTGCAAAGGTATGCACAGCTGCATGGGTGGGGGAGAAGGGCCCTTTAGATTGCAGTCCCAGTGGGCCCAGGAGATCCAATTCCGACAATGCATCTCCCATTTCATTTTAAACAATAGTTCTTTTCTTTAAAAATTATTGTATTTCTCGTTGTAATATTAACAGTATGTTGAACTTGTTCCTAACTTAGATATAATTATCCTTATTGAAGGCAACACAATTCTATTTACAGTTTCTGCCCAAAAAAAAAGTCAGATTTTCTTGCTAAACCCACCAAAGACCACTATAACTTGGGATAGGTGCCCCTCCCATTGACCTCTCCCAAATTTGAGGTTTAAGAAATAACCCTCATAACATATCAGCCATACTGTATATGATAGGGTTGAAAGGAAAGTAGTTATGTTTTCTTTAATAAAAGGTCCTTATATTGTGTGAAAAAATAAGTACATCATGTGAAAAGTTCTTTCTTGAGCAGAGTAACCAATTCTGCATTTCTACAAGTCTCAATGAGAACCTACAGCTTTTCTAAAGAACAATTATAAGCAGAGGTATGTTTCAGTGCAAATGAGCCTGTCTTAGAAATTACTGTGACCGTTTTGTTGTACATATAATGGCATTCTCAATACCAAAAACATAATAAATCTCTTCATTAGATTTTTAAAAATATGCTACGTATTGTCTCACAAAAAGACGAGCATGAGCTGAATTGAATTTTTCAACTTTTCTCAATTAAAAAGTGGTTATTTCTGTTTGGATGAGTCAGCTTCATATTTCATACCAGTTTCAGTTTGTTTAAATTATCTCTTTCTGCCAGGCTATTTCTTTTATACATACAGACTTCCAGTAAATTAATTTTCTCATCATTTTCACTTCAGCTACTAATATTCAATCCTCTCATCTATTCTTTATTCTTTCCTTTGCTATGTGCTTTGTATATAATTGCCTTCACTGTAATACAGACTTTGATGCATAATGCATTAAATATAACGGTACAGCAATATTTGATCTGCTTTATCTTTTTTAAATAAAGAATCACTATAACATATTCATTTAAAGATTCCAAAATAAATACATCCAGTGAAACTTCGTTATCCTAACTTTCTATTGTAGTAAAGCTCAGAATCTGGGAAGCATTCTATAAAATCTAGAATATTAAATACTTGCACTGTGCCAAACAGTATACAGGCATGGGATCCCTGATCCAAAAACCCATTATCCAGAATTACAAGATGGTCTCCCATAGAGCACATTTTAAGCAAATAATTTTTTTTTTTTAATAATTAGCTTTTTTTCTGTAATAACAGTAATGGCTATGGAACTGGTTATCCAGAATTCTTGGGACCTGGATGTTTCCATAATTTGGATCTCCATACTTAAGTCTCCTAAAAAATTATTTGAAGGGATTCTGTCAATTTATGATGTTTTTATTTCTAAATCACACTGTTTACACTGCAAATAACTCTACAATATAAAATGTAATTCCTGAATTAGAAAGTGTATTTTTTGTAGTTGTAATATTGGTGTGTAGGCAGCCATCTGGTCATGTGCTTTCAGAAAGAGCCAGCACTTTAGGATGGAACTGCTTTCTGGCAGGCTGTGGTTTCTCCTATTCAATGCAACAATGTGTTGCAGTACGACCTGGATTTTGCTGTTAGAAATATCACGCAGCTGTTATCTTGTGTCTGCTATCTGGTTACCTTCCCATTGTTCAGCAGTTGGGCTACTGGGGGAGGGGGTGATATCACTACAATTTGCAGTGCAGCAGTAAAGAGTGACTGAGGTTTATCAGAGCACAAGTCATATGATTGGGGGCAGCTGGGAAGCGGACAATATGTCTAGCCCCAAATCAATTACATATAAAAAATATGTTTGCTATTTTTAGAAATAGTATTTCAGTGCAGAATTTTGCTGGGACAGCACTATAAACAGATATGTTTTGAAAAAACTTTTTTCCCATGACAGCATCCTTTTAAGCATTTAATAAGCCCTGTAGGCTTTGCCCCCAATAAGGATTAATTATATTTTAGCTGGGATTAAGTACAAGTTACTATTTTATTATTATAGAGAATAAGGAAATAATTTTGAAGCATTTGGATTATTTGGAAATAATGGAGTCTGTGGGTCTTTCCATAATTCTGAGCTTTCTGGATAACGTGTTTCCAGGTAATAGAACCAATACCTGTATTACTTTTCTCCAGAATGGAACACAATTACAAAGGTAATAATTGCAAAGAACCTATTATAAAAAATATGCTGGTGTCTAGGGTGATAAGTGTGGGGCACGGTGCAAAAAAATGTTTTTAGCATCTTCTACGTGTTTTTTTTTGCCCTTTGCACAATGCCCTGCATTTAACAAATTATCTTATCAAACGTAAATAACATATTAGAGAGATTGACATAAATAAATCCTCCAACAGTAAAATTATGCCGAAATAAATGTATTCTTTCCAGAACTTGTCGACTTCTGCAGTATTCTTTCGTATGATTTGAATAAATACAGGGAAATGTGCAGGGATCATTTCAATTACCATACTACATTAAAGTTGGAATAGGTCAGCTTGGAGCAGCTGAAACGGCTGATTTAGTAGAATATCTTGAGTTCTTTGTTCATTGATATTTACTGGATTTCTAAATATTTACATACATTTAGGCAGCATTACAGCAATTCAATAATTGTCATTCTGCAATCGTCTATTTTGGCTCACACTAGTCTAATGCATTCATATCATGAAGACATCTGTGTGAAAAAGGACAAACAAGTGCAAGAACAAACAGTAACTAGAACTGCTGTTTTTTTTAAAGATATAGTGATAATTTAATACATGGTGCAAATACATGGTTCTCATGACCCTTATTAGCACAGTTCTTGTAATTAAAGGTCCATTTACATATGTACGTACAGGTATGGGATCTGTTATCTGGAAACTAGTTATCCAGAAAGCTCCAAATTACAGAAGGGCTCCCGTAGACTCAATTTTATTGAAAAAAAAATCAATTTTTTTAAAAAGCATTTTCTTTTTTACTGTAATAATAAAACAATACATTGTTCTTGATCCAAACAATCCAAGATATAATTCATCATTATTGGAAGCAAAACAAGCCAATTGGATTTCTTTAAGGTTTGCATGATCCTTAATTCATCACAGGTCCAGAGTATTCTGGATAGCAGTACAAGTAAAAATTGCTAAACTGCTCCATGTACCAAAGCGTTGATTAATCCTGAAAATGCAGGGTCAGACTTGGATGGTGGGACACTGAGAAAAAACCTTGTGTGCCCAGACTCCCAATGGCAGCAGCTCCTTCCTGACCTCCACACACTCAAGAAGGTACACATTGGTGGGGGGGGGTTTAAGGGTGACAGAGAGGGATTTATGGCTGGCCATTGGCCCTGATGTGGCAGTCCTGGTGGGCGCAGATCCCCTCAGTTCAATGGTGTGAACAAAATAGAGGGAGTAAAGGTGCAATGGACCGTGGGATCAAAACCTGCCAGTAGAATTACATGTACATAATAGGTGTGTACAATGAACTTGTACAATAGCACAAAAAAAGGCATTATTTTTTCCTTCAATATAAACCCCTAAAAGCACTCATAATTTATCAATAATATAATAGTATTATGCACCATTACCTCCGCTCTTTCACACAAACCATATATGCCCATAGCTATACGAACTGTAAAGTTTAGTATCAAAATAGCCTTTGATATTATATTATGTCTGTCCAAAAAAATCATCCAAGTCCCTTTTAAAAGCATCAACAGAATCAGCCATCACAACATCACCCGGCAGTGCATTCCACAACCTCACCGTCCTGACTGTGAAGAACCACCTACGCTGCTTCAAATGAAAGTCCTTTTCTTCTAGTCTGAAGGGGTGGCCTCTGGTGCGGTGATCCTCTTTATGGGTAAAAAGGTCCCCTGATATTTGTCTATAATGTCCTCTAATGTATTTGTAAAGTGTAATCATGTCCCCTTGTAAGCAACTTTTTTCCAGACAAAACCCCAACCCGCGACTGTCTACCCTCATAATTTAAGTCTTCCATCCCTCTAACCAGTTTAGTTGCACTTAGTCTCTGCACTCTCTCCAGCTCATTTACATGCCTCCTAAGGACTGGAGCCCAAAACTGCACTGCATACTCCAGATGAGGCCTTACTAGTGATCTATAAAGAGGTGTAATTATGTTTTCATCCCTTGAGTTTATGCCCTTTTTTATGCAGGACAGAACTTTATTTGCTTTAGTAGCTACAGAATGACAGCTTGTTATCTATAAAACCCCCAAGATCCTTCTCATTTAAGGAAACTCCCAACACACTTACACTACACGCCATTTAGTGTATAAATTGTATTAATATTATTTTTGCCAAAGTGCTTAACCTTGCATTTATCAACATTGAACCTAATTTTCCAGTTTGCTGCCCAGTTTCCCAACTTAGACAAATCACTGTGCAAAGTGGCAGCATCCTGCAAGGAACCTATAGTTCTGCACAATTTAGTATCATCTGCAAAAATAGAAACCGTACCGTCAATGTCCACATCCAGGTCATTAATAAACAAGTTGAAAAGCAAGGGATCCTGTACAGAGCCCTGCGGTACTCCACTAACAACACTGGTCTAATTAGAAAATGTTCAATTTACCAGCACTCTTTGTAGGGATGCACCGAATCCACTATTTTGGATTCAGCCAAACCCCCAAATCCTTCCCGAAAGATTCGGCCAAATACTGAACCGAATCCGAACCCTAATTTACATATGCAAATTAGGAGTGGGAAGGGGAAAACATTTTTTACTTTCTTGTTTTGTGCCAAAAAGGCACGTGATTTGCATATGCAAATTACGATTTGGATTTGGTTCAGCCGTATCTGAATCCTGCTAAAAAGGCCGAATCCTGGCCGAATGCCGAACCGAATCCTGGATTCGGTGCATCCCTAACTCTTTGTAGCCTATCTTTTAGCCAGTTCTCTATCCAGATACACATACTATGTTCCAGGCCAACATTCCTT
>CM044435.1:14636121-14649485 GCA_024363595.1 Xenopus borealis | reverse complement strand
GAGCTAGGCGGGCCCTAGGCAGGCGCCTAGGGCGCCTAGCGGGTAATCCGGCCCTGCCAGTAACCTTCTGTGTGGCACTGTTTCAAAAGCTTTAGCAAAGTCTAAGTAAATCACATCCACTGCCATCCCAGAATCGAGGTCCCTGCTTACCTTCTTATAAAAAGAAATCAAGTTAGTCTGGCAAGATCTATTATGCATAAAACCATGCTGGCACAAACTCATTAGCATTATGCTGGGGAACCCCAGCCCCATTTAGACCATTGGCCGTGTTGGATATGGAAAGAATATGAGAGGAGACAGCTGTAGGGGCCTTCATACTGAGCAAAGTGTTTCTTGGTGAATATTGCTCACATAGCAGACAACATAGAACTGGTCTGACACTTAGGAATTCATTGGTAGGATTGATCTGGTTTATAAGGGATTGAAATGTATGTGGCTGAGAGGGGACACAATATAGAGGTTTCTGGTAGCACTTCTTATACCTTAACCGAGTGATCCCCAAGCAGTGGTTTGTGAGCAACATGTGGGTGTCTATACCCTGTGGGTCTAGTGGTTTGTGGTTGTGTGTATGGTGCCTTGGTTGTGATCCCCAAAGGTACCAACCATTCTTATACACATTCCAACTGCCTACAGTACCAACAAACAGAATTCATTACTATCTATCCAGGTAAAAGTAGTCAAATACAAACATAGGTAGTCGAATACAAACATTATAAATAGAGGTTTAGTTATAAACAAAAGGTTTTTATTTAAATAATGTTGAGGCATACTGTATGCCATCTGTTATATTGCTGGATAACTTTTTTAAACTCGTCTGGAGAGTCTCAAAACTGAAATTTATTCAATGTAGCATATTGCATATGTTGCATCTCTGCCTCTTTTGCATGCAAGGCCAGATCAACCTCTATCCCAGGAGTAATGAAAAACTATAACAAAGTTGCTGCATCTTCTAATATATACAATAGTTTACGTTGATTTAAGGGGAACTATCGTGAAAATTAAAAAGTAATAGCTTCAGCATACTGAATTAAAAAAACTTTCTTAATACAATCAAATATTCTGTACCATTTCTGAAATAATCAAGTTTATCTTCACTATCCCTCTTTCAGCATCTGCTTCTCCTCATTCTGTCTCATGCAGCGTGTGTGAATTAGGGGATGTCCTTCTTCTTAGACACTATTTTAATAAAATAATTCAAATTTTAAAAAGTTATTTCCTTTTTTCTGTAATAATAAAACAGTACCTTGTACTTGATCCAACCCAAGATATAATTAATCCTTACAGGAGGAAACCAATCCTATTCGGAACTACGGGAATGTAATCTCCCATAGACTCACATTTTGTGAATGATTTCTTTTTTTCTCTGTAACAATAAAACAGTACAGGTATGGGATCAATTATCTGGACCAGAGGTTTTCCAGATAAGGGATCTTTCTGTAATTTGGCTATCCATACAGTACCTTAAAGGTGTTGTTCACCTTAAAATTAACTTTTAGCATGAAATAGAAAGCGATAGACAATTTGCAGGTTTTAATTTTTTTAGTATTTGTGGTTATTCAGTTATTTAGCTTTTTTATTCAGCAGCTCTCCAGTTTGCAATTTCAGCCATCTGGTTGCTATGGTCCAAATTACCCCAGCAACCATGCATTGATTTGAATACGCGACTGGAATATGAATAGGAGAGGCTTGAATAGAAAGATGAGGAATAAAAAGTAGCACTAGCAATAATTGTGTAGCCGTACATTGTTTTAAGATGGGGTCAGTGACCCCATTTAAAAGCTGCAAAGATTTAGAATAAGGACAAATAATCAAAAAACTATACTTTCTGGATAATGGGTTTTCGGATAACTGATTCTATACTTGTAAATTGTACTTGAGCCAAACGAAGAAATAATTAATCCTTATTGGAGGCAAAACAATATCGGGTTCATTTATATTATTTACATGATTTTTTAGAGCCTGATTTTCTAAAACTCTGTTTAATCTCAGCTTTTTTATGAAACTAAAGTCAACCAAACTCTCTTCAACAAATTAAACTCATTCATCAATAATTTTTCTTGAAAAAAAATCAGAGCAATAAAACCTTGCGACAACATCAAGCGTCAATTCATTTGTACAATTAACGCTCTGAAAATTTGACATTTCCAGATTATCAGAAGAAAACCTTGACTTCTCTGATTATCCAGCATAAACCACAATGTCAAGAAACAGTTTCAGGGATATCTGTCATTGACTTTAACATGAGCTCAACGGGTTTGAGATTAAATATTTTCAGATTTGGATTTTCAGCAGCTTTGGGGTATAATAACATCTCTAAAAAAAAAATTGAGGATTTTTTATCCATGAAAAATTCAAGTTTTCTTCTCAAGAACCTTGACCAAAAAAATGGAGGTTTAATAAATGGTATCCTTAAAGTATGGTGATCCAATTTACAGAAAGACCCCTTATCTGGCAAATTCCAGGTCCCGACCTTTCTGTATAACAAGTATTGCTCTAATTATGTTATATTCTGTTATATTCTGAAACATACTGTATGCTTCATGTTAATTTATCTAATGAGAATTCAAATAAAACCAAATAAACAACAAGTTTAAGAGTTTATGAAGACATTAATTAGTATTAGAGTTCCCACCTTGTAGTCCTTGATAGCACAGAAGTTTGTTGACTAGTGTTTCTCCGAAATCTCCAGCTTCTCTTAAAACAGGAGTGTCCAAACTTTTAGCTTCCCTGGGCCACGTTGGAAAAAGAAAAATGACACATGAAATACACAAACACTTTTAATTTGTAGAAGTAAAGAAAATGCACAGAAAAGAACTACAATACCAGTTGAATAACCAGATAGAGCTATACACTGGAATATGGGACACCTGGAAATTAAATAGACTTATTATTATATTATTATTATTACTAACTGGGCAATGGGCAGGAATTGCCTACTCCTATAGCCTTTCCAACAATGTTTCCTTGGGAACCAAACCTTTCAAGCTGGGCCATATTCATATCCATCCTGGGCCGCATTGCAGCTCTGAGGCTGCAGGCTGGACACCCCTGTCATGGGGGCAAATTCACTAAGTGCTGAAAATTCACTAGAGTTGGCTTCGCCGATGTTCCCTGCACTTTGCCAGGTGTATTTTCGCCCAGCGCTATGCAAATTCACTAAATTGCGAAGTTGCGCTCAGTTAAGAGAACGGTAGCAAAGTTGCTTCGTCAGGCAAATATAACTATGAAGATTCTCATTCATCCAGGTCTTTGTATATATATATAAAAAGTAACCCAAAGCAACTGGACTTGCTGAGATATTTTAATGAAGACGTTTCACTGCTCATCCAAGCAGCTTCTTCAGTTCAACTGACTGGTGTAGGGGAGTTCTCTGGAGTTTTGTTCTACAAACACCACGTCCCTGTGTTTTTCAAACCTAGCAACACACTGAGACAAAAACTGGTACACCCAAAGGATCCAACTCCTAAGGGAAAACAAAGTAATATGGTATACGCAGTCCAGTGTAGCGATGAGTGCACTGATCTATACATTGGGGAGACAAAACAACTGCTCCACAAACGAATGGGTCAGCATAGGAGGGCAAACTCTACAGGACAAGACTCGGCTGTTTTTCTACACCTAAAAGACAAGGGACACTCTTTTAAAGATAGCAATGTCCAAATTTTGGATAAAGAAGACCGCTGATTTGAAAGAGGTGTGAAAGAGGCGATTCATGTTAAGCTGGAGAAACCATCCCTGAACAGAGGCGGGGGCCTTCGACACCACCTGTCTGCTACATACAATGCTGTTCTCGCATCTGTTCCCCGGCGGTTTCAGAACTCATGACACATCCATTCATGCAACTCTCACAAGTAACACCTGTGTCTAGGAGTTGCATGACACATTGGTTATTCTATCACTGTAACTACAAAGAATCAAGACCACTGTGAATTTCAAATGTCACCTCTCTGAAGAGTTGCAGTGTGCCATTGTGATTGGATTGTTGGAAGAGTCTATTTGCCGAGAACTCCCCTACACCAGTCAGTTGAACTGAAGAAGCTGCTCGGATGAGCAGTGAAAGTCTTCATTAAAATATCTCAGCAAGTCCAGTTGCTTTGAGTTACTTTTTATATATATATATTCGTCAGGCAAAGCGAAGATACGCTAGCGATGCCTAATTTGCATAGTATAATAGAAGTATTTGTTACAGCCACTACATTACACAAGCCCAGGAAACCTTTAATAATTAAAATAAAGTTGTCCTATTGCCCTAAACATGTGCCCACTGTATAGTTGAGTTGCCATATGTTAGGAAATGTAGTGGTAGGGAGGAGGGTAACCCCCCTAAATAATTACGCTATTTTTCAGACTATCACACAAAAAAAAGTAAAAGACTCCAGCGTTTTTTATTTCAAACTTCTATCTATTGCAGTGAACTTAGCCAGGTCTGACCTGGCAAAGTAAAGTCTAGCGCAAGAAGTAACGTTCAGTAAAATGGGCATCTTAGTCAATTAGCCTAGTTACATCCCTTAGTCAGTGAGCAACTTCGCCTGGCGTAAGGGTGCTAAGTTGCGCTAGTCTATCTACTTAGCTAGCGAATTCTCATCAGGGACACTGTTAGTAAACTGGCAAAGTTGCAAAATGATGTCACACTGGCGATTTAGCACTAGTGTTAGACGTTTTGCGCTTTAGTTTATTTGCCCCTTAAACGGAGGTTCCTTCAACACAAAAAAAGTGCATTTGGATGCCTTAAAGGAAAACTATACCCCCAAAATGAATACTTGAGCAACAAATAGTTTATATCAAACTAAGTGGCATATTAAAGAATCATACCAACCTGGTATATATATTTAAGTAAATATTGCGCTTTTACATCTCTTGCCTTAAACCACCATTTAGTGATGGTCTGTGTGCTGCCTCAGAGATCACCTGACCACAAGTATTTCAACTCTAACTGTGACAGGAAGAAGTGTTGAAGCAAAAGACACAACTCTGTCTGTTAATTGGCTCATGTGACCTAACTTTATAGGTTTTTTGGTATGTTTGTGTGCACCGTTGAATCATACGATCGCAGGAAGCTGTCCTTATTTTTTAAAATGGCCATTTTCTATTTATGATTACCCAATGGCACATGCTATTAAAAAAGTATATTATTTTGAAAATTATTTATTTATATGAAGCAGGGTTTTACATACGAGTTTTTTTTTTATACAATATCTTTTTACAGAGACCTACATTGTTCAGTATAGTTTTCCTTTAATAAACGCAATTGCACTCACCATTACTCATAAGTAAACCGGTTGTTTCTACAGTTATATATAACACAGTCAACTGAATCAACTTCTTATTTTTTATTGCAAATTTTGTATGGAGCGACATATGGACAGTTTCTCCAAATTCATAAATATGCAATTGAAGTCAAGAAGTTAATTAAGAAAACCAAAATGCTTCTCAGAATGGAAATGTTGTGCCAAACTAGGAAAAAGTCAAATGTATCTTTGTTGCAAACACAAGTGGAATAAAACACAGTGCAAGATAATTTTACTTTCAGCTGTATTTTGTGATAGATCATTCCGAGGAGAGCCAATTAAAGTTGTTGCCTTTTTTTTTTTAGTACCAAGTATTTAAAGTTTAATGGGGAAGGTTAAAAGGAGCCAATGTCATTGTCAAATAACATAAGAAGTAATTACACGTCCTGGAGGCTGTTCATCAATAAATCAATTTTAGATTTAGAAGGAACAGATTCTTCAAAATCTTAAACCTTAAAGCCATTAGCCCAAAGGTACTTCACGTTTGTAAGCACATTTACTAATAAAATGAAAAGCTGTACACTGATGAACTCTTGTGGCATTTGTGGTTGAGAGTCATTTTTCAATTAATCCATGAATAGACACACATTTCAGTAAATCGCTCAGTTTATTAACCTGTGTCATGTAAATGTTTTGGTTTTTTTTTTTTTTTTTTTTTTTTTTTAAAATCTGGATACAAATTATTTAATTATTCATATTTAGTGATTCTAAAGGAAAACCGAACCTGGTTAGGGCGAGTCCTTCTCACCCTAAACAGGTTCGGTTTTCCTTTTTGCTGCTCTCCAAGTCCTACCTCTCAGAAGCCATGTTCCAATATCTTGCACTGATGAGATCTAACAAGATCGAAACAGGCTGTCTGCAAGTTTGAATATATGGCTCTGAACCATTAGGCTGTATCTGTGCTATAAACCAGCGGTTCTGGATGCATAGTTGGCCACAGGGACATAAAGGAGTGATTTACATGTCTCCGCCCATGATGCATTATGGGAGAATTAAAACTCTAATTTTTGATATCTAGGCAGTGCTATGTGTATGGCATGAGACAAGTAAATACCTTCTAATTTCAGAAGGCTTCACCGTGCATGTTATTCTAAAGTCATTTATAAAATGAATTAGTTTATTCTGTGTGGTTTGAGTTTTTTAGTTTTTTATTGCAGTTTAGCAATCTGGTTGCTAGCTTCCAAATTAAACTAGCAACCATGCATTGTCATGAATAAGAGACTGGAATATTAATAGGAGAGGCCTGATTAGAAAGATGAGAAATAAAAAGTAGCAACAACAAAGTTGTAGCATTACAGAGCATTTGTTTTTACATAGGGTCAGTGATCTGAAAGCTGGAAAGAGACAGAAGAAAATAATTAATAATAAAGGTCAACTAAAAAGTTGCTAGTTAAATTTTAAGGTGAAACAACCCTTTAAGAGATCTCTAAGTTAAGATTACCATGGATGAGTTCAAAGAAATGTGGAAAATATAGGTCTGTCTGAAGAAGGGCAATTTTGTAATGGCACAAGTATGGGATCTGTTATCTGGAAACCTGTTATCCAGAAAGCTCCAATGGTTGTCTTCCATAGACTGCATTTAATCCAAATCTAAATTTTTAAAAATGATTTCTTTTTTTTTAAAACAGGAGCTTGTACTTGATCCCAACCAAGATATAATTAATCCTAAATGGAAGCAAAACCAGCCTATTGGGTTTATTTAATGTTTATATTATTTTTTAGCACATTTAAGGTATAAAGATCAAAATGACAGAAAAGATCTGTTATCCGGAAAACCTCAGGTCCTGAGCATTCTGGTAAACAGGTCCCATAGAGACAGATACTGCTTAGTTGCAAATAACGTGAAAATAAGGGACATTATTTACTGTAAATAGGAAAGCTGCTTAAAATAAATTTGCTCTCGCTATGCAAATTTTATATTTGGGTTTAGAGGTTAAAATGTGAACAGAAAATATGGGGGGGGGAAACAGTACTGTATCTTGCCAGCTAATGGAACCTAAATAAATATAAATATATTTGGGACTTAGAACATTCAGCTCTAGCCACTTCTACTCATTAAAAGTTGCTTTAGCTGTTATTTTGTTCAAATTGCACTTGGTACTGTTCTTGTGCCTTGACAGTTATACAAAGCAATAAATGTGTGTATGTATTCCAGCTAAAATGTGTAAAAATATCTTCGATATATATAGGACTGCAGAAGGAAAACTGCGCCACTCTTATGAGTATGACAGTTCTACAATCAAGGAAAAGTTTTAACACTATTTACTTCCATTTAGCCTTGGTTCTGATTCTATTAACAACAATTTAGGTGGTGAAACAGAAGACAAGCTTACTCAAACTACACTATGTACCTGAAAGGATGAAGATACTTTGTCTAAGATTACATTCTTGCTGGTCTCTAGAAGGAATGGAAGCACAAGTACTGTTTGTAGAGAGAATATTTATGGATAATTAGGGGCAAAAGTCAAGGTCATCAGTGAAGCAGTGGATATGGATACTCAGGAGTACTAAGTGGTATTTTACCATTTGACAGACTGGCTTTGGCAGATGCCTGAAGAATACTCTTTGCGTGAATGCATGATTTCAACAGTAAAGATTGGTGTAGAAGGATGGGGCTGCTTCGGGAGCAAGGGTCACTGTCCCAGTGGAAACAAAGCTTATGGCTACAGGGGCTACTTCTGCTTTGGGCAAGGGCTGGGAATGGCCCTGTTTCAACACAATGTCACCATGCACTAACTAGGGGCAGATATGGACAACTAGGACCAAGGAAGAGGCTGATCTGGGAAAAAGACATGAGAGGTGCTTGATAAACAGAGTTAACCAGGCAAAGTAAGCAAGGCTGACGTACATACTGACACACATACAGTAAACAGGTAGGCAAATAGCAAGTCCAAAGCGATGGCTCACATACAGATGGCTTACAGACAATGGTCAATACCAGAATCAAAGCAGTTCAACAATACTAAATGTACATTAATGGGGAACGTTTATCAAAGTGTACCCATTTTCTATTCATTTCTTTTTAGAAGTGTATTTATCAGTGAACGTTAGAGTTCCCCATTTCATATATAAGCTTCTTAAAATCCCATAGGAAAGAATAGAAAGTGGGTGAGTTTTTGTGTGGTGAGCTCTAATAGTTACATATCAAAGTTGGGTTGGAAAGAGACCTTAAAGGGGTTGTTCACCTTTGAGATAACTTTTAGTATGATGTAGAGAGTGATCAGTGTTGGACTGGCCCACCAGAATACCAGGAAACCTCCCGGTGGGCCAAGGTGTCAGTAGGCCCTCATGCTGCTAAACTTTTGGCCTATTTCATGGCCATTCCCTATTTCTATGAGAACAAAGAGGCTAAATAGATGGAATAATTGATTATAGTATGTAAAGAAAGCAAACTAGGAGAATAGAGGTTGATTGAGGAGATGAATATTAGTACTGAGAGTGGCCCCCTGGTTTTATGGTGGGCCCTGGTCAAATGTTTTTGGGTGGGCCCCTGGTGTCCCAGTCCGACACTGAGAGTGATATTCTGAGACAATTTGCAATTGGTTTTAATTTTTTATTGTTTGTGTTTTTTGAGTTATTTAGATTATTATTCAGCAACTCTATAATTTGCAGTCTCAGCAATTTGGTTTCTAGGATACAAATTACCCTAGCAACCCTGCATTGATTTGAATAAGACCCTGGAATATGAATAGGAGAGGGACTGAACAGAATGATAAGTAATAAAAACTGGCAATAACAATACATTTGTAGCCTTACAGAGCATTTTTTTTGGTGTCAGTGACCCCCATTTGAAAGCTGCAAAGAAACAGAAGAATCTGAAGGGGTGGCCTCTGATGCGGTGATCCTCTTTATGGGTAAAAATACATCTCCTGTTATTTGTCTATAATGTCCTCTAATGTACTTGAACAGAGTAATCATGTCCCATCACAAGCATCTTTATTCCAAAGAAAACAATCCCAATCTTGACAGTCTACGCTCATAAATAGTGATGGGCGAAATTATTCGCCAGGCGCGAATTCGCAACGAATTCCCTCGATTCGCCGCCAGCTAAAATGACGTGGCCCTACAGGTAGGGTTGCCACTTGGCCAGTATTTGACTGGCCTGGCCGGTATTTTTGATGGTTGATCCCAATGTTATCAATAGGAAAAAAAGATAAATATATAGTAAAGCCGGTATTTGTTTCAAGAAAAGGTGGCAACCCTACCTACAGGGTTTCATTACAAAAGCCTTATCATAATTATATATTATATAATTATGTCATATAGCACAGGTGCAAGTAGTGTATAGCTTTAAATCATAAGAATAATAAAAGAAAGCACTTTTTTCACATTTTAACTAGCTGTGTGATAGGGAGAATATGTTCACAGGTGTTAAGTGTAAGTAAGCTGCATATTATGCTGAATCTGTAACATGTAGGGGAAAAGCTTGCCTTTGACATAAATGTATTAAAATGTCTTAAAGATAAATGTAAACATTTACCCATAGGAACTATGTAACCATAAATTCCAGATGCTTGCAGATTTGTACAGACTATAATATGCCACAGTCACTGAGTGTTCATTTAACCATACGTGTCTGTCGTAAACCATCTGTAAGTGCAGATTTGTTTTCTTCTGTTTGATCCCATGTGTATTCTTGAATGGGAAGATTTGTTCAATAACTGTATCCTGATGAAACTCTGAAGCTGGAATTTATTATTAAATTATTTCCTCTAAAATAAGCTTTGTGTTTCTTGTATAACATGAATATAGATTCTATTTTAATCAAATAATTTTTTTTTTTTTAATTATTGCTTTTTTCTCTGTAATAATAAAACAGTATCTTTACTTGATCCTAACTAAGATATAATTAATCCTTATCGGAAACAAAACTGGCCTATTGGGTTTTTTTAGGGGGTTATTTATTGAAATCTGAAGTGTTCAGATTTTTTTAAATAAAAAAGTCAGACCAAGCCAGAATCCATGGTTTACGGATCGGAAAAAAACTAGACTATTTGGGATTGCGCATGAAAAGCACAACTTTTTCAGATTGTTGAATGAAAAGTCAGAATTTTTCAGATTTGATGCCCAAAAAGTGAATTTTTTTTTGCCAAATTTGCAGAAAAGCACAAAATGTTCGGATTATTGTATGTAACCAATATTGTCTTCAAATTGCAAATAGGACATCTGCCATTGAATTCAGGACCTTGACCTTTCAGATTCTCACCTTTTGCAGCATCTGGGTATAATAAATAGTTATGGACGAATTTGTCCAGTTTCGCTTCACCTGAAAATTCGTGAATTTCCAGCAAATTCACAAAACAGTGAAAAATTTGCAAAACGTGAATTTTGATGTGCCTATTTGTCCAAATGCATTAAAGTCAAGCGTCTAAAATGATTTACCAGAAAACACCAGGTCCACAGCATTCTGGATAACAGGTCCCAAAGGTACCTTTAATAGTTCATTTGTGGTTAATTTTTGCTGTAAACTTTCCCCAGCTATTCTGACTTTTGACTCTTCGGCCGAATATCGTTGTACCAGGGTGTCTAGTTATCAAGTTTTGTAAAATGATTTTAACAGTAGAACCATTAGAGAAATTAGGAAAAAACTCAGAAGGCAAATATGTTCTCATATAGGCCCCTAACTAACGTATTGCTTACCTACCGTCAACTAGCAACGCCTGTTATATTTTTCGATTTAATAAACAGACTTAACAGGTGTTTCGTTTTCTACCATGCAAATCTCAGAACGTTCACTTACTCCTCATTAAGCACTTTTACAAAGTATATGGTGTCAAAAACAAATAATTTTATAAATAACACTTGAAAATGCCAAAATATTTTGCTTTGGATATTTTAGCCATTGTTTTTACTTGTCGCTTTTGGTGCAGTAGGCTAAAGACCAGATTTACCTTCGATTTATACAATTCAAGTTTTTCTTCTTAAAGCGACATATATAATATCATAGGAATGTGTCCTTACCAAAGAGGTGCTGCACACTAAATATTTACCTTTAAATGCCCCCCCCCCAGCCAAGAAATCCTTTGTGCAGCCTACCCGCTGACACTGCTAATAGATCGTCTGCATTGCTTAAGTAACGCTGGGTTGGGGGCGGAGCGATCCTTCCATAGTCTTGTTTTCAATTGTAATTAACCTATGGAAGGATCATGCAGGTTCGCAGGGCACAGGGGAAACACATTCCTATGATTTTTATAGGAAAATGTCAGTACCACTTCCTGGAATTACAAAATAATGGCATTATTATGCTACAAATGACCATTTCCACTGCCCATGTGGTGGACTATGACGCTAACATGGTAGGCAATTTGATTCCATCACAGATACCAAGCTTCCCTTTCTTTTAATAACAATGGCAGGTCTGCCTGCCCATCTACTCTGGGGGCCCTCAGCTGCCCCAACTCTAAGGGTAAGGTCAACAACCAATTACCGTGCTTCTTCCACAGCAACATATCTGCTCTGTAAAGACCCTTTTGCCTAGCTCAGAGGTTAAGGTCAACCAACCACTACGCCGTACCTGTAGCTGCCCATCCACGCTGTGGAGATCCGCTTGACAGTCCAACTTTGCTGTGGAGACTAGTTCCAACAGCCCAACCATGCTGTGGAGACTTGTGCGGACTTGTGCTCCGACAGCCCAAACACACTGTGGAGACTGCTCTCCCAACAGCCCAAACACACTGTGGAGCCCCACCCTCCGACAGACCTTCCACGCTGTGAAAATAAAGGCTAACATTGTGCCAGGGAGTTAAGTGATCAACTTAAGTATAGTAAACCTACCTGTCTCTCTGGCTCACAAAGGGAAGCTGCAATAGCAGGCTTATATGATCATTTATTGGGGGCTGTTAACAGTGAAATTGCCCAATGAAACCCCCAATTGTTATTCTAGCTGACTGGTGTGAAACTGCAAGCGACTTTGTTTTAAGTGTACACTAGTATTATTATATTTTGCAGGCAATATGGATTTATGCAAACTTAAATAATGAAGTGAAGGTACCCCTTTTCCCAGGGAGGATGCTTGCCAATAATCAAACACCATTCACCTTCCTGGACTACCTGACATGTTGGCCACAGAAATGGTAGGGGTCAGGTGGGCAAGTGTAACCAAGCAGACACTTGTCACTCTACTCCTGCAGAACCCCTGCCCATCAAGAGCTTGTCTCGTTACCCATTGGCTACTCAATCTATGGCCGAATCATCTCTGGCCATAGCCCCCCAAGGCATGCAACCCAACATTTACAGTTCTAGTTGCAAGCCACAGGCACTGCAAGACCTATTGTATGTTGGTGTTGTCTGCTATAAATATATATATTATATATATATATATATATATATATATATATATACTGTATATGCACACAATCATTCACTCACTCATTTGTTCATTCACTCACTCAGTCACTCATTCATTCAGTCATTCACTCTCTAGGTCACTTACTCATTCACTCACTCACTCACTCACTAGAAAGTCAATGGGATTTGCAGAAGGGAAAGAAAAGGCGAAGCAGTTGCTGCTGTGAGATACAGGAGCCTAGCAGCGGCAACTAAAAGCAGTCCCTGTACGTGGTGCCCTCCTCAGTTCCCTCCTTTCTTCTCACATTCCCAGCAATTGTCCCGCTGCCCAACAGTCCCGCTATCCATGAGCCTGTCCCGTTTTTCCTCATACAGACCACAGTCCTCTCTACTTACTACTTACCACAACGCCATTATTATCCAGCTCATGACTCTGAAGACAGGCTGCAATACAGTGCAATATGCAAACTTAAAGGGCACCCATCGCCAAAAAAAGTTACCCCCAACCAAAGGTGCGGGCTGATAGAGCCCGCATTCCGGTTGGGGGAACCAGTACGGTTTTTTTTTTAAATGCCCCCCGCCAGCGCAGGCAAACTCTCACCGTGAGGGAGCTCCGTGTGCGAGCCACCATGACAGTGGACGGGCATTTATGTGTGTGACGCCATGCACATGCTCATAGTGAAAAGCGGTCACTATTTGGGGCTTCTTTTTTTAATGCGCATGTGCATCCACTGTCATGGCGGCTGTTTGCCAGCGCTGGCGGGGGGCTTTTTTTTTTTTTTTTTTTTT
>CM044435.1:14606379-14635192 GCA_024363595.1 Xenopus borealis | reverse complement strand
CAGCAGCAGCAGCAGCTCAGTGTCACAGGCTGGATTTCTATATAATAAAGACTGTGCCTATTGGGCCCATTCTGCCTCATTGACTACAGCAAGATTAACTGCAAATAAAAGCAAGAAACTAACAAACAGCTGCCCAAATAGTTCTACCCACAAAGCCAGCAGTTTACAGAAAAGTTAATGTTACTACAGCTAATAACATTATATTACAGACCTCTGCCTCATGTTTCTACCTGCTCAGAAGATAAGGAAGTGAACTGCTTCTTCCTCTGACATCACATCCCTGTCTTTCCCCGCCCCCAGCTTGGCTTTTCCCTGCCTTAACTACTCACAGCTACATCTGATTCTGCCAATCTTTAAATATAAACCTGTGTAATCTGGCTGCTGATCATTCAGATCCCTTGTCATGCAGCTCCTGCTTTTATAGCTCCAGGGCTTTCCATTCTTAATCTAATGTAGCAGTATGTACAACCGAATTCCACCTCTTCACAGCTCTCAATGTAAAAAAAACCCTTCCGATTATTTAGGCGGAACCTCTTTTCTTCTAATCGGAATGGGTGACCTCATGTCAGTTGGATTAAAATCAATTGAGATCATACATTTCTTTTTTCATGATTACTAGCATATTTACAAAAAATAATTAAATCAGAAATTGTCCAGCACGTGCCACATATGAGAATGACATTGTCTGACTAGGATTTGATTAACAAATCAAGGAAATTGGAGATTGAAAATCTTTTTGATTGCATTTTATCATTTTAAAGAGTGGTTAACCTTTACGTTGTCTTTTAGTAGGCTATTGAATGCTCTAGTCCTAGCAAGATTGCAATTGATTGCCATTAATTTTTTTTATAGTTTAATAAGTATTTACCTTTTCTCTTTCTCTTCTCTCATTTTTGTGAGAAAAAAACAAACAAACGATGACTGCAATACAATCGCAAATTGTTTCAACAAAGTGAAGCAGGGCAGTTTCACTCATAACTACTGTCATTCTGATTTTAGCAACCTGTAGATTCATAATCCTTTTACCCAAAGAAAGTGTTTGTTTCTTCTTTTGAACCATTGAGTGATAATGTTTGAAAATCAGGATGAGCACATTTCATTTATGGAATTATAAATACTGTCTGGAAGTTAATAAGTTTAGAATAATGCATGCATTCCTGGCTGAGTTTAATCAGTGTCTAATGTGTTATTCTGCCTTTTCACTATTCATTTGTTCTAAATTAAAACTGTATCAGTTCAGTAGAGCGGACTACATCACCGCACCCCCATAACAACATTCCTTTTCCTTCAGAATAAATCTATGAAATGTTAACTGCTAATGTCTTTTGCTTTATTTTACAGAGGTCACTGTGTAGAGATCTAGATGTTCAGATGCTGCAATATTCATAATTTTTCTAATAATTTCTGGCATTTGTTTTTCCATTAAAGGGATCCTGTCATGAGAAACCATGTTTTTTTTTTATATTCAGTTTTTAAATCTGACATGGTGCTAGACATTTTGTCAATTTCCCAGCTGCCCCTGGTCATGTGACTTGCGTAGGGTTGCCACCTGCCCGGTATTTTGAAGGGCTGCCCGGGTCAATACTTCCTGCCCGGTTTTCCAAATAAGGAAAATCGGGCGGGATTAGCTTGACTGACACAGCGATCGGCCAATCGGCGATCACGTCGCCATAGCTCCGCCCCATGTCACGGGCCCACCCACCGACATCATGGGCCCGCCCCCCTGTCCGGGTTCAGCCACAGGAAAAGGAGGCAACCCTAGACTTGTGCCAGCACTTTAGGAGGGAACTGCTTTCTGGCAGGCTGTTGTTTTTCCTTCTCAATGTAACTGAATAGAACGCAGTGGGACATGGGTTTTTACTATTGAGTGCTGTTCTTAGATTTACCAGGCAGCTGTTATCTTGTATTAGGGAGCTGTTATCTGGTTACCTTCCCATTGTTCTGTTGTTAGGCTGTTGGGGGGGGGGTGATATCACTCCAACTTGCAGTACAGCAGTAAAGAATGATGGTTTATCAGAGCACAAGTCACATCACTTGGGGCACCTGGGAAATGGACAATATGTCTAGCCCCATGTCAGATTTCAAAATGAAATATAAAAAAATCTGTTTACTCCTTTAAGAAATTGATTTCAATGCAGAATTCTGCTGGAGCAGCACTATTAACTGACTAACTTAAAAAACATTTTTCCATGACAGTATCCCTTTAAAGATCAAGTAACAGCAACATTTATGTTTGGATTTGCGGCCTTCCTTTTATTTATTTTTTTATTTAAACAAATGATAGGGTTTGTTGTAACAGTTTTACTGAATTTTCTAAAATTAATCAAAAGGTAGTAAAATAGAAAATATGCAAGGGATCCGTTATCCAGAATAAGGGATCTTTCTGTAATTTGGATATCTATAGCTTAATGTTGTTCGCCTTTAAAGTAACTTTAAGCATGTAGAGAGTGATATTCTGAGACAATTTGCAATTGGTTTTCATTTTTTATTATTTGTGGTTTTAGAGTTATTTAGCTTTTTATTCAGCAGCTCTCCAGTTTGCTATTCCAGCAACCTGGTTGCCATGATCCAAATCCCCCTAGCAACAATGCATTTCTTTGAATAAAAGACTGGAATATGAATAGGAGGAAACCTGGATAGTAAGATGGAAAATAAAAAGCAGTAACAGCAATAAATGTGTAGCGTTACAGATCATTTTTAGAAGGGGGTCACTGTCGCCCATTTGAAAGCTGGAAAGAGTTAGAAGAAGAAGGCAAATCATTCAAAAACTGTAAAAAAGAAAACGTTAAGGACATTCAAGATTTATTATACCCCAAGGATGGAAAATGTCTGAATCCGAAAAATCGTCCATCTAATTCCCTATCCTATTAGGAAGTTTCTGTGGTCTGTGCTAGAATTAGCCTGAAAATTAAACTATTTTGGGTTTTTCAGGCAAAAATTTAAAAATGTCATACGTTTCGGAAAAAAATTTATGATTCGGATTTTCTCTCTATTTTATCAAGTTTTTACCTGATTTGAATAAACCATGCTTTCTATAAATAAGGTTCAATCATGGATTGTAGTTTGGTCAGACAATTTTTATTAAAACAATTTGAATTTTGATAAATAATGCCCTTAATAAACCCAAAATCCAAGAAGGATTAGTTATATTTTCGTTTGGATCAAGTACATGAAACAGTTTTATAATTATAGAGGAAAAGTTTTTTTTTTTTTTAAAGAATTTGGATTATTTGGATAAAATTGAGTCAATGGAAGAAGCCCTTTCTGTAATATGGAGCTATACATAACTGGTTTCCGGATAATTGATCCGATTCCTGTAATTCAGTATTTGCTTGCACAGACAAAACATCAATGATTAGCGCTAACAACAAGTTTAATAAAAGACTAAAAATAAAGGGGGAAATATTTTTGGACACCATAGAGTATTCCCAAATGGTCCACATATTGGTATATTTTTGAACCGCACTGGTTATTCTAGCAGTCATTATCTCATTGCTTTTATTTCTTAATATAACTTCTTGTATAGTAGGGATAGTAGTGGACTTCCCTTTAAAAGGTAACTGCCAGACAGGCTGCAATGCAGATCTTTTAAGACTGGGGAGAGCCAATAGAAGGTGGGGCATTTCAATATTCAGCAGTACTTTTAAAACCCCTTTTTATTATATAAGTAATCTCTCTCCAAAAGTCTGCAATCTTGGAACAAGACCATAGGATGTAGCTAAGGGACCCCTTGGTTTGGCAACCTCTCCAGCATGCTGGACATGTTTGGGGATATATTTTGGCCTGTCTAGCAATGGTCAGGTAACACTTCATCATCACTTTACAAATGTTTTCATTCTACTATTTTGTGTGATTTGTCCCAGATGCCAGCCCATTTATGAGAAGACAGTTCCTGTCCTAGATTAGCTTCTGAATATTATATGCATATTTCCAAAAGATTCTTCTGTCAACCATTAGTATAACTGAAAAGCAAGTCTTTATAGGGTGGTGATGTGCCTCCAAGACATTTCTCAAAAGCAGTGAGACCTCTTAACTTGATGGCTTAATAATGTTTAATTTTGGCAATATTCCAGTCCCCACTTCCCTGATCTCGTCCTGCATAGGTGATAACACCAATAAGTGCCCCTTTTACTTTACTAGCCTTTAAGTGCAGAGTAAGCGCAGCTGTGCTTGTGGACACCATCTTCCAACTCTTTGGATTTCTTCTGGTCATCTTCCTTCCCTTTTGGCAATTTCTATCACTTTTGGCACATTCGTAATTGCTACAAACAGGACCACTGCTTCAACTGAGCATGCTCCAAGTGCACTCACTTCCCAAAGAAATCCAAAGAGCCAATATATGTTGCCCACGAGCTCCACTGTGCTTACTCTGCATCTATAAAATAGAAAAGTATTCAGAGCACTTATAAGTGTTATTACCTATGCAGGTGGGAGCAGGGAAGGGGGACTAGCTAAGGTATTGGGTAGGGGGGTTTATTAGTGGGGGGAGGATGAGTTCTCCTTTAAGGTGTACAGTGCAAAAAACTGATAATACACCATAGGGTGCATTTACTGTATGAACTGTATGATGGAATAGAAGGTGTATTATACACCATCTTGGTGTATAATTAATGAAGTTGGAACTTTTGGGGCCAACAAGGAGGCCAGTTGAAGTACTCCATTTAGGGGTGGTCGAGTTGTATTTGACCAGAAAACTAAGTTTTCACAGGTATTTTTCACCCAAAACTCAAATTTTCAGTTTATAAATAAAAAAAAACTTTTTGGAGATTTATTATACCCAGAAGATGGAAATAGCTCAAACCCAAAAATACCATAGCTAAAACCTGTCAAGGTCGTGTCGAAGGTCCTTTGAACTATTTAAATATGTCCATAGCTCTTATGATGTTTGAATTTTTTTTCGGTGGGTTTACTCAAAAACTCGATCGATTCAAGATTTTCCCCGCAGGAAAACTCAATCAATTCAGGTTTTCGGGTTGCTCACCTTGAATTCCCTGATTCATGCTTTTTCCATTCAAGTTTTTCCTTAAATCGGAAAAAAACTCACAAATCTCTAAAATTAGACATTTGATCACTAACCCCCTAAATGTGCATTTGTATGATGTGGCATACCCCTTATAAGCAGGTCAGGATGCAAAATTCCCATTAGAGTATCCAGATAACATCTCAAATAGTTATAAATTCATAGTTACTTGCATAATAAACTACATTATCATGCAGAAAATATTCAGAAAGTTAAATGGTTAATCCGAGGAAACATAATTAAGCCTACTTATTTCCTCTATAATTAACTGCAGGGCTTTTTTACATCATGCTGATGTGATTGCTGCAATTAACAAAATAATCATATTAGAAGTAACACTAAATGCTATCGGATGCACTTATAAGAAACAAACAAGTTTCTGATGGGTCTACTGGATCAGTTGGTGGAATTAGTGCAGAGACAGAAAGTTGCTTGCTACTGTATAAACTAAAAAAGGGCTACAGTTTATAAAACAGTGATAATGTACAATGGGGAGGATTTGCAATACAAATGTAGGAAAGAGTTTCCCCAAACTTTTTTTTACCCATGAGCCATATTCAAATATAAAAAGAGTTGAGGCGCAACACAAGCATGAAAAAAGTTCCAGAGGTGCCAAGTAAGGGTCATGATTGGCTATTTAAAGGCCCTATGTGGATTGGAAGCCTACAGGAGGCTCTGTTTGGCAGTACACCCGATTTTTTTTTTTTTTTGCAACCAAGCATAGAGTTAAAAAAATTAGTACTTGCGTTGAGGCCACTGGGAACAACATTCACAGGGTTGATGAGCAACATATTACTCATGAGCCTCTGGTTGAGGATTACTGGTTTACACTATCAAAAAGAGGTGATGAACAAAAGGGAAATAGCATCAACTAATTTTTATATACAGTACTGGGAATTTAATATTCATTTGTTTCTGAAAAGAAATGTGATTTTAATCATTACTAATGGAAGACCACCAAAAAGAAATTCTACAGCAGTCCTGTGCTTTAAGCAGACTGGCTGGCATAGAGGCTATATTTTTACATGAATTAAACTTTAAAGGGATCCTGTCATGGGGAAAAAAATGTTTTCAAAATGTATCAGTTAATAGTGCTGTTCCAGAAGAATTCTGCATTGAAATCCATTTCTCCAAAGAGCAAACAGATCTTTTTATATTTCATTTTGAAATCTGACATGGGGCTAGACATATTGGCAATTTCCCAGCTGCCCCAAGTCATGTGACTTGTGCTCTGATAAACTTCAATCACTCTTTACTGCTATACTACAAATTGGAGTGTTATCACCCCCTCCCTTTCCCCCACCCAGCAGCCTAACAAAAGAACAATGAGAAGATAACCAGATAACAGCTCCCTAACACAAGATAACAGCTGACTGGTAGATCTAAGAACAGCACTCAATAGTAAAACCCATGTCCCACTGTGACTCCTTCAGTTACATTGAGAAGGAAAAACAACAGCCTGCCAGAAAGCAGTTCCCTCCTAAAGTTCCCTCCCTAAAGACACAAGTCACATGACCGGGGCAGCTGGGGAATTGACAAAATGTCTAGCCCCATGTCAGATTTCAAAACTGAATATAAAAAAATCTGTTTGCTCTTTTGAGAAATGGATTTCAGTGCAGAAGTCTACTGGAGCAGCACTATTAACTGATGCGTTTTTTAAAAAAAAACATGTTTTCCCATGACAGTTTCCCTTTAAGAATTCACTTGCAGGATTCTCAGATCAGACAAGAAGCATACTGGACATAGTGAGTCCCATTTGTTAAAAGCCAAATTTTTGTGGTATTAGAGCTTTTTGAAACCATGATAAAACTACTTTTTCTAAAATCACAGATGCCATGAAAGTTAACATATCTGAATATACAAAGTATGAAAGGTTAGAAAGTTCAGAATAAAATATTAATATCTCTAAAACCCCTAAAAATGAGGTAAACACGTTTTTTCAGTTAATTACTAACAAGGAAAAAAATCCAAAAAACTCATTCTGAATGGCTAAAGAAAAAGACCGATTTAGGCAAAAAGATGCACACGCACACCTGGCCTCTCCAAAAAAATGTATAACAGTGCATGGATTTAGGAGGACGGCCCCTCCATATTAGACAGCCAACAAAAAATCCAGCACATGTGTAATGCTTAAGGGATTGCTCCCATGTTTAATGTCTATCCAACAAGACCTTAAGAATTACACGTGTGCTGGATTTTTTTGTTGGCTAAAGAAAAAGACCAACAGGATAAGCACAGCTCCCATTGACTTCTATGGGAACTCAACTGCTTCTACTTGATGAAGTTTGTAATCAAGCTCTTCTTGGTTTTTACAGTTAAATCTCAAATGTGTATATATATATATATATATATATATATATAAGTGCTCAAATCAACAATACAGTATATCAACAATACCCATTTCTAATGATTTACTTGACATGACATACTCACACACAGCACCATATGCACCAAAACGCAGCCAGCTTGCAAATTGTTGCATCATTCAAGTATAGATGAGCAGAAGTCTCACACAATGTGTATGCCATTAAATCTCTCAAGGGCCATAATTAAAATAATTTTGAGAACATACCCATAAATTAGCATGCATTTTAGCTTGCCTTCTGACAGTATATTCATATTACCTAGTTTATTCATGACTGTCCATTTTATTTATATACCTATTACCATAGATTTTTGATCATGGAAAAAAATATGGAATTCAATAGTTTGTTCACGTAATTGTCGTTTAAACCTTAAATTGTATTTATACAGTAAAACAACATTGTTAGCTAGTGCTGCACATTATTCATTGCTGTACATCTTGTACTTCTACAGGATTATTGCCTTGATGATAGCCCAAAGCCTTCATTGCACTTTGCCCTTGAATTTCTTCAACCAATCACTATTGAACTAGGTGTCTGAGCCCTACACTAACTAATGATTCATTAGTGCAACCAAAAAGGAAAGAGCTGAATGAGACAAATGCTGGATATTGATCTTTTTCAGAATGCTGTACAGTTATGTGCACCACACACTGTTTATTTTACAGACAAGGACATTATTTAGAAAGCAAGAGAAAGAACTTGTGAATGCATTTTGACCTTTTATTGGAGGAAAAGGCTATGGAAATTCAAAGAATTTCTCAATGATAAAGTAAAGAAATGAAAAAAGTGGCTTTGACAGTGATTTTAATGACTGAATAACGGAAAAACTGATTTAGAAGGTTTTCGAGTCACTGAGGTGCCTTCTCGGGCAGATGGTTAGGAATACATACACTCTCCAACACTATATTATTGTGTGACTATTTTAAAGTTTCAAAATTTTTACCAAATACATTTTTACCATAAAAGACTACCTAAAATACCTTAACTGGGTTAGGTACAGTATAAAGTCACAATGCAAAAAACTCAAAAATATTTATTTTAGTGGGAAAAACCTTAGATTTTTAGAGATTTATTATACCCTGAGAATGCTAAAAGCCAGGAATGCGAAAAACCTTTAACCTTTTTGAAATCTGAAGATATCATGGTCTGCGCTAGGTTTTGTATGACATCTGAACATTTTGGGCTTTTTCGCAACAATTTTTTTGTCCGAAAAAGCCATGGTTTTCAATCCAAAAAAGTAAAGGTTTTTTTCCTGATTCAAATTTGTTGTGTTTTTTTTTTAATGATAAATAAAAGTAAATGCTGTATTCTAGTTTGGTCAACTTTTTGTAATTAAAAAAAATCTGAAATAATTTGATCAATAACACCAAAAAGTAAAGCTGTCTGTAAAATAGTAAATATTTTAACATTTATAATACCTCAAACTGAATCACTTTCATTTTGCAATCTTGGGTTTAGGTGATGCGTTCCTGATACTGTAACTGTGTGGTTTTCTGGTGATTTTTTTTTAAATATTTTAGCTTTTTTTTACAATAAAATCCAAGTTTTTAGTAGTAAAAAACTTTATTTGTTTGAGCTTTATTTTACTCTGAGGATGGAAAAAGTCTGAATCAGAAAATCCTCCATCTCAAACCTGCCAAGGTTATACATAAGTCAACGGGAGAGGACCCTATCCTATTTGGAATTTTTTATTGTTTGCGCTGGATCTATTCCCAAAATCTGACTATTTCAGGCTTCTCAGGCAAAAATCAGAAACATTTTCAGCAAATTTTTTTTATAAAAAGAGCGATTTTTGGGGGGGGGAAAAAGAAAAATTTGTACCATTCAGATTTGTGCTCAATTTTGTTTTGTGTTTCCCTGTTAGAATAGAATTGTGTTTTTTTAAATAATGAATAAGGTCAAATTGTGGATTGTGGTTTCTAGTGATATGACTTTTTTTAATAAAATTATCAGAAGCAGTGTCGGACTGGCCCACCAGAATACCAGGAAAACTCCCGGTGGGCCAAGGTGTCAGTGGGCCCTCATGCTGCTAAACTTTTGGCCTATTTCATGGCCATTCCCTATTTCTATGAGAACGAAGAGGCTAAATAGATGGAATAACTGATTATAGTATGTAAAGAAAACAAACTAGGAGAACAGAGTTTGATTGAGGAGATAAAGAATATTAGTACTGAGAGTGGGCCCCTGGTCTAAGGTTTTATGGTGGGCCCCTGGTCTAAGGTTTTTGGGTGGGCCCCAGGTGTCCCAGTCCGACACTGATCAGAAGAATTAGGATTTTGATAAATAACCTTTAAATAAACCCAATAGGCTGCTTTGCTTCCAGTAATGATTAATTATATCTTAGTTTGGATCAAGTACAAGGTACTGTTTTATTATTAGAGAGAAAAGGAAAAAAATTTTTTAAAATTTGCACTATTTGGTTAAAATGGGCCTTGCTATAATTTGGAACTTTCTGAATAATAGGTTTCCTGGTAAGGTATCCCCCATACCTGTATATTACTTTGGTGTGCATGTGAAGAAAAAACGTGTCCATATCTGAAGATCAGCTTAAAGGACCAGTGACACTAAAAGTTAAAAATAGGTAGATGTTAAACCAAAAAAAAAAAAAGTCTCCTATTTATGTTTTTCCTTGTATTTTTGGAATCTATGGTATTCCATACGTCCACTGTCCTGCTTCTATATTAAGGCCCATGATGACCACTTCAATTATCAGCAACCTAATGGTCTTGGAGGAGGGGTAAAATTAAAAATGCAGCTTGAACACTGATAACTTTCTTCTGCCTATTAGAAGACTAATTACATCCCCTTTACCACATTATATAATTAATCACTTTAATGATGTGTCTGGACCCGAGGTTAATCCAGCGGAATCTGAAGCTCTCATTCTCAGCTTGCCTCCTGAAACCTCAGCTACAGCCGAATACAGGCTTCACCTACAACAATACTTCTACTTAGTATCAAGGATTTAAAGGGGCACAGGCACTTACATAGGAAAAGTTTTAATGTAAGTAAATTTAAATGACTGATATATACATACATATAGCCACAGGAAGCACCTTACAAGTTACAGTTGGACTGTAGAGACTACATTGTAGATATAACAAATAACCTTTTCAGAATTCAATGGTTTTTATGCTTAAAGTGGAGGTTCATCTTTGAAACTTTTAGTTATTTGCCTTTTTCTTCAGACTCTTTCAAACTTTTAAAAGGGGTCACTGACCCCATCTAAAAAGAAATGCTCTGTAAAGCTTCACATTTATTTTTTGCTTCTTTTTATTACTCATCTTTCTATTGAGGCCCTCTCCTTTTCATATTCCAGTCTAGGTGTTGTTAGAGTAATTTGGAAAGTGAAATAACTCAAAAACCACAACAAATGAAAACCAATTGTCTCAGAATATCACTCTCTACATCATACTAAGGGGCAGATTTTTTAATTTTTTTGTGTCAAAAATCACACATTCAAATTTTAATCCCCCAATCTGAATATAAATTCAAACGTGAGATTTGTCACATCTCGACCATAGAAAAAGTTCAAATTCGAATATTCACCACCTAAAATCTGCCAAGTTCATGTAGAAGTCAATGGCAGTGAAAAAAAATATTCACATAAATCCATTAAGATATTCTATACATTTTAGAACCCTTCATGTCCTGCTCTGGGTTACTAAAATGCCTGAATAGGCATAATAAATATCAAAAGTTTTTTGTTAAATATTTTAATTTTATCATTATCATCATTTCCTCCATCATTTACCAGTCCTACATTTTTTCATATTACATAAACAGGTATGGCATCAGTTATCCAAAAATCCATTATCCAGAAAGCTCTGAATTATGGGAAAGTCATCTCCCCTAGAATTCATTATAATTAAGTAACTTAAAAAATGTTTAAAACATTTAAAATTATTTTCCATTAACAGTACCTTTTACTTGATCCAAATTAAGATATAATTCATTCTTATTGTAAGCAAAACCATCCTTTTGGGTTTGTTTAATATTTAAATTATTTTTAAGTAGACAAGGTAATGGGAATCAAATTATAGAAAGACCCCTTATCTGGAAACCTGCAGTCATGAACATTTTCGATAACAGGTCCCATACCTGTACAGGTATGGGATCCGCTATTGAGAAACATGTTATTCAGAAAGTTACAAATTACAGTCTCCCATAGACTCCACTGTAATCAAATAATTTTAAAAAGTTTAATTTTTTTCTCTGTAATAATAAAACAGTAGCTTTTACTTTATCCCTAAGATATAATTAATCCTTATGGAAGACAAAACAAACCAAGTGGGTTAATTTGTTTAAATTCTTTTATAGTAGATTTAAGTTAAAGAGGTCTAAATTATGGAAAGATCCCAGGTCCTGAGCTTTCTGGATAATGGGTCCCATACCTGTACTTGCATTTTACTGAATCAAATAGGATTGGAGGGCAGTGCACACAAGAGCTTACAATTCAAAGCAACACAGTAATTATTATTATTTGATTTTATAATTTTAGCAAGGAATAATTATTTTAATAATAAGTTTGCATCCTATTGAGACTACATAATCATCAATTATTTCAAGAAACAAAATAATGTCCTGGATATCATGAACAGCCTGGGTCATTTTTTTTTTTAACCAAACTACATCTAGTAGTTTCTTTTACTTCTTAACTGACCTTGGGCAGCTGCTCCCAACAGAATGAATTGATCTCTGGCATTAAGAGGCCTATTTCTCAACATTCTCATTTAAGTGGTTTTAGAGGTTTTTGAAACCAAACTACTAGCTCACGGGGATAAGAATACGTTTTAACATCAATAACCAACAGGAAAACTGTTTTAAATGCTCAACGGATATAAAAACCACCATAGACAAATGGGCAAACTGAATTAGAAGAAGAAATAATTAGTTATAAATGTAAAATACAATAAATAAGATTAGGATTTTAGGGTTTTTAGAATCCCAGTTGGCTTACAGTACTGGGTGATTTCACCACCGTAGCGCACTTAAGAAATGCTGTAATCAAAACAGATGGAATTGAGTGTCACCAATTCCCATAGCAAAACATGTTCAGTGCTCTGCATTTGGCAGAAACAAGAAGCAGCCAGAGGTCTTTGAAATGGCAATAGGATCATTTGTGGTTGGTGCAGACTGTGTTTGCCATTGGCAATGTGTTTCCAAAGCATTGTGATGGGAAGCTCTGGAGCATTGTTGAGATCAGAGAAGTCAGACAAATTACCCTGTGTTCCAATGATTGCTCAGCAAGTCCAGTTGCTCTACATTTACTGTACTAGATATACCATGAATTGAATGAATGAATGAATGAAGACCTTCAAAGACATTAAAATAGTTATTATATTTAGGGAAAATATATTATAACTTGGCACCTGTACTGTTCAGTTTTCTAGGAATTTTTCCTCCTCATAACATTCAAAGTCCTTCACTCTGCAGCTAACTCCATCTCTTCTTTTGTCTCTCTGTTTATTCCTGGCAGAATCCTCCTCTTCTCTCAGAGCAACTGCTTGGTTGTAACCCCCCTCCCCACTACTACCGCTGTTTCCCTCATCAGACCAGTCAGTCTTGCTGCTCCTTATACAGTATTTGTAATACCATTCCTTAATTTCTCCAGAGAGAATCCTCTGAACGTCTTCTGAACTAAACTCAAAGACTACCTCTTGGTGCACTTGCATAACACCTGAACTGAGAACTAACCTACAGCACTTACTATATATAGCACTTACTTTACTATATAATATTACTATATAATATTTACTATATATTTATTATTAGTGATGGGCAAATTTATTTGTCTAGCTCGAATTTGCGGCCAATTCCTGTGATTCGCCGCCGGCAAATACATTCGCAAAATGCCTGTGAAAATTTACCAGAGACAATTTGCCTGCACCAATTTCCGATTTTCCCGAATTTTTCATGAAAATTTTCGAAATTCACAATTTTTTGTGAAAGTGTTCGAAATTTATGAATTTATAGTGAAAACGTTTGAAATTCACGAATTTATAGTGAAAACGTTTGAAATTCACAAATTTAGTGAAAACGTTTGAAATTCACAAATATAGTGTAAACGTTTGAAATTCACAAATTGATAGTGAAAATGTTTGAAATTCACAAATTGATAGTGAAAACGTTTGAAATTCACAAATTGATAGTGAAAACGTTTGAAATTCACAAATTTATAGTGAAAACGTTAGAATTTCACAAATTTAGTGAAATAGTTCAAAATTCACGAATTTATAGTGAAATTGCTTGTAATTCACGAATTTATAGTGAAGCAAATTTCTCGGGAATTCGCAAAAAAATGGACAAAGCGAAACGCCCCAGATTCGCCCATCACTATTTATTATTGCAATGACCCCCTGTTTGTCCTCAAGGAGAGCTATACCAATAAAAATATACATAGATACAGTGTGTATACTTTTGGGAAAAATGATAATTTGAATAAAGTAAATAATTGTCCCCTACATTTTTTAAATATTTATTTTTACTCATCACTATATTTTATTCTCCATTAACTAAACAGCTAGCCAGAATGGAAAGCATTGTTATATTTAACTCCCAATGACTGATTTATCTAAATGATCATTTCAACATCAATATACAGTAACTAGATGAGCGGAGACTGTTCTATTGGCCTGCCTATGGACTACATGTCCTCTCTGCTGACACACAGTGAGCTGGATGTCTGTAGGTTTTGTCACTAAAATGGGGACATAGTAAAAAGGTAATAGAAAGAGAACAAAAAAATGGGAGAGAATATGAGAGCATAATGTACATGTGAGGGTGGATGGAAGAAAATATGGTAAGTGGGAAATGAGGAAGAGCAGAAATCTAGGTGGGGAATGAATAGTTAAAGTGCAAGAAGAGGATTACAGGGAGAAGCAAAATCTTACATTTTGCTACATAGACAAAAAACTCCACCACCTTTATGTTTAAATGCAGCTTTGCTGGCTTTTATTTTAAACACAATCTTCAGCCCACTTGCTTCACAAAAGAAAATCACAGTCCCAATTCAAACCCTCACTGGTGTTCACAAACTCATGTTCCTCCACTTACTGCTTTCAGTCGACACACGTCCCAGAATCCTCTCTGGGGCACACTCAAGACACTCTTGTTTGTAGACCTGGTTGGGGTTTCCCTTTTCCTCTCTCTAGTCATTTTGGAGCCCTCTCCAAACTCAGGGGAAATCTCGTTTCCCAGCTGCACACAAGCACATCTCCTTCCCTCCATTTAAGGAGGTTTACATGTGGCCCCTCACATTCCTCCACTCAAGGAGGTCTCTAGAGGGAAGCTCTGAGGTGTAGTCCCACAAATCCTTTTAACTACAGCTCTGCTGTAGCTCAATTACTTAACTACCTTAAGCTTGGCAGCTGCAAACCCTTACTGGAGCAAGGAATGAAAGCCCAACCTGCTCTATTCCATTGACTCCAGGGACCCATAATCCAGTTTTTCCCTAAGCCAGTACACACCTTCAGCGATGTTTGCTGCATAAACACATTTTCCATGGAGTTTTCATTTCACCAGCCTAATGCTGGTGAGATACACACAATATTGTGCCATTTTGACACACACATATCTTACACATGGAATGGAGAGACCCAACTAATGGTTTCACATAATGGGTCTTTGAACAAATAAGACATTTAGAATCTACAATTGTGATTTACATTATTTCGTTTCTGTTCTTTTTTACCATTATAGAGTATAGAAAATAGGGGCAGTACTGTACCCCTGCCTACAGAGGCAGTCTCACCCCTGAGTGGTAGGGACACATCAATAGTTTAGAGAGTAATTGTGCCCTCTACACTAGATGAGATTAATGTCCAGTATAAGGGCTTTTTTTCTTAGCTTGCCCCAGGCAGTACTGTATTGGAAAATAGTGCCTGGGTGTAAATAATATAATGCAGAGATAAGAGTTGTCTAGAAGGAAAGGGGAAAGACAAAGAGAAAATGTTCAGGTGGGTTATTATGCCCAATATATCCATTTACCTTTAATAAATGCTCTTATTCTCAGCTAGGGTTCAGATCTCTTTTGTAAAGCATTTACGATACTTATTACACTGTGATACTTATGATATGTATTTACTTATAGGACCTGTTATCCAGAATTCCCAGGTAAGGGATATATCTATAATTCGGATCTCCATACCTTAAGTCTACTAAAAAACATGGAAACATTAACTAAACCCAATAAGCTGGTTTTGCCTCCAGTAAAGATTCATTATCTCTTATTTTGAAAAAATATAAGCTACTGTTTTATTATTACAGAGAAAAAGGAAATCATTTTTAAAAGTGTGAAATGTTTGATACAAATGGAGTCTATCGGAGATGACCTTCCCACAATTTTATATAAATAATTTTTATATAATAATACAGCAGACATATTTTACCGCTGAAAAATGAGCAATAACCTAAAAAAAAAGCATCAAATTATATTTATCTATTCTCTAGTCTGTATAGCAGTTATGAATAATGTATATACAGTAAGCAGCATACAGATAAAGTTTTAGGGATGGAAGGAAGCACAGTAGAAAAACATTTTTTAAAAACTGATTGCAAATCGGAAAATACCAGTGTAAGTATCCATAATAAAGGCTGATTGACACCAAATAGGTTTTGGCTCTTAATTTGCTACATGTTTTATGCATGAGATGGCAAAGAATGATTCACAGACCCTCCTTAAATAATTTTTGTGCGTCATTCATTTGTGCCAGACAGAAAAATGCCATCCAACATAATGTGGTCATTGCCCTGTGTTGTCCATGCCAGGTTATGCCAATATCGATCAATGCCGGATTGATTTTTATGACAAAATGCTATAGTAGTAAAAATAACTTGAATCCATTGACATATAAATGGCGGCTGTAAGAGTTAAGCTTTCTGCCTCTCAGTGGCGAATGCAATGCATACAGCATGAAGAACTGTAATTAAATTACAGTTGAGTGTATTATGAGAGGATTAAGTGGAAGCATCTTGGGCAGTATAAATTGGAAGTGTCTGGGAATGGATGTGTATCGGAGAGAGTTAATAAAAGTTGTTTCAACATTCTATAACTTTTCCATTCAGCATTTGGCACTTTAGTAGGTCAGAGATTCAAGCAGATCCATGCTGCCATCAACTGGCTATGAAAAGAAAAATAATGAAAAGTACCAAAAAAGAACGAACGTTGTGGAAGCAGATGAATATTATGACTATACATAGACCTATGTTATCATGACCTGTAGTAATGAGTAAATTAAGCTGTATCTATATATACAGGGCTGATCTTCTCTTACATTGTAAAAGTTAGCATACGGCTTTCCAGAACCGCAAGGTTATTTTTCTTTTTAACATTTATAAACCGTTAATATTTGGTGATGATACTGGATAATTCTTTTGCTCCCATGGTTTATTCAAGTTGTAAATGTGCAACTGTGACTTTTTGCTAATGAACCATTTGCTCATCTGAGTCCCTGCAGGTTATTGAAGTGTTTGAGTATTTTCTCAGGGGTACATTAAGCATGAAGGAATTTAGTAGCATAGCCAGGACTAGGACTACACATTGGTAATAAAAGATGTTTGTGGCTACTGGGGGGCACCAGTGTTACAGTTAGGGCACCACCCCTAAAATGCATTGTACACTCTGTACCATTAAAATCTGTAGACTGCAACTATTTGAGCTCCTACAACGGAGGACAGGTAGTTGTTCTTCACTCCCTGTACGCTTACGGCCATGATCGGCAGCACAGAATACAAGAGGCACAGGCAGTGGAAGGCATGTTGGCATCACCTGGAACAGCTTAGCCTGCACAGCATTCAGAATACACAACCGAGGGATCACCAGAGGATGCAAGGAAGTTCAAGGATACCCTGCAGTAAAAGGCATGTGTTAAGTATAGAGTTCCATTGCATTTGTGCAATCGTCACTCTGCACCAGGTTTTAATTTGGCATAAGATGCAGAGGGTACCTGTTAATTTATGCAATATCTATAACAGGTGCATTGAGACTACACCCCTTACCCCTTTTTCTACAATACAACTCCCATATATAAAATGTATAACATTAGCAACTTGTAACAAAACCAGTTTCATTAACCAACAATCCTTACTCACCACCAAGAGGACTCGCTGTAATCCCCAATTCAATGACTGGTTCCTGCTAGGGCTGACCACTTTTCTGACAGGACCACAGACCTAAAGAGCTATTCTTATTTTTGTGAAATACCCATTTTACTTTCCCCTGGTACCCTTTGCCAAAAGCAACAACAAAGGCAAACTATCTCATAGGGAGGGAGAAGGAATGTGAAACGTTGAGAGTTGCTGTTCCACCCACCATCCATAACCAAACGAAGAGGTAGGATTATGTCCCTTTGTGTAACCTTCCCCCTAGCTAACACCCGGGCAATTTAAAATTACCAATCCCCTAAAAACTTAGAAAGGGGCAAGCTGCCTCCTAACCAAGTCAAGCCCTGCTTCCTTGCACTGTACTCTGGGTCATTGGGCCCAATCTAATACTAGTGATGCAACTACAGAGGAAGCAGACCCTGCAGCTGCAGGGGGACCCAGGAAGTATAGGGGGTCCCATGAGACCCTAATTCATATACAATCACAATAAATATTGGTAAACAGGTCAACCTCTAGACATTTTGGAGGCCTGAAAAATGATTTGCTGTGGGACCCAGTAATTCCTAGTTTTATTACAGGCATTGAGTGCAAACTGATCTCCAATGCCATTTTCCTTTCTAAATACTGCTTAGAGTAAATTCCTTTCCCGTAGAAGTCTCCTTCTCTGTATTTGCTGCATACCGCATCTGATTACTTTTAGTATACCTGAAACATTCACAGTGGAGTTTTTCTTCCAAGTTTTGTTTACCAAACTTTCTAGTGACCTACAAAATGCAGTTTTAAACCTTAAGTAAGAAGAAATTACTGCAATTAGCGGTCTGCTGCCCCTATCTCCCTTTTCATAGTATAATATGCCTGGAAAATAATGTGTAAACCTAATAACAATCAATATGATTTGCAGCAAAGCCTAAGGCTGGGAACTGCTTCATTATAAGTATAGTGATAATTGACTGTCAATCATGCAGTGTCAACATTTCACTAATAATAAATATAAGACAGAATATGAATAAGTTTAGCATACTCTGTTATTTAACTAATAAACCTGTCAGTCACAGAAGCATTTGCCACTACTTATGCCGGTTATGGGGGCCACTGTGGTATTCATTGGTAGTAATAATAATAATATAAGGTGGGAAAAATATATTGTTTATACTTTGTAAAACTGTTTACAATACCAACATTTCTTACATCATTTTAATAATACTAGTTTTTACAGTAAACTTTTCTCACCTGTTTTTTTCTACCAGCAGCTATATCATGTTATAGAATAGCGCTTTACACACAACAAAACAGCAAATATTTCACTTTCATGTTACCTTTAAAAATATGCTCTTTGTCATTGTGCTCCTAATTAGGGGACATTATTAGAAGAGGATCGCTCAGTACCCAAGGACAGTGCAGTTTTCTGCTAACACGAGCTCCAGTCCAGGGTATCGGGTAAGAGATTATAATCTGTGGGGGTGCCTAATATTTGGTACCCCTTCCCGGTGATTTTAACTTTCCTTCAAGTTAACTACTCATGCAAAACCTTGATGAGATATAGTTTTTACTGAAATTGCTGAGGTTTAAAGAGTAAAAAAAAAAGGGCAAATTTTTATATTTCCCAACATCACTGGAGGTGTTCTATTATCCCTTGGGACAGCAAGCTATGCTTTTAATAGCGAATACAAATCTATTATATGGAAGAAAAAAAAATTAGATCTCATTAGCTCTTCGGACAGTGATCCCCAGCCAGTGGCTTGTAAGTAACATATTGCTTGCTAGTGGAATTACACATATTCTTCCAGTGGACTTAAACCAGATGCTTCTTTTTGAATTACTGGCTTGAAGCAAGTTTTGATTGCATAAAATTCAAATGTACTGCCAAACAGAGCCTCCTGTAGGCTGCCAGTCTACATAGGGGCTACCAAATGGCCAACCACACCCTTATTTGGCAACTCCAGGGACTTCTTTTTATGCTTGTGTTGCTCCCCAACTCTTTTTACATTTGAGTGTGGCTCATGGGTAAAAAAGGTTGGGGACCCCTGCCTCTTCTTAATTATATGCTTCAGTCAGTTGCCAGGGGTAGGGAATAGGGAGGAAATTATTAGAACAGGTCCTGAGGATATCTATTTAGTTTGTTTTTCAATCAAAACACTCAAGTAGTGATTAAAGTAGTGTGCCAGAGAACTGTAAATTGATTTGATTTGAATTGGTTGGTAAAAAAAGAACCGTGAAACTTTTTTAAGGCTTTATTTAGATCCCAACCTTTTTTACCTACAAGTAAGATGTCAGATGTTGAGAGTTTAGGAGAAACGTAAGCATGAAATATGTTCCTTGGTGGTGCAAATACAAGGGCTGTGATTGGCTATTCGGTAGCCCCTATGTGGACTGGCAGCCTACAAGGGGCTCTGTTTGGCAGTACATCTGATTTTTATACAACCAAAACTTGCATCCAAATCAGGAATTCAAAAATAAGAACCTGCTTTGAGGCCAGTGTGAGCAACATTCAAGGGGCTGATGAGGCACATGCTAATCACAAGACAATGGTTGGGGAGGACTGGTTTAGATGATTAAATTAAATTATTATTTGACAATAAATTAAGATTTGAGGCATTGTTTGTGGTTCCAGCTCACTACAATAAAGATATTTACCATGACCTTAATTTAACATGTCTCTGTGTCTTGGCAATTCTGGTTTGTTTTTTTCCCATTAAATATACTTGCCTTGGGCATAAGGCTTTCTGCAAATTAATTAAGTCAAGATTAATCCTTTCCATTAAGATAATCTTCTCAGCGGTATCAGGGAAAGCTTGATTCTTTGGAATGGACTAGCAATTGGCACTACTATGTTCCTATAGAGCCTGCTTCTGTCTCATTTTAAATGACAATGTAAAAATAAAAAGATGGTCTTAATTGAAAAGTCTGGTTTTAATTGATTCCAGTTATGTTCAGAAAGTCCATTAAAACCCTTCCAATAAATGTGTATGTCTTCAAGTTACATGACAATTAGAAAAACGCTTATTTTCACAGTAATATATTTTCTTGTTTCTGTGCGATGGAAATTAAACTGATTAAACCAGGACAATAAAGGATTTCACAAAAATTTCAACTCATTGATTTAAAAAATTACTGAAGACTGCAAAAGCATTTTTGTCCAAATGCAAATGTTTTATATGTAATATTAATGTTCTAGGAATTTTGGTTTTCCTGGGAAATACGTGCCTAGTTATACAAGATATATCTTTTTCAGACTTGTAATCCATTATTTTTACATTCCACATTCCAGACTATATAACCTCTACAGAAATCCGGTCAGTGATTAATTGGACAATGATGGGTAATTAAATAAAAGATACGCAGGCATAGTAACCCATAGCAACCCATCAGCAGTTTGTTTTGCAATGCTACTTGTTGATTAAGTCACTCTTAGGGGCAAATTTACAAAATTCACGTGAATGGATCTAAGTTCGATCGAATATGATCGAATTACAATCATACAATTTTTTCAGTTATTCGAATATTCAAATTTGGCCTCTTCAGTCATTGAATAACGAATTATTGAATAGATCGAATGATTGGATATTCGATCATCATTCGATGATCGAAGGAATCAAAATTTTAAAATCCTTTGAATGCCTACTTCGCCAGATTGAACCTACCGAATACCAATAGAAGCCTATGGGAACCCCCCTCCCATAGGCTTCTTTGGCCTGTTCGAATACCATTCATACGATTCAATCGTTCGAATCGTACAAATTTTTCGGAGGCTCAAAGGAAAAAGTACGATTTTTTTCGTGAAATCGAACGATCGGTATCCGATCGTACCAATTCATCGAGAAATCAAATATCGAGCAAAATTATAGCCTAAAACTATTCGATAAGCATTTGATATTCAAATGCTTATTGAATTTCAAATAAATTCGTAGGATTTTGGGTGAATAAATTTGCCCCTTAGTCTAAGTCACTAGACCTATAGCCATTGCATCCGACCTCCTTAAAATAGAACAAAGGATTACATAATCATGACTGGCATCTGAATCCATGGTTTTACATTCCTCCAGCTATGGTCTGTGCTTTGCCTTTAACAGTACCAATGCACAGCAGTGTTAGGCATATCAACCTGTGTTTCTGTCACAAACGTCCACTCCCGACGGCGGCATCTCCAAGATGGGGGAGCCCATAGCCGCAACTTATATATTGTGTTCCTGGGTGTTCTATTATTCCAGCTTATTCCTGTTACTCATCCCTGGCCTGATTCCTGACCTTGATTCCGTGCTGCCTGCATTTTTGATCCTTGCCTGGACTTTTTGTACTGTGCCTTGGACTTTCTTGAAGGGCTTCCTCCTTGATCTTGACTACCTCCTCGTAGGAGCCGCTTGGCCCCCCTGACAGTTTCATTATACATTGTGCAATCAAATAGTCCTTTCCCTTCAAGAACCTCAACTTTTGGGTTTTCAATGTTTATACCCACTCATGTACTCATGTTTTCGGTCCTAATATTTGCTTGTGTTAGCAGTACACATATGGAATCTGTTATCCCGTAACATGTTATCCAGAAAGCTCAGAATTACAGAAGAGTTGTCTCCCATATACTCCATTATAGCCATATAATCAAAATGTTTTTAAATGATTTCCTTCTTTGTAATTATACAACAGTACTTTGCACTTGATCCAAACTAAGATATCATTAATACTGGAGGCAACACCAGCCTATTGGGTTTATTTAATAATTACATGATTTTTTAGTAGACTTCTAAAGATTCAAATTATGGCAAGATCAGTTACCAGGGTCAGACTGGCCCAGCAGGACACCGGGAAAAAAACAGGTGGGCCCCTGGGCCCCCGCCAGGCCAGACCCCCCTCCCGAACTCCTGGACCAGTTTAAGAAAACAAAATTGCAGTGCAATGTGTGCCATTCAGCTCCTGTGCGGGCAAATGCCCCGTGTCAGATGGGGTCCAGGAGGTCTGAAGGGGGGCCCTGGACAGCAGGACCGGTGGGGCCGCCAGTCCAACCCTGGAAGTTACTATATCCCCAACAAATTGTATTTAGGGCTCCCCAAACATTCAGGATGGCAGAGTTGGTCATTCCTAACGCCAAGTATGGGAGATAAGGGCAATGCCTTTATAAAGTATTTAAATCCCTAGAAATAAATACTATCCTGGCACTGTGCAATAATTAAAAAATAAGGCTATCCCTCACTTAATTTACTTAATAAATAAAACTGTTTCTGATAATGATTTAACTTGCACCCTGTTCATATATAAGAAGAATATATTTGAATAGTAAAACATATGATCAAGAATCTTGAAGTAATGTATGCCGGAGAATTTAAGGCATTTCAGATAAGCTAATTTTAGGCATTCTTGGTATTTCTTTGTTTTTTTTTTTTTCGACTGGCTATGACATTCTCATTTTCTTTCTTTCTTGACCATAAAATTAATAGCTTTTGCCAAGAGAAATGATGAAGAAGTGTTCAGAATCCCAGATTCAATCAAATAACTAGGATAGAAATTATAGCTTCCTGTTATCAGAAAAGAATTAAAATAAATCACACAAAAAAGCTTAAATATGCTCATGTCTTCGAAAAATAAGAATGATGGTCCCAGAAAAACGTAAGGTGTACGAAGGACAAAGGAGAAAAAAAAAGAGAAAAAGGAAAAAAAAAATTAAAAAGAGCTAATCAAAAAGATAATAGTTATAATATAAAGATCAAAATATAAGTGCCCTCCCATTATACAGTTAGGGCGTTGTTAATTTAACAGACCCAGATTATTTTATATATATCATATTGTTCCTGAATCCTGATAACACAAGACATACAGGGTTTTAGTCTTATTTAATCAGATTAATGAAACCTTCCTTTCTCATAGTTATGAAGTGAAGTTCCACATTTATACCTAAATTAAACTGTGCTAAGTAATCAGTCATTTATTTAATTTTACATAGTAAGAAAAATAGTAAAAGTATTTCCATTGTCAGAACTGCACATACTATTTCAAAGCAAAATTATAAGCCTGAACCTAACATGGAAACAGTGATACTAGAACTCCCACAAAGATCTGTTTATGCCAGTCAATAAATGTAGGATTTTCCATGCAACAAACATATATAACCTCAACTATAATTCAAATAGTGGATATTAAAATGAAGAAGCCCCATAATAAAATGATTTGATGAAAAGAAATCATCAAGATCCTTGTGACATCCATCATTGTAATGGCACCATTACATACTGCCATTTTGCACCTGCCACCAAAGGTCTACTGACAGCATATAAGGTAAATACTACTAGAAAACCAATATAAGAATTAAAAATAAAAATTAGCATTTTGCAATTATTAAATTCGCAAACCTTCTTCCCCTGACAAATATGGTTTCGGAACTGTCGGATTCACAAAAGCCACAGTATACTGAATTCACAAAGGAAAATTTGTTTGCACAAAGGCATAACAATTTGCAAATATTTTTTCCGTTACCAACTTTAAATACATTCCCCCAATAGAGCTTTAATCATACCCTACATGTCACAAAAAATATTAAACAATAGGAGTTCCAGGATTTCTGCTCTAAATCCATTATCTACTGGGACTCAATAGTGACATGGGATTTTGAATTGTTAAAATTATTGCAAAAAGTTTATTGAATGATTAAAGCTGTTTTAGTTATTTCTTCAACTAGACTACAAGGGAAGTGTAGAAGTCCATAGGGTATGAGATTGTAGTAGGTGTAGCTCCTGTCATTATGATTTTAGGGAGTTATTTTTAAGGTACAGATGTGTTTTCTCAAAAAAAAAATATTTTTTTCATGTTTAGTTTAATTTAAAAAAAAAAATTTTGAGAACATTTTTCAAGATTTGTTATGGTGCAAAAAGTCTGAATCTGAAAACTCCAGCTAAAACATGTCGAATTCATGTAAAAGTCAGTGGCAGAGGCCCCTTTAATAATTTGAAAATGTTATTTGCCTTCATATTTTTGGGTGTTTTACACTTTTTTTTGCTTGAAAACTCATTTTTATTTTTTTAAGCCTTTAAACTTGACAAATTCAAGGTATTCAAGTTTTTTTCCTAATTGTATTCAATAGAGTTTTTACATTAGAATGTTGTCGAGAACAAGCAAACTTTCGTGTTTGTTGAAATGGTGAGTTTATTTGAGTTGGATAAAACCTCACAAACGCAACCTTTAATAAATAACCCCCTAAAAGTGTAAGTTAGATAGTTTTAGCTACAAATAGCATTTAAATTTAATGTAGAAGGACAGATTGGAGGTATCTCTGGTAGGTGATGCTACCTGTAGTATAGTTTAGGGATTATAGTTTCAAGATAATTGGGTTAATCCAAGTTTGCTAAAGGGTGTCACAGAGTTAAAGTGGGATTCCTGCAAAGTCTGTCTCCAAAAGGGGCATCAGTGTGTGATATGTGCTGCTACTGAATGTGTTGACCACTTTACCTTTACTTTACAAATTGCGTAGCGTGTGAGTACCCAGTCAATGCTAACAAATTTTAATTTTGGGTAGGGATGTAGCGAACGTCGGAAAAAAAGTTCGCGAACATATTCGCGAACTTGCGTCAAAAATGCGAACGGTTCGCGAACCCCATAGACTTCAATGGGAAGGCGAATTTTAAAAGCTAAAAAAGACATTTCTGGCCAGAAAAATGATTTTAAAATTGTTTAAAGGGTGCAACGACCTGGACAGTGGCATGCCAGAGGGGGATCAAGGGCAAAAATGTATCAGAAAAATCCATTGTTGACACAGCGCTGCGTTTTGTGCTGTAAAGGGCAGAAATCACACTACATTTCTAAACCTGTGTAATAAACTGCTTTAAAACGTCCGGCGTCTACATGCCAATCAAGTCGTGTAAAGGTTACAGCCTGTTCACACGCAAAGACGAAACGCGGCGCTTACTGCAACGCAAAAAAACGCAAAGAGCTTTAATGAATGATACCGTCAAGTGAGCAAATAATAGTTGTTAATTACTAGTTGAGCTTGTCACCTCCAGGATGTTCGTCCTGTTGGTGGCAATATTTCTGTAGTGGTGTGTTTAGCAGAGCACTGCGGTAGAAGGTAGATTACTAGCCAGCAAAGCTACCTAACCTAAAATGTCCCTCAAATCCCTGCAGACTTCTGTCCCTCCAATACAGAGCAGTATCAAGTAGATTACTAGCCAGCAAACTTACTATCAACTGTCCCTCAAATCACTAACAGCTCTCTCCCTACACTAGCTCTTCCAAGCACACACAGGCAGAATGAAAAAACGCTGCAGGGCTTCAGTTTATATTTGGAAGGGGAGTGGTCCAGGGGGTGTGGGGGTGGTCCAGGAGGGAGAGCTTCCTGATTGGCTGCCATGTATCTGCTGGTCTGGGGTGAGAGGTAAAAAAAAAGTGCCAGCTAAGACGAACCCAAAATGGCGAACGTCGCGCGACGTTCGCAAATATTCGGCGAGCGCGAACAGTCGATGTTCGCCGGCGAACAGTCCGCGACATCCCTAATTTTGGGTAAGAACACAAATACTGTTTTGAGCAGTTGAGAGGAACAGAATAATCAGAAATATCAGAATAATGTCCATCAACGTTTGACTATATTTGCTAATATATTCAAGATCTGCAGGATATAGAAGCAACTGAAGAAGGGTAGCCTCTCCTAAACTTCCCACGAGACACAATAGCTCTACATTTGAGAATGGACTGGCTCAGAGGAGTAGTTGTGGTAGGAGTGCTGGGTCATGATAGCTCCCACTATCATTATATTATATATTTTATCATGCTTGTTGCTAGGTTTTGTAATACAGTAATATTTATTATTATTGTTATTATTAAGTTAAATAACAGGCAGAAGTAGAGAGAGATTTATTTTCTTGGATTACCACATTCAGCTTGAATTTTGAAACAAGTGCCCTATTATGGCTCAGTCACACATCAGTACCATGACTGAAATGTTTATTCCATAATATGGATATAGGGACATTTTTGCAGTGTTCCATTTGACAACATATCATTGGATTCTATAATTGCTTTTTTATCTTTATACCACACAAAACAAATGCTTCAGGCACGTAGCTAACCTTGATGACCATTATGATTTTTTTTCATTCTCGGTGATGCTTTTGCAAAATCAATTTATTTGCTCAGCATTTTCTATTTCTTCGTACATTATGCAATTTAGAGGAAGATTCAAGGAGAGGCTGTTTGCTATTAAGGCTCCAAAGTACACTGAATAATCTGTGATATATGAGATGACACTGCATAAATGAGAATATAAGGAAGGGAGGCTTACTGTTAAGACACAACAACAAATGAGAAAGTTTTCTAGGTCCCTTATTTACAGTAAATACATTTTAGTCTCTACAGGGAGATATCATGAAACTACACCAGGATTGTGGATGATATTCGAATGATTATGATTAAAAGTGCATGAAGTACTGTAGATTTGAAACTAGTTATTGCAAATTACAAAATTTTAAATTATTAACTAAATTATAATTAAATTATCCAAATTTTTTGTAAGATCCAGGACCTCTACTGAAACAGTCTATAGAATGTGCTGGCATTATGTATTTTTTTAAAAAATCTAGGGGGTTGACTTATTTTACAGGGGGAAAACTGTAAATTGGTGCAGTGGCACATTATCAATCTCCAGCATTCTTACAAAATGTCCTTATAACAAAAAGTTGGAGTGAGATAGCTTTGAATAAGCCAACTTGACTATGCTGATGACGAAGATGGCTCCTGCAAACAAAGCTGGCAATTTAAGGTATTTTCACTGTGATGCAGGGGTACAATAAAGCTTTTCAAGTTCTCAATGACTTGATGGGTTGGATATAAAATTAGAATAATTACAGGGAGGGTTAAATTATCTTTTATATGTTTGTGAGAGTGCCCTTACAGTGTTTGTTTAGAGATATGAGCAATACCCACCCAATAGATCATTGCCATCTTACAAGGATGTCCGTTTTTCTTTCCACTTTTATGTTATCCTTGTCTTATTAGTCTTTTCATATATTTTAATATTCATCCAAGTTTAAAGGGATTCTGTCATGACTTGAGTTTTTGTTTCTAATTACACTGTATACACCAGCATGTGTATTTTATTGTTGTTGTTGCAATATTGGTGTGTAGGCAGCCATATTAGGTCATATTGCCTGGTCATGTGCTTTCAGAGAGAGCCAGCACTTGGTTGGAACTGCTTTTTGGTAGGCTGTTGTTTCTCCTACTCAATGTAACTGAATGTGTCGCAGTGGGACCTGGATTTTGCTATTGAGTATTGTTCTTAGATATACCAGGCAGTTATCTTGTGTTAGGGAGCTGCTATTTGGTTACCTTCCCATTGTTCGGTTGGGAAAGGAGGATGATACCACTCCAACTAGCTGCACAGCAGTAAAGAGTGACTGACGTTTATCTGAGTCACATGACTGGAGGCAGCTGGAAAATTAACATGTCTAGCCCCATGCCAGATTTCAAAATTAAATATAAAAAAGGCTGTTTGCTCTTTTGAGAAATTCATTTCAGTGCAAAATGCTGCTGGAGTAGCTGATGTGTTTTGGAAAAAAAAAATTTTCTCCATGACAGTATCCCTTTAATTATGACCAAATATTTTAAAATGTAATTGCTGACTGCTTAAAGTACTGACTGCTTAAAGAGCTTAATTTTTCACTTTGCATAGGTGAGCTAGAGGTTGTTTACTTTTGAACTCTGCTTGCTGAAGCCCAGAGCACTTGTACAACTCTGCATTATTCCCACTACTCACTAGTGTAGAAAATTGGTTGTTTAAGGTTTATTTTAGAGGAGTACAAGAGGTCCTCTGCACGCAATCCATTACCAATAAATTTAAGACATTGATACATTTTGTGCCTACAGCTACTAAAAAAGGCCTTACCCTTTAAACAAAAGCTTTTGATAACAGATTGAATGCAGAGGAACTCGTATTTGTCTATATGTATTTTGTGGTAACAGCCTCATTGCACCCCACCTAATGGTTTAAATAAATAAATAAATAAGAGGAGTGTTCCCAGAAATGTGAGGGTGGTTAGGACCTCAGAGTGGCAAAATATTAATTTGCAGAAGCAAGTTGGTCAGGTTGAAAATTCCAAATTCGTTGTCCTCACCAAAGAAAATTTATAGAAAACAACCCTGAGGTATAGCATTTCTGGATTTGATGCAAAGAAATACAGTTAAAATAATCAAAAAAAGTGAACTGACTCATCCCAGCCCCGATATAGCCTAAAGAGGAACTAATGGTCACATACTTTACAATGAGTTGTAATGGAAATCTGGAAATAATATAAATATTACACATGGGATTGGCTTAAAATATCCTGTACTGAGATAGGAGATATATATATATATA
>CM044435.1:14558705-14570019 GCA_024363595.1 Xenopus borealis | reverse complement strand
AGCCAACGTTGGTTCATGTACTGTCGCTGGGCTGTGCGCGGGTGAGGACCCTGGAGAGGATGGTGTAGATGCGCCATTGTCATCCTTGCCAGTCCCGCTGTCACGGGCAAATTTCCCCAGTCTTGCAGCTGCATCTGGGGCTTTTTTAAAGGTTTTGTTGGGGCCCATCTCTATGTCGGATGGTAAAGCAAGTCACACAAGTCTATTGTAGATTATGATGGGGTAGCACTCTCTCTCTCCGGGGGAAGGCTTGCATTGGCCAGCAGGGCCCAATAGTGGTACGTCCTCTCACATAAATGCGGTAGCCACGCTCCCGGGGGTCTTTGCGTGACCCTTAATTGGGCCTCAGGGTAGCAGGGGGCTAATTTCCCAGAATGCTTTGGATGGGTACATATACTTTTATAGAGCCCCTTTGCAGATTGATATAGCGGCTTTATTGGATTATCATCAATTCCCCTGGATAGTATTTCCCTTCCGGGTGCTGGGATATTGCTTTTATAATATTTAATATGTTGCTTCCAGGTGTAGCACACAGTAGTAGGGCCTTCTTACTTTCCCCCTTCTCGCTCGCCCTGGTCTTTTGTATCCACTCACCCCTCAGTGTAGGTCACCAACTGCCACTTATGAGCACATTCGGTGCTTCCCGGTCACTTCCAAGAGGAACCGCGCCGCCGCGGGGTCCCAGCCGGGGATCGGGATCACGCGAGGCCGCGGCTTCACCGACGCCTCTAGGCCTCAAGCAGAGTCGCGCCGCAGAGTGCTCCCAGGATCCCGCCCCGGTCCGGAGAGGCTAGCGGTTGTTTTCCCAGGTATGCTGGAGAGTGCTGAGTGGTGAAGGCAGGGTGGATGGGGTATATTTTTGCCTGGAGCCCCGGGAGATCTTGAAACCTGCGTCCACTCTGCTGCCCGGTTGGCCACGCCCCCTCAATTTCAGTTTCTATTTAAAAAAAATAAATTGACTAAAGATTTTCCCATAGGAGAACTGAATTGTAAACATTAAGCATTGAAATTCAGGGTGGAGCAGGCAGAAGCCAGATTTGGGGTCATGTAGTGTTTGTGAGATTGGAGATCTGGATGAAAGAGTTGCCAGGAAATAGAAAAAATTGGATTGTATTCTGCCAATAACACCTTTCGTTCTTCAAAAAAATGAATTTGCCGTTTTTTGCACTTTGAATACATTAAAAACACTAATAAAAATGCATTTTATTGCATATTCTGTGAATAGATACAACCAGGTAAGGCTTGGGAGTGGCAGTCATGTTTGTGTCTTTAAAAAAAAAAAAAAAGAATTGACAGAGCTAGGATAACAAATCTCTCCTGACACAGCTTCTCTATTCCAGAAGAGCAAGATAGCCCAGGGAAACTAGTAATTGAACATTCACACTATGTAATAATCATTAGCAATATTAATTAAATTGAATGAATTTAAATGTAATTTATGTATGTTGGAGGGCTGATAGGGGCTGGGATGGGGGAATCCAAATTGCCCACCCCAACCTGTTCAATGTGAATACAGCCCTGCCGAATGCAGGCAGTGCTGTATTCATGTGCTTGAGCGATCAGGGGGAGGCTAAAGGCTGAAGATCCTCAGAAGTTGCCAACAGTTGGCATCAGAAGACACCCCCCAGAACTGCTGCACTCTAGGCCTTCTGCTTACCCATAGTTCCCGCCCTGCCCCCAATGCACTTTGGCAGAGAAGGGTGAAGCCTTCAGATGTGGGCTACGTGAAACTGCTTGAAATCCTATCTAGTGATGGGCGAATTTATTCGCCAGGGGCGAATTTGCAGCGAATTCCCGCGATTCGCCGCTGGCGAATAAATTCGCGAAACGGCAGCAAAAATTCACCGCCAAAAAAAACGAGTCGCGCGTCGTTCTTGACGCAACGCGCGTCGAAAACGACGCGACGCTCGTCAAAAACGACGCGACGCTTGTCAAAAACGACGCGCGACTCGTTTCGCGAATTTTTTCACCAATTCGCGAATTTCTCTGGAAGTTCGCAAATTTTTCAGCGAAGCGAAACGCGGGAGATTCGCCCTAATCCTATCATTTTAGTTCCAAAAAGTCATACTAAAAATATAGATTTAGAGAAGATTCAAGAATTTGTGTACCCATTTCATTCATAAGTATTAAATCTGTGTTTTCCAAGTTTTTCAGGATTACTTTCGGCTGTTCCTTCCCTGCAGTCTCCGGGGAACTCTGCATGTGACTTTCATTGGGAAACAGAACAAATAGTAAATCCATCAAGTCTATTTATAATCTTGTTATCATTTGTGATGACCCAAAACCTTACTTAATTCCACTCATAATGTAGGTCATGGTGATACAAAGACGTGCATTCCATAAACTGCTATATTCTGAGTTACAGCGCTTGCATGTGAAGCGAATTAGATTAATATCTCCAGGGCACATAACTCAATCCAGCAAGTTATTGTTGTACAACGTAGCATGCAGTGCATTCAATTCTCTTTTATTGAATTTTCCAGCTCTTTGCATATCCTCTCTTGTATGACATGTGGAGAACTCAGAGATGCCATTTATTTCCCTTGTTGTTTGTAGCTGTACTTGTCCTTAACAGGGTATCATATCACCATGCCTAATTAGTTTGCATATAGAAGCCTTAAAGGAGAGCTATTTCTATTCTATCCTACAGGTCCTTCCCAAAGACAGACATGGTGGCCCTCCAAACCCCACTGTGCAAAATGTTGGTCCAAGGCAGTAGGAGCCTTTTTAAGCTGTCGGTTGTAGTTGTTGCGGCCAGGAAGAAGTACGTTGGGTGGGTGGCCAGGGAGAAGTACATTGGGTGGGTGGCCAGAGAGAAGTACATTGGGTGGGTGGCCTTGGAGAAGTACATTGGGTGGGTGGCCTTGGAGAAGTACATTGGGTGGGTGGCCAGGGCGAAGTACATTGGGTGGGTGGCCAGGGAGAAGTACATTGGGTGGGTGGCCTTGGAGAAGTACATTGGGTGGGTGGCCAGGGAGAAGTACATTGGGTGGGTGGCCAGGGAGAAGTACATTGGGTGGGTGGCCAGGGAGAAGTACATTGGGTGGGTGGCCAGGGAGAAGTACATTGGGTGGGTGGCCAGGGAGAAGTACATTGGGTGGGTGGCCAGGGAGAAGTACATTGGGTGGGTGGCCAGGAAGAAGTACGTCAACCTTCTATTGTAAAGTACTTTAGCTCTCTTTTTCATTGGGGGTATGGTAGTTTCCATTTATCCTTCCTTCGTCATACGATCTCTGTACAATTGCCACTTTGCCAACAACATATCCTTTTTTTTACCCCCACATGATATGCAATGAGAACCAGATAAAGTACAGCAGATGGCCCTTGCATACCAAATGCAAAATGGGTTTATTTAATGCAAGTGTGACCAGGGCCTTGATCTATCCATCTATAAAGATTTTTTTTTATTCTTCAAAATGGGGCTCACTGACACTGACAAATGCTCTGTAAAGCTATACATGTAACACAACGGTTAGTTACTTTTAATTACTCTTAGGTCCTCTCCTCTTCCAGTCTCTTATTGAAATCAGTGCATGGTTGCTAGGGTAGTTTGAACCCTAGCAACCCAATTGCGGAAACTGCACACTGGAGAGCTGCTGAATAAAAAGCTAAATAACTCAAAAACCATAAATAAATGAATATTAAATGCAAATTGTCTCGGATTATCACTCTCTTCTAAAAGTTAATTCAAAGGTGAACAACCCCTTTACAAAATTGTGTTAATACAATTCCTTTCAATGCAACCACAAGTGTGGTTGTGGTGTAAGTGAGCAGTAATATATTTTATTGCAGAACCATTTAAATACTGAAGAAATGCTTAAATTATAGGAGAAACTTGTGTTTCACAGTATGCAATTAACAATAAACACTACAAGGCTTATCAGGAGAAAATAACGTGTTTTTGCACTTCACTCTCATACACTTGGAAGGCCCTGGCTCCTTAAAGTGAATAAATCTGGTGCCTTAAGTATCCTGGTATTGTTATTTAGTACAAAAATGAATCCCAGAGGCCTTGGACATTCAGATGTTATAAATGATTCTGTACACACCATCAACCTTAGTAACAAAGCAGAGTGGAAAGCCAGGGATGCCCTTTAGCTGAGAGAGACAGTTCAGCAACAGTAACAGAGTGCAGAGAGTGAAGCAGCTGGACTGAGATGTGCTGCAGCCACTCACCAGGAACAAGAGAGTAAGGGCCCTTACACATGGGCGTTTGTTACCTGCGCTCCCCTGCGTTCCATTTAGCTGCGTTCAGCCTGCGATGAACACATGTTCAGAAGCAGCATGTTGTGTCTGAGCGCGGGTAACAAACGCCCATGTGTAAGGGCCCTAAGTCAGGAGGCCAGGGTCAAACACAATTCAGACTGTGGTACTAGCAATTAAAGCAGAGTGAAAAATGGTGTGGGCCCAGTCATACACAGATCAGGCAATAACAAGGACAGAGTTAATAACAGTCCAGACCATACACATATAATCTCACCCAGTCTAAGAATTCCCAGGAACACATGTCTCTAAGTAATAAACCTACTTGCTAAGGCAATGCGCCCGAGTGGGCAGGACCTATAAAAGGCTTCCTCTAAATACTGATTGGTTGCTGCCCAAAAGCCATTTAACCCATACCTTTGCAGGACTGAATTTCATGAGGGGTAAATGTGTGTCCCTATGGTGACAACCTAATTTATGTTATAGCTGCTAAAAGTTTCCTGTTGGGCATTTATGTATGTATGTATAACTTTATTTGTAAAGCGCTGTTAAAGGAGACATATAGGATAAAAGAAAAATACCCTAATTTTGGAGGCATTTATAAGGAATATATGTGTTGCTTTTATATGGTGCTAAAATGTAATATCTTTAAAAATTGCCGCTGTATTGGAGCTCCCTATAGATGTTCTCTGGTCCTAGTTACAAATGAAGGGTGGGTGTGTCCTAATGGTCCCTGCAAGAAGCACAGTAGAAGGGGAGCATCCAATCACAGGCCTGCACATAATCAAAGACTGGCTTCAGTTCCCTATGAGGTCCTGCTAGCTGCTGATTGGGTCCTGTCCTACAGTGCAGTGAGCGGAGAGCCAGTGGCATAACTACTCCCTCCCCCCTGTCGGGCCCTTACCTCTATAAATCTCATGCTGGAGTATTGATGGCACGTGTAATGTATAATCTCCCCCTAGATAACTGCCTGCCATAACCATTTTTGTGGCTCTGATAGGCCCCAAGGGGATGGGGACCCTGGTGCAATTGCACCCCTGGTAGTTATGCCACCGCTGAGAGCTGACAACCAACCCTGCAAAGTCTGAGAATTCAGGGAGCAGGAAATGGAAGAGAAGGGTGGGATTGTTAGGGGTTTTTGCAGAAATATTCAATAAATCAGCATGAAACACTACTTTTTAAGCATAATTCTTCTATATCTAAATGAGTATTATGCACTGAGGAGCTCCCTGCCCCATAGAGTTTACAGTCAAAGTTTACTTTTTGACATGCTCTACAAGTCACCTGAACTTGTTCACATATCACAGGGGGCACGACCATCTGAAACCTTGTAGTCACGGTTGCCACCCGGCCAAGCCAGTAAACCACCGGAGCTGTAATTACAGAAATACTGTAGTGCAAATCTTCTTATACAAATGTTGCATAAAACACCTCTGTTAGTAAATGAGAGCTAATAACTGCTTAAAGGGCAAGGAAAGTGTAAAATAGAATAAGGCTAGAAATGCTGTATTTTGTATACTAAACATAAACATGAACTTACTGCACCACAAACCTAATCAAACAAATGATTTATGCTTTCAAAGTTGGCCACAGGGGGCTGTCATCTTGTAACTTTGTTATATATCTTTGCAAGACTAGACTACAAACACATGCGCAGTGTGGTCTGGGCTTCTTAGGGGTCGTCATAAATGATCAAAAAACAAAGCTGCTTGAGTTCTGCATGGCTGGTAAGTAAGGCAGGGGCTCCTCCTGCTGTTCATAAGTATGATTGTTTCCCTGCCAGGAGTTAGGGACCGTCTGACAATTCCTATCCACAGCACTATATGAAGGGAGAGTTTCACTGCATAAAAACGATACACATTTTTTAATTAAAGTATTTTGGAGATAGATTTCTTTTTCATTAAAGAAAGTAAAAATGGGATTTTATTTATTTGCCTTTCCTTGCCCTTTAAAGCATACCTCCCAACATTTTGGAAATGCCCCATAATTACCATACCCATTTTACAAAATTTGCCAGGTTATTAAAATATGAACACATTCTTGTAGTTTGTTTTATTACAGTTTTACTAATGAAGGTGACTTGCCCTTTAAGCTGTGAATCTAACTTCTCCCAAGAGACAAAACTGTTATAAATTAAGTATCTATTCTGGGATCTCTGCCCAACTAAGTTAGAAACATTTGATCTTTTTTGGCTGTTCAGTGCAAAGAAATCAGGACTTTCACTGTTCAGCGCAGAGAAATAGAGACTTTATTCCATTCAGTTCAGAGAAATTGGAACTTTCCAGTACCAACGCGGGACTGCAGGTTGAGCTGTCAAAAGCGGGACTGTCCCGCTCAAAGCGGCACACTTGGGAGGTATGTTAAAGACGTGACAAGAAAATAATGCATATTAATATGATATATTTCCCCTTTAACTGTTGCATGTCATAAGTGGAATTGCTTTCGATATAAAGAATGGACAATGTAAAGTCAATATACTTTTTTGCCTTATGCTGCAGAAAACATTTTTTCAATCCGGATTTTTTCCTTTTCCTTTCAATCATTCTTAACAATGAGAACAGATTAGACATGTTTTGCTGAGTAGAAGAAGTCTAAGCAATGCTTAATCACAGTGCTATCCTCATTAGACTCTCTGATATTGAAGGAATCTTTTCCAATCTACATAGTCAATAATACTACAGGGTGACCTTGCACTGATTGATTTCCAAGTATTCTCTTTGTATATAGCCGCACGGTTACTCAGCATAATAATGTCTTAGCGGTTAAGGACGTGAAGGGCAAAAACAAATAAGAATTTTTATAAATGGTATCATTGCAAATTAAATATCCAATAGGTGTTTTTTTAATTGCAGAATCATTTGCTTAAGGTTGGGATTTTGACTATTAGGACAGCACAGTAACACAGAGATAAAGTTGCTGAGGCTAAAATATTTAAATAATGTAAAAATGCCCAGGCAGACTGAAAGCCTTTCTGTTCTTTCAGTAGCACATGCCCCTATATCTAATAAACACTGTAGCACACCCTTGAGTGCACTTTAGCTGTGTGAATGATAGTATGTGGCGGGAACTATTTCTGTTGTGTTACGGACCCACTTGCACCTGAGCAACTCCCTGCACCTCCCGGTACCTTGGATGCTCCTCTTTTCGTTAAAATATCCAGGTCACAGAGATTTCTTTGCCAACATCAAACAGTTCAAATGAAGGGATTTTACAGGCACTTTGATGTAATTCAACATAATAGGAGAAGTTTCCCTGCTAGAGACGGAATATGCAAGGTATAGGTTACTACACTCCTGATGCGACTCCTCCCAGAGAGTAGAGCACTGTGCATAGGGATCCTCAGCCTAGGGTCTTGTATCTTAGCACCCTACCTGACCTCAACTCACCCACTGAAGTCCATGTACTATTGGTTCACATACCTTAGGATCCACAGGGTCTTAACCACTCCCCCCTCCATTCCCCGAGCCCTCCTCTTGCTCCTAGAGCAACTATGACAAAACTTACTATCAACAGATAACTCTAACTTTTACCAAACTGCAGCCCTGGGCCTGTAATACCTCCCAGAGAGGTGAGGTCCAAGTTAAGAGATTGAGCACATGGGGCTATACCCCTTTATACTTTTAAACACTGCCATCTACTGGGCAACACGAGCCTTTGCCAAACTACAGTTGACCCAGGAAGGGAGACATAGCTGTCTGGGTAAATCTGAAGGACCACTTTAGGCATCCAAAAACACAAGGGGAACTGCTTGAGCTAGCCATACCTAAACCGCAGGATCCCTAACACTCTGCCCAGGTGCAGTAACCCCGACTAACCAATAAGATGCTTGTTTTTAAGCAGGTGACCAGTTAATCTTACGTTCTCATTGGTTGCTATATGTGATTAAACCTGTAGCAAGCATTGCACCTCTTATTACATAAGGCAGCCATACAGGGCCCAATCTGGCGAGTGCATAGGGGACACACAAAAATGCCCAGTTCCCAAACTGACTGATATCTATAGTAAATGAATACTTGTCAGGATCAGTTGACTATAGTACATGGAAAAAGAAAAAATCAGTATGTGTACGGTCTTCTTTTTCATTAAATAAGCAGAAATAGGCAAAGGAATTGCACTGGTACCATTAACAATGACAACCAGTGAGCAATTAGCTTTGACCAGACTGGAAGTTAGATAAAAAGAAAATGTTTGGTATGTTACAAAGTGTTACTGAACTGGAGCAATTTAACCACAGTGTTAGTAAAACTGTAACTTTGAAAGGCCAAAATGTAAAATTCTGTATTTAATGCTGAATGCAATATATAATAATACAGACTCTTCACTCTCCTAAAATCATGTAAAATCATGAACGTACAATGATAATAATCATAATAATAATAGCAAACAGTTAAAAGCAGGCACACCACTTCAACACAGCTTTCTGCCACATTGCACACCCCCTGTCCACTGAGTAGAGACTGAAGACAGATGGCATGGACTATTCTTCTGCTGTTACACAACAGGTGTGGGACCCGTTATCCAGAATCCTCGGGACCTGGGGTTTTCCATAATATGGATCTAGAAAATCATGTAAATTTTTTTTAAAACATTTAATTATTTGATTAAATTGGGAGTCTATGGGAAATGGCCTTCGGAGCTTTCTGGACAATGGGGTTCCAGATAACAGATCCGGTATCTGCACTAGCAAGTCCCACTTGTTCTACCAGTGTCTTCAGAAGCCTCCCTGCTCAGAATGCCAAACATACACCTGCTCTCCCCATACAATCTGCTGTTTGTTTTCTCTTCGATGTTGACACATACAACACACATACAGTATGTGATGGTCTCTAAAAGAATACCTTTCCATCCAAGTGTTATATGTCACCAGCAAGATAAATTATCTTCATTGCCGTAACTTCTTCCAAAAATGGCTAATAAATCAAACCTCTGTTAAAGTCCCTTCCTCAGTCCTTCTAGGAAAATGTTGGGGCATTCGCTACTGAGACTGAAGATCCTGTATGAGCAACTGAAAATTATAACTAGCGTTTAATTGAATTCATCTATCAAAGCTCTTTATGACTGTAATGGAATAGTCATGATGTGCTGTCATTTTCTATTTCTATTAAGCCTTTATTTTGTTTTCAAATCCCATAAGCCTAATGTATTGAAAGAAAGGGACATTTGTCCCATGAGTTGCAGTCCAAGACACGGCTCATTGTGCTCCCAGAATATAGTGTAGTTGAGTCTTAGTCTTCTTACACCTGTATAACAATGGCCAATGTAGTCAGTAATGCAAAAATGAGCAGTCTAGCATTCCTCACAAACTCACATACCCTCTGGACATGTTATTCCCTGTTTCAGAGGAAATTATACTGTGTCTGTAAGGCCATGGATAGATCCATATTTAAATGAAAAATAATGCATATTCCTTGTGCATTTGCAGATAAAATACATTGGAGTTCAAGTAGCTTTACAGACACCCAAATCTATAAAGTGTCCCCACAACAGAAATCACCTCCATCATTACTGTATACAAGGATGGGAGGGTGGGGGCTACAAAGGTAAAATGGTAACTCTAGTGTAACTAATGAGGATGCACACCATGGGGATTATGTGCAGCAGGGGCCTGGAAAACATTCAAGTGGGGGGTCCTAAGCCCCAATGTTATGCCCCTAATGGTGACCACTTCTTCCTGCTCTGTCCACTTAACTCTAGTCCATCACCCCTTGGCCAAACCCGAGATCAACTACAACACTCCAAACCCCATGACTATCTTTAAAGGGCAAGGAAAGGCAAAGAAATAAAATCCAATTTTTACTTTCTTTAATGAAAAGGAAATCTGTCTCCAATATACTTAAATTAAAAAATGTTTATCGTTTTTATAAGAAACCTGACTGTATGCAGTGAAATTCTCCCTTCATTTAGTGCTGTGGATAGGAATTGTCAGACGGTCCCCAACTTCTGGCAGGGAAACTATCATACTTATAAACAGCAGGGGGAGCCCCTGCCTTACTTACCAGCCATGCAGAACTCAAGCAGCTTTGTTTTTTGATCATTTATGACGATCCCTAAGAAGCCCAGACCACACTGAGCATGTGTATGTAGTCTAGTCTTGCAAAGATGTATAACAAAATTACAAGATGACAGCCCCCTGTGGCCAACTTTGAAAGCATAAATCATTTGTTTGATTAGACTTATGGTGCAGTAAGTTCATGTTTTATGTTTAGTATACAAAATGCAGCATTTCTAGCCTTATTCTATTTTACACTTTCCTTGCCCTTTAAGGAACCCTTCCTAGCCCTGTAACTGACCTGTCCCTCCACCTCCCTTTTTCAGTCCAGGGGCCCACATATAATTAACAGTGGATAGCTCTAATGCTGAGCTGCACTAATACTCTATCTGAAATTAATCGGTTCCACTGCTCAAAGGATTGAATACACTCTAAAAACTGACACTTTTATCAGTTTTTGAAAAGTTTCAATAAACATAAAACTATGCTGAAATGCTGGGAATCCTTCTGGGTTCCCCAGTTCAATGTTTGATATATATTGAACAAAATCGTTCAGCAAAGTAATTTGTTCCATTTGCTCATTTCTGTCCATAACCCCATCATATTACTGTCTGCTGTTATTCCTTTACAGGTGCAAACTAGTGTCATTAGTTTTTGTTTTGTTTTTTAAAATTGCTGGAACTTTGCTGCCATCCAGTGGCAATAGATTTAATGTCTCTATTCGCAGCAAGGCAATCTGCTGCCTCCTGCTCATTTATACAGGTTTTGGACCTGTTATCCAGAATGCTCAGGACCTGGTGGATAATTCATTCTACCATGATCTGGATCTTCATACCTTAAGTCTACTAGAAAACAATACAGTCATTAAATAAACTTAATAGACTGATTTTGCTTCCAATAAGGATTAATTAGAGTTTTGTTGGGATCAAGTACAAGCTACTGTTTTATTATTACAGGGAAATCATATTTAAAATTTTGTATTATTTGGATAAAATGTGGTGCATGGGAGATGGGCTTCCTCTAGTTCTGAGCTTACTGGATAACGGGTTTCCAGATAACAGATCCCATAGCTGTAGATTAGATAGTCCTGTACCTGCTGTCATAAGAATAAATAACACTTAA
>CM044435.1:14534268-14556354 GCA_024363595.1 Xenopus borealis | reverse complement strand
TATATATATATATATTTATTTATTTTTTAAAAGCTAAGATATGCAGGGATCAGCTTTCTGGGGGGTAAAGCAGTTTTTCAACCCGGAGATTCAGCTCTACTAGTGCAGAGAGGGCATTTGCACGCTCTGCACTAGCGCCGTGGACCCCCCCACCCCATGTCCTGGCACTGAAAAAGTGAGCACCGTGGGGAAGGAGGGGGCGGCAAATTGAAGGCCGCCTCAGGCGGTGAAATGGGCTGGATCGCCCCTGCCTACCACCTGTCTCCCCAAAACAAATGAAAAGTAAATATAACAACAGTTCCAACCTTGTGGTGATTCAAAATCTCTCTGTATTCACACAGGCAACTTTCCCTATGTCTTTCCCCTCAGACTGAAGCTCTACAGTCTGGCTTGAGCTGCCTATTTAATTAACCACCTGAGATGCCTCAAGACAACTAAAAACACCCAGGCTGGACTAACAGTCCCGGAACCACTCTGTTTGGAACCTGGGTCATAAATAAGCTCCGTCCCAGACATTCCCAGGTATCCTAGTAGTGACCTCACCACTATATATATCCATTCTGGCTAATGGATCTTTCCATAATTTGGATCTTCATACCTTATGTTTACTAGAAAATGTATTTAATTTAATGTAAACATTACAATGGCTTTGCTTCCAATAAGGATTAATTATATCTTAGTTGGTATCAAGTACAAGATATTGTTTTATTTTTACAGAGAAAAGGGAAATCATTGAAAAACATTTGGATTGTTTGGATAAAGTGGAGTTTATGAGAGACCGCTTTTCCATAATTCGGAGCTTTCTGGATAATGAGTTTTTGGATAACGGATCCCATACCTATACTCTAAGGGTAGGAAGAAGGTGCTCCAGAATAAAAGTATAACAAGTTTCAGAGGAGAAGAAAGAACCTCATTTTACAGGGCACTCTACTATTCTCTTCCCTGTGGCAGAAAGAAAAGGGTTAAAATGTAATTTTTAATTTAGTTAAAAACTACACACGTTCAGAACCAGTTAAAATATATAATGCATTCCCTTGTTTCAGGAATACAGGGAACAAGCTTAATTGCAGCACTCCCACATAGAGTATTTGCCTGAATATATTCCCAACACCTTCTAACTCATGAGAAATGTGTATCTTTCTTCTTCTCTCTGATGTTTATTATTTTGCCATAAAAGCATTTGCCCAAAGTTTTCATATTACCCATGTGATCCCCTGTTCTCCTCGGGGAGGGGGCTGATGTATTTGAGCAGCAGTAGTCTCTAAATGGCAGGTTGAGAAACAGACAGTAAGGTTAGCAAAACGATAGTCAGGTTTAGGAATTTCAAGTAACAATTACTTACAAAAGCAGAACGATCAGTGAAAAACATGACCATTAGAACTTTTAGGAGTTGATTCACTAAAACTCAAATTAATCTCAGTTTTTTATAAAAACAAATTCAACCAAACTCCTTTCCACGAATTGAATTCATTCATCAATCATTTTTCCTGAAAAAATCAGAGCAGCAAATCTTCACGGCAATCTCGGGTGTCAATTTGTATCGTATTGATTTTTTGCTGCAAAAACTTTATTTGTTCGCATTGTCTTGCGAAAACCCAGATGAACCTCAACCAGAAAAAATTTAGGTTGAATAAATATCTTGATAAAGGGTCCTGCAAGGCCCGAAACGTTGCCACATTTTTTGTCTGCTCATATGTCTTCAGTCAATGAAATCACTTTATGCAACATTCAGCCTACGGTGTGCTACAGTGTACTTGGACTATTTTATGGATTATCTGACCAGTGACAGGTTGGATCACACACTATTCAAGCACCTGTACTGAAAGAGAATACAATCGCTTGTGGCAAGAGCACTCTGTTATTGAGTGGAATTACTCATCATGTCTAAAGACATGGTGTTAAGGTACCTGGTGTTCCAGTGGTGCACTCCCTGCAGGAAAGCCCACAGTAGTCACCCCTTCCTCCTTGATGCACACATCCATATTTCACAACCGACATGTGATGTCATTGAGCGCGGTGCAAATTTTAAATATTTAAAGGGCCCTTTACCTACAACTCGTTGCCCAATGTAAGTTCTATTTCCATAGTTCCTGGGTGAGTTTATTCTGCTCTGATCTTGATCCTTGCCTGTTCCTGACTACTGCTACTTTGTTGCCTGTACCAACCTTTGCCTGTTTACGGACCACTCTGTGGATTCTGCCTTTGTACTGTGTATTTTTGCTTCTAACCTAGGCCTATGCCCCGTCTACAGATCTTGTACTGTATTGCGCAGTTGGCCTGAGCATCGACTACATTTCAGGTTCCCCATTATTCTACTATATGTTTGGTTCCCTAGCCTGCTCAGAACTCTCTTCTTGGTCCTCTCACATCTTTATGGTCTTTACCTGGTGGCATCTGAGTAGCTAAGGGCTCCTCCCAAACTCAAAAACGGCTACTAAAGGCAGAAGAGTGGGCCGAGACTGGGTCCATGGGGTTAGTTCTGAGTTTGGGATACCCTACATTACACATGTCCTCTCATACTTTGATTTTTTCTATGGAAAAAGATCCACTGCTATCTGTTTATAATTTCCTGTATTGTATTTATAAAGAGTAATCATGTTCCCTAAATGTGCCTTGACCCCAACCTTGACGGTCTACCCTCATAATTTAAGTCTTCCATCCCTCAAACCAGTTTAGTTGCACGTCTCTACACTCTCTCCAGCTCCTTTATATCCCTCTTGAGGACTGGAACCCAAAACTGCACTGCAAACTCAAGGTGAGGCCTTACCAGGTATGGGATCCCTCATCCAAAAATATCTCAATCATCCAGAATCTAGTTGTAATTTTAAACAAACCAAATAATTATAGTCTTTGGGCAATATGACACAGTTTTCAACTAAAACAGAGTACTGTGATCTAACTCCACTGCAAGCTTCTGTACCAATGTATACCAGGCATATTCTACATTTTGCTTAATATCTACATCCCTTTTTTTATACAGCCAAACCAAATCAAGAAAAAACAGCAAGACATGCATTGGTCTGAATCTGATTTATTAAGTGTGATTACAAGCTTTCAAAATTATAAACTAACACTAAACAAAGATAATCTTTTGTGAATTTTTCTGCAAATCTTCTCAATTGCATGTGGATTTTATATCACCTAGGGAAAAAACAAAAATTATTAAGAATAAAAAATTCTTAAAAGCATTTTAATTATCCTTATCTTCTTATAGAAGACTATCACTAAATATTTTCTATCCTATACCTATGTTTATTTCATGTGCAGAATACCAAATTCGAAATTCGATAAGCATTCGATAAGCATTCGGCTATCATTTTGCTCGCTATACGAAAAAATCGTGAAATTTCCTTTGAGCGTCCGAAAAATTTGTATGATCGAACGCTACGATCGTACGAATGGTATTCGAGCAGAACTTAGCCTCATTCAATCGAATGATTGAATTATCGAATATCTGATCATTCGATCTATTCGATATTCGATGATCGAAGAGGCCAAATTTGCATATCCGATTTCACGAAAAAGTCGTATTTACGAGAATTCGTTTGAACTTCAATCATTTCACGTGAATTTCATAAATTTGCCCCCAAAGGTTACTTTTGGAAAGCAAAATATTGTGATCAAATATTTTAAGTTTTAGTTATAGTGTTGAATTGTTTATGTTTGCAGCTACAAATTAATGGGCATAAGTTTTTGTCCACTACCTTTTGGACATTTATAATATTTTGGAAGTTTAATTCTGCTCATTTGCCGCTTAAACAGGTTTTATATTTTAACATATACAGTACCAATGTTGACAAGAATAGTAATGCCTGCAACCTCCTACAAGGTTTACAATGAATGAATGATAAAGAAAGAGATAAAGGAGTCCAGTAACTAGCATGTAAAGGCAAGGCATGGATATCTTTGTTGCTAAATTTCTTGCCATTTCTCTTGTATTTATTAATTATATACATATTGTGGTGATATATTATCATGCACTGTATATTATAACAAATGCAGGTACAAATATAGAAATATCTATTAATGTACCTTTTTATTTGCCAGTTAGCGAAAATAGAGATGAGTATGGGTCCATGCTGGTGCCACTTACTTGTGGATTACTATTCAATCCTCCATTCACACTAGAGCTACCCCAACTAGACTGGAACCCTGCTGCTGGCCCTGCATTTATACCAAGATTTAAAGATGCTTCCAAGGTGCTGTCTGAATTTGGTTGCCAATTACCATAAACTGATCCTGTGCTTTCTGAGCGAATATTGCTATATCCATCATTACTACTCACCGGACTTAAAATATTTCCTACTAAAGGCAACTGACTAAGAGGATCAAATCCTAAAACTGGTTTTAGAACACCTGATCCTACATTGTAAACGGATTGCACTGCATCTAAAAGTCCTGAACCAGATGCTGTTGGTGCTAAAACAGTTGACAATCCCCCAGTTGGATTTCCTGCTATTGGACCTAGAAGACTCGTTGTTACACTTTTTGCAATGGGACCCACTCCACTTAAAAGTCCTGGACCAGATCCCCCATTTGGATTTCCCATTACTGGTCCTAGAAGACTTGATTGTACACTATTTACAAGGGGACCCACTGCATTTAAAAGTCCTGGACCAGATCCCCCGATTGGATTTCCTACTAATGATCCTAGAGTTGATGTTACACTATTTACAGCCGGTAACACTCCATTTAAAATTCCAGATCCCCCTTTTTGATTTCCTGTTATTGTTGACAGAATACCTTGTGTTAAATCATTTACAGATGGTACCAGTCCATTTATAATTCCCGCAGCAGTACTAGATCCCCCTTTTGGATTGGTTGGTGCTACTCCTAAAAGGTTATTTACAGTTGATGTCACTCCATCCAAAATCCCTTTACTAGACTTATCATTATACCCCCCTGCTGGACTTAAAATATTTCCTACTGGTCCTAACAGATTCCCAACCAATCCTGCATTATTTCCCAGGACTCCCTGAAGAAGCTTTTTCACTGTATCTAACAGCCCATTCACAACACTGGGATCTGCGGCTGGCACGGTTGTAGGAAATTCTTTATTTCCACCAAGTATGGGAATGGGAGCACCACCCTTTAAAAAGAAAACACAGATAAACAACAAGCAAATTACTAAAATCATAATAGCAAATCATATGAACAAAGCAAAGTAGAAATTATATTAATGTATTGCATGGGTTTTTCTGCCTTTATAAAGATTTAGATTTTCCTCATCATTAGATGATCTGGTAGGTCAGTAGCTGCTCTATATTCACTGCTTCTGAAAAAGAAGTATTCACTCTTGCCTGAAAATGTATCATAAAAGAAGTTTGGGAAAAAGTTTGGTTTATTTTAGTACTTATGCTTACATAGGTGCTTTCCATAGAAAATGCTCTGGCCAACCACAAAAAAACTTGCCTTGCTTTATTGCAGGGATTCTAGATATTCCCTCAGAAGTAAAGCCTCTGCCCCATAAAGCAGGAACAATAGCCATGTAGCAGAATGGCTAATTAACATTTACTACACTGCTGTTTGGAATATATATGAGGTGGAGTTAACAATGGGGCATACACATGGTCAGGCCAAAAGGTACTGGAGCCCAAGGCAAGTACCTCTTACTCCCACCCGCTCACCCTTGACTCACCACCTTAGTGCTGCCACCCATTCCACTAAGTCCTTACTCACCTTCAGTCACACTTCAAGAAGGATGGAGTAAAAATTAATAAATAGACAATATTTTTTATTTGCATCATCCCCTGGTTGCCCCCTGCTCTGCCTACACTTTCTAGACATGGCTTAATGTTACATTAAGGATTTTATCCAGTGGCATAGACAATATAGATCAAACCCAGTGCTTCTCATGTGTCATTTTCCAGCATCAATACCACCAATGTATGGTGCTTTAGCAGATGAGGAGCAATGGGTTGAATACTGTATGGGTTTGACCCCTGTCACATTAAAGGTTGGTCTATCTATGGACTGTTACAGCATCCCTTCAGCTAAGGAAAATGTTGCTGTTCTTTTAGTTCCAGTGTAAAAGCTTTTTTTTAAAGTTTTCAAATTATCATCTCTTACCAGAAGTCTAGAAGATGTTTTTGCAAGAAGAGGGGCCTTTAAATAACAAATAATTAAAAAAGCAACAATTAAATTACTCATAAGTACAGTTGTTTTTGGATTCAAAATTTTACTCTCCTGATATATAACATTTTGTTCAATATTTTGTACAATATTATTCCTGCAAAGACAAGATGCTTCCAACCTTATATATAAAGAGTCACAAGAACTCCTAGAAAACTCCCCAGTGTTCTAGCACCCTAGGAGTCCTTTAACAATACTGCGCAAATTTGCCCATGGCTAGTAACCAATGGCAACCAATCAAAGTTTTGCATTCTACCTGCATCTGCCTGAAAAAAAGGCAATCACTGTCTGGTTGCTATGGGTTACTGCCCACTGGCAAATTCACCTAGTAAAACTAATCATATATTGCTTTGCAAATTGAGTGACTATTTTCAGTTAAGCATCATTGTCTCATTAGTCTCATTGTCAATAGCATGGAGGCAAGCATTTATATCATTTCCCCCGAACTTGCATGCCACTTGTTTGAATCTCTACAAAAAAATACTAGGGGCAGATTTACTAAAATTCCCATGAATGATTCGAAATTGATCGAATTTTCAAAAAGATTCGAATTTGAATTTTCGAATATTTTTGAAGGTCACTTCGACCATCGAATTTTGAAAATTAATTCGATTCGAATAATTCAAATAAAATTCTATTTGAATATTTGAATATTCGTCAGTCAAATAACTTGCCCTTTAAATTTTTATTCAACTGCCTAGTTCGCCAGATTAAACCGACCGAATTGCTATTAAATTTTTTAAACTTTTTTAGATCAAATTAAAAAAATTAGATCAAATGGTTAAAATCGATTCAAACGATTTAATCTCCTCCTTGACCCAACCCAATCGCATGAAGAAATGATTATTATTTCTAATATAAACAATTAAAAAAAAAAAAACAACTGGACTTGCTGAACAAAATTTGAATGAAGACGTTTCACTGCCCATCCAAGCAGCTGCTTCTGAGTGAAACGTCTTCATTAAAATTTTGTTCAGCAAGTCCAGTTTTTTTTTAATTACTTATATTAGATATACTATGACCTGGATGAATGAAAATCTTCACAGTCATAGGGGCACATTTACTAAGGGTCAAGTGAATATTCGAATAAAATTTGAATTTAAAATCTTCCAATTTCTTAGTAATTTTGGGCTACTTCGACTATCAGATAGCCCAAAATTCCATTATAATTGAAAAAAAAATTCCATTTTTGAATTTCGAAAATTCAAAATTTTTAATTTCGAATTTGACTATTCGCCACCTTAAAGCTTTTTAAAGCATTTTAGCCTATGGAGGACCTCCTGAAAATTTTTCTAAGTCGTAGGAATTCAAAGGATTTTGCGCAAAATTGTTTCGAATCGTTTGATTCGAACAATACAATCGGAAGATTTTTATTCGATCGAATACAGCTGTTTTCGATTGAAAGCAGTCATATTTGCTCGAAAATGACCCCCCCAAAAAATTTGATGGTCGAATTTCGACGTTTTTTTCACTTCCAAATTCGACTGTTAGTAAATCTGCCCCTGAGGGTCGAAGTGAATTTTCGAATAAGATTAAAATTTTTAAAATTCAAATTCGTAAGTAGTTTTAGGCTACTTCTACCATCAAATAGTCAAAAATTCGATTCGAATTGAAAAAAATTTGAAAATTCGAATGGTCAAAGTACTGTCTTTAAAAAAATTCGACCAATCGCCACCTGCCGCATTGCCATTTTAGCCTATGGGGCCTTAACAGAACTTTTTTCTAAGTTTTGGCAAATCAAACGGATCTATTCGAAAACCACCCAAAAATTTTTCGATTGGTCGAATTTCTAATTTTTTTCTATTCCAAATTCGACCAATAGTAAATCTGCCCCATAATGTTAATTATTATTTATAATTCATGTATGTGATGTTGCCCATAGCAAATAATCTGATATTTAAAAGATAAGTGCTGATTGATTGCTTTGGGCTACATTACCAGTGATGTTTGTCTCCAATCTTAATAACTACACCCCCCCCCATGTATTGTTATCACATCCTCTCAAGCACATACTGGAAAATCTGATTCTGTTATAAGTGGACTCCTTTTGACAATTCATTCTTCAACTGAAACTTACAAAAACAAATCTTACCAATGGTCCGCATGTAGATACAACGTTGGTGGTAGAACTGAAAACAGTCTAGAAAAAAAGAAAAAGAATATTTTATATATATATATATATATATATAAATGAATGAGTAATAGCTGTGAGCTGATAACTGGGGAAATGCTTAAATGGAGATATTTCACCGCTGTTCATTTCCTACTCCCTCATGTAGAGCACTCCGGACAGGGTTAGTTCCTCGGAGAGGGTTAGTTCCTCTAAATAATCCCATACTTAATTATTATCATATAGAAATTTGCTATAGAGACCATCTGAGAGTGAGAGTAGAAGGATTAGCAGATTGGGGGATTGCTAGAAAATACAATGACCTCATGTGCTAATATTTTACGTTTTTGTTATTTCTAAAATCCCATTAGGAAATTATCTCTGTGATCAGAGAGAGACAGATTTTGTTTGTTTTTTCCACTAAAACTGTTACATATACAATACGTTGTAGATTTGTTAAACAAAATAAATATTTTGTAAAATACATCAAAGGAAGCTCCCCACTCTCATTATCAGATGAGAACACAGGCCTAGTAGAAGCTTAACGGGAACATGTAAGTTGGTATAACTACCTGGGGGAGAGAATGCAGTTATTTTTCCATTATAAAGGCAAAAACTATTTTACTATTTTTTATCTTATTTTTTTTTATAAAAAAAAAAGTTTTGTTTTTCACTGAACTTACTCCTTCCCTATAAACAAAGGAATTTGTTCTAAGGTGAATAAGGACAAACAAACAATAACCAGCAGCCATTGTTAGGCATTAAGATAAGGAGTAGATCACTATTCAAAAGGCTTATTTTGTAGATAGTAACTTGCTTTAGTAGTTTTTTCTTTGTTCAGCAGAACCAGGGAAGAAATGGTTACTAATTAAAAGTGTTTTTTTTGGGGGGGGGGAGGTTTTCTTAGTGGAAGAAATAACACAAAAAAGTAAGCGTAAAGTAAATATTTTTTAATTAAAGCAAAAAGCAAGCTTTAGTTTTTACTGTACAATGGTACTGATATACGTTACCACGTATCCAAATACTGTCTGCATTAGTCCTTTAAGTTCTCCATTCATGAGATATGGCTGAAACAGGAAATGTGAAATAAGAAGAAAGAATATATCTAATTTACCAACTATATCTTAACTATCAATGAACATGATCAAATAACCGGCTAGGGTGAGGGCTCAAGCCTTTTCTTTGTTAAATAGAGGATAGATCTGACAGCACTCAAATACAAAAGGATAGTGCCCCTTAAAACATATACAGCATTTTCTTCCATATTTTTTGAAAGTCAGGAATGTGTGTTAAAAGACACATTTGTCAAATCAATTTTGAAACGGATTGCATTCAAATAATGCCAATAAAGGTTTTATACTTTCATTAAATCCCAATTCTAAATATTTTTCCCATGTTACTATGAATTGGTAATGTAATAATACCAATTATTGTAGTTGAAACAAATTGTATATTGTAAATGCGCATTTTAAGTAATGACGAATTTGCCCCACAGAGTTACTTAGAATAAAGCTGAGCCTTGGCTAAATCCCCACTCGATACAACCATATGGTGTTATAAAAATAATAATAGTAAGGTTTAGGATTTTGCAGAAAATTGTGTGTTCTATACACTGCTTACTTACCAGGATATCTGCAGTGGTGCAGTCAGCCAGACTCTAAAAATGCAATTTTAACAAAGTTTCATTTAATATTATAATAAATGGTGGTCATTATGTGTAAGCATATGCATAGAGGCTAACTTTTTTTTTTTTTTAATTCTAATAAACTTTAACAAATGCTAATTTGTTTTTATTAGGGTTGCACCGAATCCAGGATTCAGTTTGGTATTCAGCCAGGACTCAGCCCATTTTCTGCAGGATTCGGATACAACCGAATCCTTGTGCGTGGTCGAACCAAACCCATAAAATCATGTCTTTTCGTCACAAAACAAGGAAGTAAAAAAAACTTTTGCCATGCACTTTACAATTCGGGGGGTCGGTCGAATCTAAAATAGTGGATTTGGTGAATCCCTAGTTTTTATTTATTAAATCATTTGAATCTGAAAAACCTGATCAAATAAAACTATGAAAAACTTGAATGCAGTGGAGTTTATATTCTAGTCATTGTTTTCAATGGCTCTACAGATTCTAAAATAAATAAATAGATAAAAATTGCTAATTTTTTAGCAACTCCTAGCAACGACTACAAACTACTACCAAATTAAAATTAATTGAGCTGACAAAATATCTAACATTCAAGTTTTGGTAGCTCATGAGTTTTAGCAGAAAAGCTTAGTAAAAATTTGAATTCAAACTTTGGAAAAAAAGCCCTTTAGATCCGAATTTATACATTTTTTTAATTCAATTACAAAAATTTTGATTTGGGGCGGGGGAAATGTCAAATTTGTATATTAAAAGTTTCAATTTCTTTGTCAATGATGAATCTCTTAAACATGGTTTGGTTAACTTCAATTTAAGAACATTTGCTACTGGGTAAACTCCAGTTTAAAAATATTTGTGATCAGGTAAACTCCAGTATGAAAACATTTTCGATCTGTTTTATTTTTTACTTGTGATTATCTGGAAATGTGGCATAAACTTGATTAGATATTTTAATAAATCTACTGAGTAGTGCAATAGTCAGGATAAATTTGGAGATCCCATTGAGCAAGGACTGCATTGGTGCAGTCTTTGCCCCAAGGAGCCAACCTGATTATTGTTACTATTGGACAAAAAAAAATCAAGATTGTACAGAGCAAATCGTTTTATGACTCCAATACAACAATTCCTTCTTTATTATATTCTCCTCAGTTAATTTGGTGAGTTTAAATAATTTACCCCAAGGTTCTGTACAGCTTTGGTCACTGGAACAATGTCTCCTGTATCCTGTACAAACAGAAATAAGTACATCTTCAGAAGAATATGCAATAATATACAATAAACACAAACTTATTATGATGCAATAAAGAACAAGTATGGATGTCTGATCTTTTTTAAGACTCAGGGGCAGATTTATCAAGGGTTGAATACGACCTTCGAAATTTTCACGAAGTAAAATCCAACGAAACCGAATATCGAATTCGTAGGATTTTACCGCTATTCGATCTATCGAACGATGGAATAGCGATCATCCGATTTCTCAAAAAAAAATCATACCAAACATCTGATTTCATGAAAAAAATCGTACGATTTCGTAAAATTGGATGATTTCTATTCGATCAAAAAAAACTTAGAAAAAGCCTATGGAAGCTTCACATGGGCAAATATAGTAACTCGGTAGGTTTAATCTGGCGAAGTAGGTAATCAAATAGATTTTTAAAGGGCAAGTACTACGACCATCGAATGGTTGAATGATTTTCTTATTCGAATCGTACGGTTTATTTGAATTATTCGATTCTATCAAATGATTCATTCAAATCATTCGATTGAATTTAGAAGATTCGATTGTCGAAGTAGCCCAAAAAAAAATTTGAAAATCAAATTTTTTGCATTTGAATCCTTCACCTGAGCTTAGTAAATCTGCCCTTTAAACACTTTCAACCATGGTGACCTCAGGTTATGCCTCACTCACAACCAGGACTGGACTGAGAATCAAAATAGGCCCTGGCATGTCAGGTACACAGAGGCCCAATCAGCCCACATAGAGGCCCAAACAGTCCCCACCAGCCCACTAAATACTGACTTTCTATGGCACATTATAGCAGCCCATCTGGCATTTGCCCTAACCCACAGATTGCCAGTCTGGGCCTGCTCACAACAACTAGAAAGGCCTTTTTTAAATATGACTTAAAAGTGAAATGAGTACCATTATGTTGGGCCAGTCACTAACCTTGCTCTCAAGGTTGGCGCACATCTTCCATAAAAATCACCACTGTCCAAGTGAAAGGGCACAGACACAGTACTGTGTACTGAAAATGGCCTATAATACTGGTACAGGACTGTACACAATCACCCAGTGCTGTACAAAAACTTACTAGCCAGAGCAAAAGGTTACCAGCTGGACTTATTAACTGATGCTGCAGGTACAAGTGCCCTCAGACTGAGCCCATACAGGTGACCGTTACTGAGCATTCGAAGGAGCACACATGTATGTCTTGTTAGCAGTTTCTGTAGTGCTGTCAACCTGATTAGTAAACCCATGCTTAATTTCCATCATCTATAACCTGAACCTATCCTGTACTTGTATATAACATCTCCTTATGGTTAGCCAACTGCAGAGAACGGAGTAAAATATTGCCCTTATAGATAACAGATAATAATAATAATAAAAATAATTAAACTCCTCAGTGACATCTCCTCAGTACATGGACTTGGCAGGTTCGAGATGGCGGATTTTAGGATTCAAACTTAAATCAAATTAACCCCTATGTTCAATAAAAGAATAACAGGTCTATCCATACCATATATTGGTTATATGCACAAAGGACTGCCATCAGATACTTCATAGTTCCTGGAGCATCACTGGACTGCAAAGCAAAGAAACACTTGATTAGGCAATTTTTTTCAAATGCTTTAAATTAATTATTTCTGTATAAAGTTTTTTTTTATATACTGTTTAAAAAAATAAAAAATACTGTGATGAACAGTACAAAAATGCTTCTACTTACCACTGAGCCCCTTATACAGGGCAAGTCAGTACATTTTTTAACACAGTAGCTGACACAAGGTGGTAAAGCAGTAGCTGGAGAAATAAAAACCAAAAATTGGCATTACATGGTTGAAGACTCCAAATTCAAAAGCATTAAAGAAAGTAGTTCATCTTTATGTTAACTTTTAATTTTTTATTTGTGGTTTTTTAGTTAAGCATTTTTATTCAGCAGCTCTCTAGTGTGCAATTTCAGCAATCTGATTTTTAGGGTCCACACTATCCTAGCAGACATGCACTGATTTGAATAAGACACTGGAATATGAATAGGAGAGCACCTGAATAGAAAGAGGAGTAATTATAAAGCAGCAATAACTACATTTGTAGCCTTCAAGAACATTTGTTTTTAGATGGGGCCAGTAACCCCCATTTAAGAGCTGGAAAGAGTCAGAATTAGAAGCCAGACAATGCAAAAACTATTGAAAAAACAAAGAATGAAGACCATTTGAAAAATTGGTTAGAATTAGCCATATTAGCCCCTTCAAGTGGCTAAAAAGCACTGCATTCATGGGTGGAATGGAGAGACCTGCAGCTTCGAAAACATTTTCAAGTTGAAGGGAAGAGTGCAAAATACAAAAACCATAGCAGTTTGTGTTTTTTGCACTTTGCCCTGCATGTAATAAATGAACGCTTTTGGTGTCTTTTGCCACCTTTATCAAAAGAGATGAGACTGTCCATTGTAAGTACAGTGAAATTAAATTCACAGAGGGTAAAGGACTTGCATCTGTGAGCACTAAACTCAGCTCCTTGCCCCTTGTGCCAAGTGCACCATTAAAGGATCTGAGCACTGTTGACTATTAGTGAGAATAGTCCTTAAATCCAGTTTTTATTAATTAGTCCTTTTTCAGATTAGTTAACTATCCAGTTTAGCTTGGGGGACTATACAATAAAAATTTCTGTACTACGTTCCCTGTTCAAAACTAGACTAGTACATAGTATTTCCAAGCAAGGTGTAACTTACCCAAGCAGGAGCTTGTAGCTACTACAGCTACTACACAGAAAAACAAGGTGATCTTCATACTGCAGTACTTGGAGACCACCTTTCCGAACTGAACTATTGGTGCAAACCACTGCAATAAACCACACAGCTTTCGTTCAATTTATAGAAAATGAGACCGGCAGATAATTGTGCCATGCTTGTTCTACATCAGGTGACGCAAAACATGAAATTAACTTTGAAATATTAGAAGTCTGGGACAAATTATACATTGGAAGTGTGTATGCCAGTTTGTCATGGTGTGTAATAGACGTAATGATAACAAATTGGGTGAATGTTTAATGTTTGTATTAAAAAGAGCTGATAAAGAGATTATATGGCCGAGGACAATTGATTCTATTAAATATGGTCTAAAGATGCCAAACAGTGAACATGTACCAGTGGCTAAGGTAACAAGATACATGACATTTATGTACTATATGATAAAACCTATGCTAGCACTTAAAATATGTCCCCCATATATATATATTTTTATAAAAACGAATGTGGTATTGAGACAACATAACGGAGTGAATGGTGGACAGTAGCCATGCTGCACTTATTGCTAAATATTGTGGGAATACAAGCTTAGGGGGGGGGGGCTTTATGTATTGTTTTATATTCAACATAATTCACTCGTATTCCATTAAACTTAACCAAAAGGTTCAACAGAGTCATAGTCATGTTCTTTTAAACCTTAGCAAGCAATCAGCAAGTACCATATACTGTAATGGGTAGCTGCTCAGTGGCATAACTACCAGGGGTGCAATTGCTCCAGGACCCGTTCCCAGGGCCCACTGGAGAGGCTAGGAGAACTCCAATGTGCAATTCATAGGGGGAGAGCCAATACTGCACCAGGGCCCACTAGTGAGTAGTTACGCCACTGTAGCTGCTAGAAAATAAAACATCTGATTGGTTGCTCTGGGTTACTAGACCTTGGGTTATTAGAGCTAAAACTCTAATAACTATAGACAACACATTGTGGCACCAGACACCCAGTAAATAATACACATTCACCACCAGAATAAGCAATGGAGACACAAGGTAGTAGAAAACTCCTCAACAAGGAAAGTCTTATTTACTGGCAGTACAAAATGGTAGGCAACTGCCCCACACACACACTGAATACAATCACTAGGTTTGTTCCACATATTGGTGCTCCTGTGGAACAAAATCTTTAACAGCATGGTGATTTGGATCTCAAAGCTGTGGCACCAGCTTATTTTACTTTCCCAGTCATCAGAATTCAATTTGAGCAATTATAGCAGAATTTCATGCTACTGCTCATGCGTCACAGCACTGTAATTCAAACTGCCCATGCTGATGTTATTTTTCAATAAAGAAGAACTAACCCCTATAAATAAACAGGGCTAAAAATGCCATATTTTATAATACTGAACTTATTGCTCCAGCCTAAAGTTTCAGCTTGTCGATAGCAGCAATTATCCAGGACTTCAAACTTGTCACAGGGGGTCACCATCTTGGAAAGTGTCTGTGACACTCGCATGCTCAGTGGGCTCTGAGTGGCTGTTGAGAAGCTAAGCTTAGGGGTCATCACTAATCAGAAAATGAGGTTCCGCTGTAATATAAGCTGATGCTCCAGGGCTGATAACTGTACAAAGAACCATGTATTTTAAAAGTGAAGTTGATGTCAATTCACTTTTCAAATACACAGTTGTTTGTACAGTTTTCTATGATCCTTAAGAAGGCTCATAAGTAGGGGCTGAAACATCGCAATAAACTCTTTTTTTTCACCATGAATAAGACCAGTGAGTATGGTTATTGACTATAAATTATGTATGTGTTTTGAATCAGCGCACAGGCATTATTTGCTATTACTCGTTATGCACCAGATTCTGGACCTCTATATGTAAATATACATACATATAAAAATTACATTTACTTAGAAGAGTGACAAAAACAGAGCTAATTGTCTGAATTTTTAGAACTAAGAGATTTGTATTACAAATAAACATATTACTTCCTACTAGTTCATCCACCAGGTGTCACTAAAAGACATCCAAAAATGATATATTTACAGCATATGGCTTAGAAGGATGACATGCACAGAACAGAGGGACATTATGGACAGGGATAGTGATGGGTGAATAAATTCATGAAACGCCAGCAAAATTTCGCCTGGAGAAAATTCGCCAGCGTCTCGTTTTGGAAGCGGGAGTCAGTTTTTTGGACGCCGGCACCCATTGCAGGCGTATTTTCTCCAGGCGAAATTTTGATTTCCGTCACCGATTCCCCCTTCACTAGACGGTGATAAATTACTGGAGAGAAGAAAGAAAAGAGGTCGTTTTATCCTCACTTATGGGTCTTTCATTGTTTGTGAAAAAAATATTTATAACATACTGGCCCTTTTTTTTTTTAAATTCAGGCAGTTTTATTTAACATACAATATCGGTTACAATATTCCATACAATCAAGCATTGTTGTTATACATGAAGTCAAGCAAAGATTAACATATGTAGATGTTTACATTTGTTACAGATCCTAAGAGCCACATGGAATAAAGGCTTTTTAAACTGAAAATCCTTTCTGGAGCTGTGTCATACTTCATATTGTTTGCTATATCGTGCTGAGTGCTGACTAAAAAAACTTTCCAGATGTTTACATTTGTTCTGTTTTGTATTTACTTAATAAAGACAGTTACATTACTTCATAATTAAATGTGTGCTGTTTCATTTATCAAGGTTCATTCTCCAACCATTTTCCCCATATTTTCTCGTGCATTTTAGGACTGCCTCTGGTTTTATAAATTAAGGCTTCAATACCACATAACTGTTTTATCTCTGATACAAATTGTGTTACCGTAGGAGGAAGAGAATCTTTCCACTTCCTTGTGATTAATTTCCGAGCCATAAACAGACATTTGCAAATAAACATGCTCTGGATGCTTGTAAATGAGTCTGAGTCCTATGCCAAACAAGCAGACCTTTTGCGTCCTAGGGACTTGTGTCTCTAGTACCTCATCTATTTTATTGAGAATTAGAAACCAATACTCTTTCAAGTTTGTGCATTCCCATATCATGTGTATTAAGGAGGCCTGTTCTATATGGCATCTTGGGCATTCTGAGGAGGATGCAGGAAATATTTGATGAAGTTTTGCTGGGTAATAATAGGCCCTGTGAATCAAATAGAGCTGAATCATCCTGTCTCTGTAGTTTAGTGACACCAGTTGTGTGGAGGATAAGAGTTCTTCCCATTCTTCCCCATCTATCTGTCCTATATCTTGCTCCCATTTAGTTTTAAGTTTTAATAGTGGTGGCTCACACAATTTCCCATGAAGATATTTATATATACCAGATATAAGGCCCCTGGATGTGCCCTGGATGAGTTGGTCTAATAAGTTCGAGTTAGACACTTGAATAGGTAGTATCTTATTCTGCATGCATAAACATCCTTTTATCTGGGAGTACTGTAACCATTGATGTGTGGGTAGTTGAAAATTTTGTCTTAGTGTTTCAAATGGAACCATCTTGTTGTTTTGCCACACATCACTTATTACAAGTATCCCGCACCTCTCCCATAAAGGTTATACTGGCCCTTTTTACTATAAGAATAAACACATGGTAAATCATTTCCAGACCTTAATTCATACGAGTATAGAAAAGGTAAAGATATAGGAATTGGGGTTACAAAAAGTGGAGGAGAAATGCATTAAATGCATACAGTTATAATAGGATATTGTCCTCCCTGTGTGTACTTCTATACATTGTACTTTTATTTATATTTTATGCATTGTACAGAGCTACGGGTCCTTTTAGTAACTTTTAGTATAACGAGGAGGGGGATATTCTGAGACAATTTGCATTTTTTATTATTTGTGGGTTTTGAGTTAATTCGCTTTTTATTCAGCAGCTCTCCTGTTTTCAGATTTGTCAATCTGGTTGCTAAGGTCCAGTTTTCCCTAGCAACCATGCAATGACTTAAAATTTAAATTCTTTAATCAGAGAAACCATTATCAGTTACATGCAGCTTTCATCTCCTGTTGGGGAGAAATGAAAGGCAAAACTCACCTTTTCACATTTCTTTGGCCATTATACCACAGTATGAATATCCAAATTCTAGAAAGATCCCTTATCCAGAAAACCCCAGATCCTGATCATTCTGGATAGTTCTGGAGGTTTAATAAAGGGGCTCTAGGTTTCAGCAAATCATGTAAACATTAAATAAACCCAATAAGATTGCTCTGTCTCAAATAAGTATTAATTATAGCTTAGTGTGGATCAAATACAGGGTCCTTTTTTTATTACAGAAATCAATTTAAAACATTTTTAATTATTTAGGGGTCTGTGGAAGATGGCCATCCTGATATTTGGAGCTTTCTGGATTTCCCTGATTTCATTTTGGCAGATTTTACTTCTCACTACTGTTTTTTTCTGGTCCCCTGAAAAACATACATTTACTGCACTTGGAAATGCACTGTAGACGGAAGCCAATAAAATGCCCAGATCTGATACATATTCACACATATTTTTATATTTTTATTATATATTTATATATAGTGAATTTCCAAAAAAACCAGCACTCCCAATTGCAAAAAATCTTTGTGATTTATTGAATCATATCTTAATTTGGATTAAGATATGATTCAATAAATCACAAAGATTTTTTGCAATTGGGAGTGCTGGTTTTTTTGGAAATTCACTATATACATACTTTTTACCGTGCACCCCGGCTATGCCAGATTTTTTTGCTTTGGAGTGCTGATACTTCCCAAGAATCAATATATATATATATATAAATAAATGTATGTTTTCTCTCACAAGGACAGTATTTGGCATTATTATATAGCATAATAGATTTTCTGGACAAGAGGAAAGATGTTATATCTCCCTATTGTCTCTATATGCAACTGCTGGGCATGAGCTAAACATATTGATTTTCCAGGATTATTTAGAACATTGGAATATTTATACAAGACAGATTTACAGAACATAATTTTCCATTCCTAATCTAGGGGAGCATTCGTGATTTCCTATGGATGACTATAACCCAATGTTCTGCAAAAATAAATGTTATTAGTTATTCTACATTGTAAGTGTAGCATTACAAGCTTGCATCAGAAGCCACTTATGTCATAGTTAGTACTTGAGCTCATTAAGTAGAACAGGTTTGCAAACTAATCTTCGTTTTGGCCTGTGTGTTTATTTGCTATGTAAACAGTACGCCATTGAAATGTAATTGAAAGACATGCCTGTTACCATCTCAAACTATTTACCAGCCCAATAAAAAAAAGGGAAATGTGAAAACCAACTAAAGGAAGGCAGCATGCCAGTGTAATGGAACAGGATCAAACACTCCTGATGATTATTGGGAAACATAGTAATACACATCTAATGACTTACACATGCTTTCCATACAAAGTTCTATACACGATTAGAAATGATATGTATTCTTGCCACTTAATCCAGCAGTAACTGGACAGAAAATCAATTAAAGGGATCCTGTCATGGGAAAAAAACATTTTTTTCAAAATGCATCAGTTTAATAGTGATGCTCCAGAAGAATTCTGCATTGAAATCCATTTCTCAAAAGAGCAAACAGATTTTTTTTATATTTCATTTTGAAATCTGACATGGGGCTAGACATTTTGTCAATTTCCCATCTGCCCCAAGTCATGTGACTTGTGCTCTGATAAACTGCGATCACTCTTTGCTGCTGTACTGCAATTTGGAGTGTTATCACACCCTCCCTTTCCCCCACCCAGCAGCCTAACAACAGAACAATGGGAAGGTAACCAGATAACAGCTCCCTAACACAAGATAACGGCTGCCTGGTAGATCTAAGAACAGCACTCAACAGTAAAACCAATGCCCCACTGTGTACTATTCAGTTACATTGAGAAGGAAAAACAACAGCCCTGCCAGAAAGCAGTTCCCTCCTAAAGTGCTGGCACAAGTCACATGACCGGGGCAGCTGGGAAATTGATAAAATGGCTAGCCCCATGTCAGATTTCAAAAATGAAATATAAAAAAATGTATTTGCTCTTTTGAGAAATGGATTTCAGTGCAGAAGTCTATTGGAGAAGCACTATTAACTAATGAGTTTAAAAAAAAAAAAAAAACATGTTTTCCCATGACAGTTTCCCTTTAAATTTGCTGACTAGAAATAATTTAGATAGGCACCCTGTTATGACCAAGGAGAGTGAGTTCTAGGCAGGCAAGGGAACCGCATGTGGTACATGAACAGAGAACAAGTAGTGTAGTCAAGGGATGGGACAATAACAAGGATCAGACAATACTGTACCAAATCAGAAGCATAGTCACAGGCCAGGGTCAAACCAAGCAGGAACATGGTACACAATCAGGATCCGAAAATGTAGTGAAAAACAGGCAAGGGGGTCAGGACAGGCAGAAAGCCAAACACAGATATCTATATCATAATTGCAACCAGGAACTATATTGGCCAATGTTTCAGGGCAGAGCAGGGGTCTTTATAGACAGCCTAATGGTTACACTGATCACCTGGGGCCAGATTGATAACAGGTGAACCAAGCCATGCCTACTTGAAATTGCAAAGTATAGCAAAGAAAGTGAACCAGGGCCTGAGCTGTTGGCTCACATAGAGCAGTGGTAATTCAGACATTGCAGAAAAACCAGTTCCCTGGCTCAACTCCAGGCAGGGTATTACACGCCCTCTGCTTATTTTCCGTGTTTGAGGAACATTTATAGAATGTCTTGGTTTTTTGTTCCAAGCTTAAAGAAACAGAAACACCAAAAAAGTTAAATGTTTTAAAGTAAAGAAAATATCATGTAGTGTAGCCCTACAAAACTGTTCATATAAACAAGCTGCTGTGTAGCAATGGTGAAAAATGGTTATATGACACAGGATAAGTAATGAATAACAGATAACATCATGTTCTACAGAGCTTATCTGCTGTGTAACTTGAGCCTTTTCTCCTTTGAATGGCTGCCCCCATGGCTACAGAACAGCTTATTTATATAAACAATAGTAGTGTTTCTGAAGCAAACACTACAGTTTTACCAGTGCAGGGCAACACTGCATTATGTTTTTATTACTTTAAAACTATTTCATTTTTTGATGTTACTGGTTCTGTAAGCCATTTAGTACCTGGTAGTGTTATGGTTAACTATTAATATATATATATATACATATATATATAAGAATAGTGGATCAGCACTCACTTATTGATGGTGAAAAAATACTTTATTGCAAACAACTGTGCATCTTAATTGTTTCGGTCCCACTTGTGGAAGCATTGGATTAAGATGCTCAATTGTTTGCAATAAAGTATGTTTTTCATACAGACAAATACAAGAGGTCCTCTGCACTAAGCCTATTATCAATATATTAAGGACATTGAGCAAATTGGTATTAGTAATAGGTTGGGGGTGTAGAGGGCTTTGTGTATTTATCTATATGAATTTTGTTTTCACAGCCTCATTGCACCCCCGCTTAATGGTTTAAAAAACTAGTGGTGAGCACAACTTTCCCTTGTTTGTTAAAATCTATACAGGAGCAGTGGCCAGGTCCATGTTTCAGCTCCCACCCTTACCAGCGATAATCAGGGGCAATCCTGGCCCCTCCGCTGCCTGAGGTAGCTTGCCATTGCTGCCGCCCCTCCCCGGTGGGGGGGGGCCTGAGGGTGGCAGAGAGGGCCAGGATGTCAGCACAGAGTGCATAATTGTGCTAGACTAGAAGAGCGTTTAAAGTACCAGGAGTGCCATTTTTGCAGCCCCTGGTACCTACTGGAGCGCTGCGGATTTCTCAACTCGCCTCATTGGTGGAGCACCGCTGGCTATAGTCAGGTGATCCCATTGGTGTCTAATAAAAGGGGAGACAATTTTGGTAGTTTAAACCTTGAAAGCAGCAACTAAGTTGCAGGTAAAACTAGGGTTGCCACCTGTCCGGTTTTGACCCAGACAGCCCGGTATTTTGAAGGGCTGCCCGGGTCAATGCTTCCTGCCCGGAAAATAAGGAAAACCGGGCGTCATACCGCCCACCGACATCACGGGCCCGCCCACTGACATCACGGGCCCGCCCCCCTGTCCGGCTTCAGCCACAGGGAAAGGTGGCAACCCTAGGTAAAACTGTGTAAAATTTATAATGAAGCAATAGAATTCTTAAAGGAAACTATACCCCCAAAATAAATACTTTATTCAAATTAAGTGGCAAATTAATTAATCTTATCAAACTGGAATACACATTTAAAGAGGTCCTGTCACCTTGAGACATGAGTAAAATATTTCTTTTCCATCCTTAGTTAA
>CM044435.1:14470845-14511222 GCA_024363595.1 Xenopus borealis | reverse complement strand
AATCTATCTTTTTCAGACTATCACCCACAATGGTAAAACACGCCACAGCGTTTTTTGGGAATTACAAAAAATGTGACTTTTTTTTTAACCTCATATCTATTGTATTGTACTTCGCCTGGTCTGAGCTGGCGAAGTTACGTCTAGCGTAAGTGCTAACGAACAGCAAAAAGTTGATCTTAGTGAATTTGCGTAATTACGATCCTTCGTCAGTGTGCAACTACGCCTGGCGAAAGGGTGCGAAGTTGCGCAAGTCTATCTACTTCGCTAGCGTAAATTCGCCAGAGACGGTGTTAATGAAAATTACGATTTGACGTCACGCTGGCGAATTTGCCGCTTCGCGCTTTAGTGAATCTGCCCCCTAAAGTGCTGGCACAAGTCACATGACCAGGAGCAGCTGGGAAATTGACAAAATGTCTAGCCCCATGTAAGATTTAAAAACTAAATATAAAAAAAATCTGTTTACTCTTTTGAGAAATAGATTTCAGTGCAGAAGTCTACTGGAGCGGCACTATTAACTGATGTGTTTTGAAGAAAACATGTTTTCCCATGACAGTATCCCTTTAGGTTAATGCGTCCATTGTGCTGATTAGATTGGACTGGCAGGATTTATGGATGGTCCTTCTCTACTCTGCTGATGCAACCCCTCTCACAGACTGACAGATCCTTGTAGAAAAGAGTGCCTGGTGAGGCTACAAATCACATTTATTGCACTGACTTGTGGTGTTTAACCTTTTCCTTGACATAATGTGCAAAGTTCATTTTGCTATGAGTTTTGGGTTATTTAAACATGGAAATGCCACCACGCCATCCTTCTATGAGTTTTGGAGTATTTATACATGGAATTGCTACTGTACCATCCATTTATGAGTTTTGGGGTATTTATATATGGAATTGTGACTGTGCCATACTTCTATTAATTGTGGGGTATTTATATATAGAATTGTGACTGTGCCATCCTTCTATGATTTTTGGGGTTTTTATACATGGAAATGCCACCACACCATCCTTCTATAAGAGTTGGGGTATTTATACATGGAATTGGCACTGTGCCATCCATCTATGAGTTTTGGAGTATTAATAAATAGAATTGTGACTATGCCATACTTTTATGAGTTTTGGGGTATTTATACATGGAATTACCACTGTGCCATCCATCTATGAGTTTTGGAGTATCAATACATAGAATTGCAACTTTGCCATCCTTCTATGTGTTCTGGGGTATTTATACATGGAATTGCCACTGTGTCATCCATAGTTTTTATGTCTGTATACGTGGTCATGGCTCTGGTCTGCTTTTTGCCTATTGTTTCTGGTATTATACATGAAATTAATTATTTATAATATTATTTGGTCTGTATACAAGAATTCCATATATAGTGAAACTTTCGTTTTATCCCAGGCTTATTTCACAGTGTGAGTATATATAGGTGAGTTGTAAAAATGTACTTTGTCATAAAAGTAACTGAGAAGAAATATCTGGCCACCACCAGAGCTGTACTGGGGGTAAAAAGCAGCCCAGGCAAATAAAATCAAAGCTGCCCCCCCACCCACACACAGACACACACAAATACACACACCTAGAGACACACAGACATAGAGACACACACAAACACATAGAGACACACACGAACACACAAAGCAACACAGAGACCCACACAATGACACACACACACACAAAGACACACAGAGACACACAAGAACACACAGAGACACACGCAAATACACACACATAGAGACACACACAAACACATAGAGACACACAAGAACACACAGAAACACACATAGAGACACACACAGAGGCACATAAACACATAGAGACACACAAGAACACAAACAGAGACACACAAACACACAGAGAGACACACACAGAGACACACAAAAACACACAAACACACAGAGAAACACAAACACAGAGAAACACACAAACACACAGAGACATGTACACATACACATAAAGATGCACACAGACAGAGAAACACAAGAACACACAGAGACATACACAAGACACGCAGAGAAACACACAGAAAAACTCAAACACACAGAGAAACACAAACAAATGAGAAACACAAACAAATGAGAAACACACAGCGACACACACAAACACACAGAGAGACACACACAAGCTCCCCTCCCTCTACCTCTCTCCCCAGAGCTTTGTGTAACAGGACTGGAACTCTCTGACTCCTCCCATCCTGGTTGCAGGCCAATCAGAGTGATTTTGCCTTTCCCTAGCCAAGAAGAGGGAGGAGCTCAGCGTGTGTGAAGGGAGAAGCAGATAGACAAATACAAGAGGCCCTCTGCACTCAACCCATTATCAATATATTTAAGACATTGAGACATTCCGTGCATACAGCTACTAAAAAATGCCTTACCCTTTAAACAACAGGGATTATTTGTCCATATATTGCAATATATTTAAGCTGGCCAACTACGTCAAAGTCATCCCATATCTGGCCAGTCCTACGCTTAATTTTCATCTGATTCATTAAGAATTCTATTGCTTCATTATACATTTTACAAAGGGACTAAGTTTTACCTGCAACTTACTTGCTGCTTTCATAATAAAACTCCCAAACTTGGTTGCCCTTTTATTAGACACCAGTGGGATCACCTGACTATAGCTGGGAAGGGTGGGGGCTACAACAAAGAGCTGGTCACTGCTCCAGTATAACTACAACAAACAAGGGAGAAGCAGAGCCTGCACGCTGCACTTTCTACCCCGGCCCATTTCAAAAGTAAGTGGAGCGGCCTTTCGGGCAATTGCCCAAGATGAAAGATTGTCAGCCTGGGCCTGGCCACCACTAAAGATGTTTACAGATGGTACCGGCTTCCATGCTTTTTTATCACGGCAGTCAGGCCCGGACTGGCAATCTGTGTGTTCTGGCAAATGAGGGGCTGCTATAAATGACCATAGACAGTCACTATAAATTGGGCTGATGGGGGACTGATTGGGCTACTGTGTGGCCTGTTTGGGTCCCTGTGTACCTGAAATGCCAGGGCCTGTCTTGAATCTCAGTCCAGATCTGACTGCAGTCTGTACCAGATTATTTTCACAATACTGTCACAGTGTTGTAAAAATTTAATTATAGTTGCACAGGACTTTGCCCTTAAAAATTGCACCAGTTTCAGTAAATAAAATAACTTTTTAAATTCAATTCTAGGACATTAGGTCAGTAAATGTTGTTAACTGCCCACAACACAGGCTGGGGGGAGCCCAGTTGATAAGTTTAGCACCAGAGCCCCTAGGTGTCTAGTTACGCCACTGTTCTTTATTAATCCTGTGTATTCAGAGACAATGTAGAGTCAATATAAATGTCAAGACATATGACTTCCCAAGAATCGCTTACTCCAAAGTTTCTGTAAAAAATATCCATGTTATTAACACATCTGATTACAAAAACTCAGATATTATCACTGTAATTAGAACATGCAACTACAGCTGCAGAAGTTCAAAGTCAGCAAATGTTTTACCTCTGGAAGAAGATAAGAACAAAGGCAATCTTTAAATCCATCAACAACCCTAATAGGAAACGGCAGAGAATGGTAAAAGCACATACGAACAAGTAAGCACTGTACTTCATAATAAATGAAATGAAGATATTTTTATTTAATGATAAATGCAAAGAAATTACATCAACAATACTAACAATTCCTATGCGGATTAGCATATACTTCAGATTGTTCTGTTGAAATACCTGAAGTAATTGACTATAAATATTGCTTATATGAAGATAATAGCTTGATATAGCTGTAGAAATAGCTCAAATCAACTGGACTTGCTGTATTTTTTTCCTTGAAGACTTTCACCAGTCATTCACTTGGCTTTCTCAATTCAGAATAACTTGTAAATACAATCTTTCTTTAGTTGCTCCAATCAGTATAATTTTTTACCATAATCAGCAAGGATGTTATGAAGTTAGGTGATGATTGTATTAGCAAGATTGGCGCTTTGATGTGTTATTGAGCCTTCCAGGGAGAGATGCCAAAACAGTATTGTATGTGTCAGACAACAGATGTCGCACCTCCCCCCACCTCTATTCAAACTTGGTTTTTTAGCGCTTACATAGGTATATAGCACCTCTTTTGAACCAGTCGCTCTCCCGGTCTAGAATCTGGATTTGGCATTCTTCAAACTTGTGTCCCTTTTCTTTTAGATGTAGGTACACTGCTGAGTCCTGACCAGAGAAGCTGGCTCTTCTGCTCTGCACCATACTCTGGTGTAACTGTTGGTGGTTTCTCCCACATAAAAATCAAAACACTCCTCACTACACTGCAAACACAATGTTACTCTTGTGTTTTGGGGTTGGGTCTTTTGGATGAACTTGTTGTTGCTAGGTTTAATGCAGATAGGGATTCCAAGTTTGAATTGAGGTGAGGGGGTCAAACATATTGTTGTCTGACACATACAATGCTGTTTTGGCACCTCTCCCTGCAAGGTTTGATAACACTTCAAAGCTCCAATCATCCTAATACAATCATCACCTAACTTCATGACATCCTTGAGGATTAGGATAAACAGATTATGCTGAGCAACATTCCAGACCATATATTTTGTATGATATTATGTGTGCGTCTATGGTCACCTATAAAGAGATAGACCTGGAAGTTTCGGCATTTTATTTCCATCTAAACCAGGGCCACTCCAGCCATGATGCGAGAATCTTGCCTCAGGTGGCACGGAGCGGCCAGTTACCAGGGGCGGCAAAAAGCCGTGCAATAGTGATTGCTGCACTAGTGATGTGTCGCCTCCTCGACCCGCTCCGATGCTAAAAGTTGAGGTGGCAGCAGCCCCTGGAATGCCCCTGATCTAAACCTATATGTAATCCCACCTTAACAATTAGCAGCTATGTTAGTAGAAATGTTAGCACCCTCTGAAATAAAGCACACAACAGCGCCAAAATTTGTTATCATTTCACACACAGCAAGATGTTCAACAAAGCTAAAAAATGAAATGTCAGATGTATCAAAAATGTCAAAATTTATCGTTATAGTAATTTACAAGAGATGTTCTTAAATTACCTTGACTAGATCTCTTACACATTCAGCCAGATCAGAGGGAGGAAAACCTGAAATACAAAATAGGTGTTAGAAAACTGATTTAACATTTTATTATATAAAGATTATTAGGAGCGCAGATAAACGCAGTAAACCTGAAAAGTTAACGGTCCACTGAAACAAGAGCTGATTACCAGACCTGCAAGTTCTTTACAACCTACTATTAGGATGAAGCTTCCTTTTATACTTCCTTTTATTCCCTTTCAGCAACCCCTATACATTTGGCTCCATGTTTGTGAAATGTTTAAGAGGTATTGTGAAACCCACCAAACCCTTGGCTCAGCAAAACCTCAAGATCACATATATTAAAAAATGTGCCTTTATAGAAATGGGCTAGAACTATCACGGAAAAGAAGAAAAGGATTTTCATGGTATGTGCACTTTGCAGTTGCTTGTGAGCTGTCACAATTCAACTAATACTGAATTAGATGTTATTTATATTTTCAAGAAGCACTTGCATAATTCAAGCATGAGTACAAATATTTCTAAATCTGTCCAAACCACAAAAAAACTTATAATTTAAAATCTGCATTGCAAGAAAATACTTGGTAGTAGAAAAACTTATTTATATATTTGGTTTTACAATATATTTTTAAAAAGTAAATTTTTGCATGTTATTTTATGTGAGTGTTTTGTAAACTCCAACAGCACATTTTTCTACCCTGCAACAGTACATGCCTGCCAGATATGCTGTGGATTAAATAAAAATGAAATCTTAAAAATAATATGGCTAGAAATGCTTTATTTTATATATGGAGCTAATTGTATCAGTGTTCAACAACAGTAATGATCAATGCAGTGGCAGTGTCTATAACAATTTCTGATCCTGCAAAGCTATACGCTATGTTCCAGTGGCAGTACACACGTTCTGGGTGATTTGGGCTGCTTATAAGATACACTTAGGGGTTGTTGGAGAAAGTGGCCATCTATCATAGTGTATGGTTTATTAAAGATTGAGTAAGTGGAGTAAAGCAAACTCATAAGCACAGGGTCCCTGTACAGGTCCTGTCCCCCTGCTGCATTGATCAGGTCAAGTTAGTAGGAAATATTTTCTGCATCTTTTTTTCTGGTCTTTGCTGTGTCCTGTGGGAAGTCTAATTAACTTCCAATATGAGCACACACTATGCTCTATGTACTTTAAGGGGCAGATTTACAAAATTCATATGAATAATTCGAAGTTTGATCAAATTGCGATTGTATGATTTTATCGGATATTCAAATATGCACATTTGGCCACTTCCATCATAGAATATGCAAAATTCGAGCGTATCGAATAGATCAAATTATTGAATATTCCATCATTCGATGGTCGAAGTACTTCAAATTAAAAAAATGTATTCGACGGCCTTCTTCTCCAGATTGAAACTACCGAATAGTAATAGAAACCTATGGGAACCCTCCATAGGTTTGTTCTGTCACCTGCTCGAATACCGTCCGTACAATCGATGGTAATCAATCGCTGTTCGATTGTACAATTTTTTCATGTAATCGAATCGCGCACAAAAAAAGCCTAAAACTATTCGATAAGCATTCGATAGTCAAATTAAAAGCACTCGAATTTGTGAATAATGATAAATCCGCCCCTAAATCTTTTTATTAAAGTAAAATGGTGAGGCTGTACACTGGGCCCCATGACCCTTCCTACAACTCTGGTATCATATCATATAAGAATAGTCCTTTCTACGCTCCAAGAACAGTATTTAGTGAAAGATAGTGTCCCAGGACCCAGGCACAAGCAGATAGAACATGGCTCTCAATCCCTTCCTATGGTGCAGTGCAGAATGTATGGTAATGTTTGTGATACAGAACAACATTTAGCCCCACTTACAAAGGACATGGGCCCTAGGTGCACCCTAAATTATGCAACACCGGTTTAACATGGCATCCCTTATGCAGAAACCTGTTATACAGAAAGCTCCATATAATGGATAGGGCATCTCCAAAAGCAAAATCATTTCCTTTTTGTGTATAATAATAAAATTGTATCCATGGTTGGACTGGGGAGCCTGGGAGGCAAGGGGCCCACCGGGACTTCTGCCTCAGGGCCTCCCATCTAGCAATTGCATTGGTTTTAGAACTTGATAAAAGGCCATTTTTAGGGCTGAAACGACGCTGTGATGCCCAGAAGTCTGCAATAAAGGCATTTTTATTTTTCACAAGAAGAAGTGGTGCTGTACAATCTTTACTATTGGTTTTAGAGTTGCCATGTAATGCAAATTTATACTAATCAGCCGTATATTGTCAGTCAGTCCCAAAGCACAGAAAACTAACGGAAGCATTGGGAATCAGCAGGAAAGAAGACGGGGAGCTATAAGGGCATTGTCAGAGTGACAGATCTTCACTACTAAAGGATGGAAGTTGCCTTGGGCTGGTACAGAACATCAGTATTTCTAACCTATATTATATGTTATTTTTATTCATATTCCATGTTCCTGTCACTAGGTGGTTTTTCAAACTAGAAATGGCAGTCTATTATAACTAGTGTTCTGGTTGCCAAGGTAAGTGTATTCAGTTATCAAACAAGTACTGTAGATCGAGCCATGGCATAAATGTCAATGCATTTAATATTGATTTCAGGTATCAATAGTTAAAACTTTATGGAATACATGGATTGCTGGGGCTTTAGGAATGATCTAATGTTTTAGTTCAGGTATACAGTAGGTTACGTTATCCAGAAGCCATTTATCCAGAAAGTTCATTATTAAGGAAACGCTCAATTTTATCCAAATAATCAGTTTTTAAAAATTATTTTCCTTTTTATGGTGTAGGAAGGAAGGGTTTTGGCTTCCTAGAGCACTGGGCTGATTTTTCCTTGGGGTACGACCTATACAGTTGTGACAGATTGCACCTCAATGGAAGGGGGTCCACTGTGCTAGGGGAAAGAATAGCCAAGAGGTTGGAGGAGTGTTTAAAATAGGCAAGTGGGGGGTGGGTGAGAAAAAGAATTATGGGGAAGCTAGGGTAGAAGGGGTAGTAGGATTAGTAAGGGGTCATGGGGGAGAAGTGAGGGGGCATACAGTTTACCAGCTAAGGAGGTCCCTCTGTTGCAAGGAAAACAGACTAATACTAACTTAACGTATAATTCTCCTCAGAGTAATGTACATTTAAAAAGTAAAAGTAATAACCTCCTCTGTATGCTGGCAAATGCACGGAGTTTGTCAGGTAAAATGGGAGACCTGGAATTAATTGCATGCTTGGTATCACTGAGACTTGGTGGGATGAAACATGTGACTGGACTGTGAATTTAAATGGTTACACCCTTTTTAGGAGGGACAGAGGGATTAAAAAGTAGTGTGTTTGTATGTAAAGCCTGAATTAAAGCCATGCATTAAAGAAATAACCATTACGGGCACTGGTGAGGGTGTGGAAACCCTCAGAGATTTTGACTTGACAAAAGGTTACAAAGAAAATTATCATTGGTGTATGCTTTAAACCACCTCATATAAGTGACAAGTATGAAGCCCAGCTACTCAGGGGCTTGGATGATTTTTTGGACAGACATAATATCAAAGGCTATTTTGATACTAAACTCTACAGTTAGTATAGCTATGGGCATATATGGTTTGTGTGAAAGTGTGGAGGTGTGTGTGTGTGTGTTTGTGCCAGCATGGTTTTATGTGTAATAGATCTTGCCAGACTAACTAAGCAGGGGCCTCGATTCTGGGATGGCTATGGATGTGATTTACTTAGAGTTTGCTAAAGCATTTGATACAGTGCCACACAGAAAGTTACTGGTTAAATTAAGGAATGTTGGCCTGGAACATAATATTTTTACCTGGATAGAGAACTGGCTAAAAGATACCACAAAGAGTGGTGGTAAATGGAAATTTTTCTCATTGGACCAGTGTTGTTAGTGGGGTACCACAGGGCTCTGTACTGGGTCCCTTGCTTTTCAACTTGTTTATTAATGACCTGGATGTGGGCATTGAAAGTACGGTTTCTATTTTTGCAGATGATACTAAATTGTGCAGAACTAAAGGTTCCATGCAGGATGCTGCCACTTTGCACAGTGATTTGTCTAAGTTGGGAAACTGGGCAGCAAACTGGAAAATGAGGTTCATTGTTGATAAATGCAAGGTTATGCACTTTGGCAAAAATAATATTAATACAAGATATACACTAAATGGCAGTGTGTTGGGAGTGAGAAGGCTCTTGGGGTTTTTATAGATAACAAGTTGTCTAATTCTGGGCAGTGTCATTCTGTAGCTACTAAAGCAAATAAAGTTCTGTCTTGCATAAAGGGCATAAACTCAAGGGATGAAAACATAATTATACCTCTTTATAGATCCCTAGTAAGGCCTCATCTGGAGTATGCAGTGCAGTTTTGGACTCCAGTCCTTAGGAGGGATGTAAATGAGCTGGAGAGAGTGCAGAGACGTGCAACTAAACTGGTTAGAGGGATGGAAGACTTAAATTATGAGGGGAGACTGTCCAGGTTGAGGTTGTTTTCTCTGGAAAAAAGGTGCTTGTGAGGGGACATGATTACACTTTACAAGTACATTAGAGGACATTATAGACAAATATCAGGGGACCTTTTTACCCATAAAGAGGATCACCGCATTAAAGGCCACCCCTTCAGACTAGAAGAAAAGGACTTTCATTTGAAGCAGCGTAGGTGGTTCTTCACAGTGAGGACAGTGAGGTTGTGGAATGCACTGCCGGGTGATGGTGTGATGGCTCATTCTGTTGATGCTTTTATAAGGGGCTCGGATGATTTTTTGGACAGACATAATATCAAAGGCTATTTTGATACTAAACTCTACAGTTAGGGCCAGATTTACTAAGAGTCGAATTGGAGGGTTAAAAAACCCTCGAATTCAACTATGGGAATTGTATGGGCATTAAAATCCTTCTAATTCAAATATCGAATTCGAAGGATTTCACCGCACTTCGAGTGGTCGAACAATCGAATAGAAAATATTCAATTGATCGATAAAATCGTTCAAATCGAATGATTCTAATTATTTTAACAATTCCATCAAAAATAAAGAAAACCAATTCAGTAGGTTGAAACTAGCGCACTAGGCAGTAGAACAAAAATTTAAAGAGGAAGTTATTCGACTGTCGAATATTCAAATAGATTTTTATTCAAATCATTCGATTCGACTGAATTTTCAAAATTCGATGGTCGAAATGGTCTTCAAAAATTTTCGAAAATTCAAATTCAAATCTTTTAGAAAATTCAATAGAATTTGGAGGGGATGGCATTTGTCTTTTTTCAACTGAATAACTATGAAAATTTAACCATCTGTAATAATAAAACAGTAGATTATATTTGATTCCAACCAAGATATAATTAATCCTTATTGGAAGCAAAACCAGCCTTTTGGGTTTATTTAATGTTTACACGGTCTTCTAATAGACCTATGGTATGAAGATCCATATTATGGAAAGATCCTTTATCCAGAAAACTTCAGATCCAGAGAATTTGGCATAACAGGTCCCATACCTGTACAGTACAGTAGGCAGGATATGGAATATGTGCCTTGAAATGAATGCAATGCAAGTTCACCAGTGATTTATAGAAAGCTCTTTTCCGTATAACTCTTATTTTGTGATCAGTATCAGTTGTATAACCAATGTTAATCAATTATGTGCACATTATAGTAACATAACAATAAATAATAAAGACAAACTAGATATAATTCAAATGCAATTTATTTTCTAGTTATGTAGTAATTTTTTTGTAATTATAAACTAAAATACATATTTTAGGGCTACGCATAATAAATCATCGATTTTATGTGGTTGCATTACATTCTTCTTTTGCTCATCTGGAATGTAAATTTCTTTTTCTGCAAAACAGAAAACAAGGGTTTCAACTAAAGCAGGTAATGCATAAAGAAATAGAAATATAAACACATATAAACACTCTATAGTAGCACCACTGCACTTACAATTAGCTGCAACTAGGGTTGCCACCTGGCCGGTATTTTACCGGCCTGGCCGGTATTTTTGATGGTTGATCCCAATGATATTAATAGGAAAAAAAGATAAATATATAGGAAGGCCGGTATTTTTTTAAAGAAAAGGTGGCAACCCTAGCTGCAACACACATTACATATGTGATTATAAAATATATAGATATATATTTGCACTTGCCAGCCTACTTTGAATGAATATTAAAGGAAAATTGAAGGTGAAATCATTGGAGAAAGTTAAGTTGCTGGCCACACAAATATACATTTTTATCAATGCCTGCCTCCCATGTTGCTAAAAGCTTTATGTTCATTTTAATACAATGCAAGTCAGTGGGCAATTTGATAAGCTATTTCCTGCTTTATTTATTGTGATTTACTATTCACAGTTTACTTTAGTTATTTGATTTTAGTAGAATTAGTATTCATGTAGTATAATTCTCTACAAAAATGATAAATATGTATGGTAGAACAGAAAGCTATTATTAGTAATAGAAATGTATATTTACCTTTTCTATTTGAATTGCATGGATGGGATTACATCAAAGGATGTAGAGACACCGGTGCCTGCGTTAACGTTTTGTACATTTGCTGAAGCATAAATGTTTGGATCCATTGTTTCATAACCTGTATAGGAATTATCCCAAGAAGACAATGGACCTGTTCCAGCACCAGATCCTAAATAACCAGTATTACCACTGGCATATTGGTATGGATTTTGGTTTAAATTATTATTGCTATATGTATATCCCTCATAAGGGTTTACTGCATATCCAGCTCCTGGTCCTCCAGCAGTTCCAAAACCTCCTACAGCTCCTGATCCTCCATCAGCTCCTGTTTGCCATGTCTGGCTTCCTCCTCCACTGAGAACTGTTGGCACTCCTGAGATTGTTGATCCTACCTGGGTAAGAAGTGGTCCAACTACATTTCCCGCATTGGAGACCAGATTAACAACAGTTCCCAACAATGATTCCAATAAACCTCCAGGTAAAATTGCCAGGAGACCAGGTACTTTCCCGCTAACGCTTTTAATGATTTGAGGATCTGGAAGGCTACTGACAAAGTTCTAAATAATAAAAGCAAATAGAAAAATGTATTGAGATTATTATTTTAAAGTAAGTAAAAATAAAACCTGCAAAATTAACTAATTTAGTTTCTGTAGTGTTTTACAGGGTACGGTGATCCCACAGGTTGCTAATAAAAGGGAAACCAAGTTTGGAAGTTTTAATTTGAAAGCAACAAGTAAGTTGCAGGTAAAACTTTGTAAAATGTATAATGAAGCAATAGAATTCTTAATGAATCAGAAGCAAGTTGAGCCTAGGACTGGCCAGATATGGGATGAATTTGACGTAGTTGGCCAACTTGTATATATTGCAATATATGGACAAACAATCCCTGTTTTGTTTAAAGGGTAAGGCATTTTTAGTAGCTGTATGCACAAAACTTCTCAATGTCTTAAATATATTGATAATGGGTTGAGTGCAGAAGAACTCTTGTATTTGTCTGTATATATATATATATATATATATATATATATATATATATATATATATATATATATATATATATATATATATATATATAAATCATAGAGTTGAAAACAGTGTTCTGTTTTTACTAAGTGCCTATTTTGAAGCTATTACATCAATATCAATGTCCTTAATATACTGATAATGGGTTGAGTGCAGAGGACCTCTTGTATTTGCTATGTGAATTTTGTGGTCATAGCCTCATTGCACTCCCGCTTAATGTTTTTAAAAATTAGTAGTGAGCACAACTTTTCCTTGTTTGTTATATATATATACATATATATATATATATGTGTGTGTGTGTGTGAATAAATATATATATATATATATATATATATATATATATATATATACATAAAAATATATTTCTATTATTTATAAATACACTAATTATATCCAACTAACTAAAGATACAATTACTGTGACATTCATTTACATAAATGACACAAAGAGCTGCAGTGCAGGCTTACCAGAATTTTATCTGTTTTAAGACGAAGGTCGCTCTAAAATTAAAAGAAAAAAATATTAATTTAAACATCATAAATGCTTGTATTTTAAGATGCTAAAGACTCATGGAAACATTTTTAAACATGTTGTAAATACATGGTTTATTGTAACATATTAAAGTTTGCTTCTTAAGTGGTACAAATCCTAAATCACTGCAGAAAGCCATTTGACACACCTTTATGATGCACAAGAGCCACGAACATACAGTGAAATAGGATTATAAATGGTGCTAAGTGACGTCACACATTATGATTGGTGCTGAGTGATGTCATCCATTATAACTGGTGCATAGTGTTGTCATGTGTGTAACATGATTCATTGATTCATAAAGTTGATTGGCATAAGGCCAACTGCCAAGCACTTTTCTACAGATTATAGAACGCTGATATGACTTTTAATATCCACATATTTTACAAAAGGGGGCATGTTATTGATTATAATACACAAGTCATGTGAAAGATTTTGCATCACTATAAACTGGGTACGTATGAGATAAATATTGGACAATTTGCAGATTGCATGACATCCCACAGATATGGGAGTGAGTATAGAAGGAATATGATAAATTGGCTATAATGAATTCAGAAGAAAAAATAAATAAGTTGCTTTTCTTACCAGTAGGCCACACGGTGGTATAGCAATATTTACAAGATTGAAAGGACTCTGAAATTATAACAATAATAATCATGATCAAAATAACATCAGGGCTATAAAAGAAATCAGTTTGCACCCACCTCCATTTATTCGAATATCATATTTCATGTCTCTGCAAATGACAATGTATTTTTTAAAGCTGCAAGGGATCATCATTTCCAACAGAAACTAAGGGTAGAGACACATGGTGCTATTTATTTGGGGGAGATTAGTCGCCTCTTCCTCGAGCGACTAATCTACCCAAACTGCCTTCTGGCGAGATGGCACTCGGAGTGTTTTGTTTTCCGAAGTTGCCCGAAGTTTCCTTGTAATGCAATTTCAGGCAATTACGAAAAACAAATCGCTCCAAATGCCGGCAATTTAGATTTTAGCCAGAGGGGAGGCAATCCGGGTAGATTAGTCCCCTGAGGAAGAGGCGATTTGTCGCCAGGCGACTAATCTCCCCCAAATAGCACCGTGTGTCTCTACCCTAAGGACCGTCATTATTATTATTTTTCAGAGCAGCAAAGAAAGGTTGTGGTCTGCAAAGGACTTTTCTCTGTGTCCAACAAGTTCTGATGAACTGACACAATTATTAAAGCAGTAGATGCTTTGATAAATGCGTATAACACTTTGCTGGCAGCCAGAAAAATGTTATCATGGAAACAGTGGGGGAAAAAAAGACTTAACTTTAGCCATTACTTTGCCCTATATACTGTGTGCAGAGAAGAAGTATTCCATTCCCACAAACTAAGCTTTCATATTTCATATTTTTAAAAAAGAATATATATTGTCTGAAAATTATATTGACAAAAAAATAAACTTGCGTTCATAAAGTCAACTAAAGCAACCTGTAATTAAACTAGTGAAACTGCCACTATCACTCACCTTTAGAGATTATGCAAAAGACACATTGATTGAAATATGTAAGTAGATTTAAGTATTCATTAAGCCCTTGATATCTCTGGCTAAACAATAATTTCAGTACTTTTTATAATTATAATTTGTTAGGTAGCATCTACAGACCTCAAACCCACCCAAGACTAATAAATGTATCTTACCAAAACATTGACCGATGTCCTGAGAAGGTTTTGTAGCAAACCATTTACATCCAAGATTAAATCGTCCTATAATGATTAAAGAAAAGTTTAAAAAATATGGAAATTATGTTTTAGAATATTTTATTACATGCATAACAATTACATAATAGGTAATGGTCAAATCTATCTTTCTGTCTGTATATCTATCATCTACCTTTTTGTTTTCCAACAGAAAAACGTTGATGCATAGCAGCTTAGCAAAACCAATTTTTTTTATTATTCACCAGAAAGCCTTATGGGTTTCATGCTCAGCAAGAACATTGCTGAGCACAAAACATGTAGGGCCTCTGTATATGTCTATTTATTCATTTTTTCCAATAAAAGTTATTTTATTTTTTAGATCTGTGGCCTTGTGGATTTTGTAGCTTGCTGGGAGACCTACATTTGCTTGTTGGTCTGGGGCTGAAACACATGGACCACTGATTCTACTCCGTGAGTTATATTCATTGGCCACTTGTGGCACCTGTCTGTTTTGCTATTCATTATTGATAAACAAAATGTTAGATAAGGAAGAATAGATACCATTGCTAGTCTTGGACCCATGACGAGGGAACGTGGGCAGCCTGTTACATTCTGATAGGAAAAAAAAAGTAATTTTAGATGGTGACTATATTAAAGTTACATTAAACAGAATGTGGAACCCCCATGCTCTTAAGCTAGATTTATCCAAACTTCTGATGTGTTACAGGTTAATTCTATACTACACGCTAACCAAATTTGGCTACACATAGTATACTCATTTACATCTCACAACAGGCATGGGGGTTTACCCAGAGAATTATGAAAATACTGGAAAATGAAATCTTAAGAAAATTCATCTCATTTCTCAAAATCTATTGTTTAAAAGAAAAAAAATATGGTAGCCATTTTTACTCTATTTCATAAAAACAAACCTATAAAAAATACGTATAACAAGCTTATTTTTTTCTGAAGATTGCAGAGACCATCATTATATAATTGTAAATTTAGGCTACATTAAAACATTTTTAAAATGAAAAGACAAAAAAATTTGTTTCTTGGTGACCAAAATGTAAACTTGTTGCATTATTAGTGGTCTTGCCCAAAAGCTTCAGCGATCTGGAGAAGATTGGAGACATTCTTCTCAGATAATCTAAAATTTAAGTTAATATATCCTCTTCATTTTGCTTTATTAGGCATTAATAATGTTTAATAACAACTTAAAGCAAAAACTTTTTTTTTTGTTCCAGCAGTAGCAACTAGGAAAATCATTGTTTTTATATTGGTTAATATCAGAAATACCAAAACTAAAGGATATATTATTGTACCTTAATAATCTTTGATTTTAAAGATATCGGATTCACTGGTAGCAATAAGCAGTACAGGTTAACAATACTAATATTTGAGTCAGAGATGATTTGGAATTGGTCATGTTTATTGGAAAATTCAGTAAAGAACATTAAAAAAAGGGGGGAACTGGAGGGTTGCGGGTGGCTATACCAGCTTTAATTATTTCAGGTAATAGAACAGGACAATATATTCAATAAACATTTGGATATTCAATTATTCAACTCTGCTGTCCAGTCCTATTCCTTACATTATAGTCTTCTTCGTAAGGTTTCCTTTAATGCCCAAAAACATTTTGCTGCAAATACTGTGTGGAAGACCAGACAAGGACAAGCTTTGGCCTATACTTTCAAAATAGCCTATGCTTCAACATGCTTAAAATGTCTCAGCATTTTTTTTACTTACCAAAAATGTATTGACTGCTAAAATGAATTCCAACTTATTTCTTGTATCCTGGACAGAAATATGGTATTAGTACAATATGCATTGGTCACAATCTTGTAGGCTTACTGTATATGCTGTAATGAAAGGCTACAGCTAGGAAAAGCCAGCTGCCTTGGCTGGTTTATCTGAGTATTTTATAGGGCATTATTAGATTAGTGGGCTTTTTCTCACGAGACCACTTGGGATCATACAAGTTAAAATCTCAGAAGGGTTCCCTGAGATTTACAATTGCTGTACTTTTTTTTAGAATATCTGTGTAAACTGGATCAAGTGCATTTATTATAAAAACAAGAGTTTTCTGCAAATTATAGCTGCCACTATTGCATTTTTTTCTGCAAATTCATCCCTTTCCATTATGGGACATGTCTGCAGAAATGAGCGGAAACCCCATAGCTGGGAAACTTTTTGTTAATCAGGGATTGCAGCGATTCTTTTGTTTGAGAACAACAGATGGGTAGGTTTTCAGGGTTGCTTAATGTTAAGACAAAGACACAAACATATTATTCCTTGAATAAAATGACTGCAACACTAATAAGAAAGAAGGGAATCACTTTTAATACCTTGGTTCTGTCATAGGCGCACATTAATCGTCCGATGACTTTGATGGTTGTGATTCTATTTCTGGCCTACAAAAATAAAGTTTACAAAATCAAAGTAAATACTATGGAAGCAAATAAAGTATCAGCCGTGTGTAAATAAGAGCATTGCAGTCATTTGGCTTACCATAGAATTTTGTATGCAAATAGGATTGCCAGTAGGAGGAGCCAATGAGCAGCGATCGACACATTGCTTCAAACATTGAGATGTGGCAGGAGCTGAGAAGTGAGTGTAAAGTTAAAGGCACAATGTGTCTATGAAGATCTTTATTCATCCCAGTCATGATATACGGTATCTAGAAGAAATAAGTCTAAAGCAACTGTACATTTGGTATTCTTGAAAACATTTTACCAGATGTCTAAGCAGCTTTCTCTGTTCACCCAAGTGGGATGGAACACCCCTATAAGGGAATACCTTGTGAAAACCCTGGGTTTGGATGCTGGTGGCTGTACTCCCTTAAGGGTTTAAATGTTGAGTTATTCCCACTGAAAAAGCTTTGGATGAGTAAACGATTTTTAAAAATACTCAAAGAACAATTGCTTTAGACCAATTCCTACTAAAACCTGTTGAAGATGTAGAGAGAGCAGCGTTGTGTGCTCAGTAGAGAGAGCAGCGTTGTGTGCTCAGTAGAGAGAGCAGCGTTGTGTGCTCAGTAGAGAGAGCAGCGTTGTGTGCTCAGTAGAGAGAGCAGCGTTGTGTGCTCAGTAGAGAGAGCAGCGTTGTGTGCTCAGTAGAGAGAGCAGCGTTGTGTGCTCAGTAGAGAGAGCAGCGTTGTGTGCTCAGTAGAGAGAGCAGCGTTGTGTGCTCAGTAGAGAGAGCAGCGTTGTGTGCTCAGTAGAGAGAGCAGCGTTGTGTGCTCAGTAGAGAGAGCAGCGTTCTGTGCTCAGTAGAGAGAGCAGCGTTCTGTGCTCAGTAGAGAGAGCAGCGTTCTGTGCTCAGTAGAGAGAGCAGCGTTCTGTGCTCAGTAGAGAGAGCAGCGTTGTGTGCTCAGTAGAGAGAGCAGCGTTCTGTGCTCAGTAGGCACAAGAATCTAAGAACAAGTAGAAGACTTTGGTGACTTACTGAAGTAGCCGCTCACAGCCAAGAGCAGGAGGAAAACTGCAATCATGTTGCCAAGACCAGATTCAAGCCTGCACTCAAGTATCCGTTGCAAGCAACTGCAATGAAATTCCGGACTGTTCCTCAGTTTATATACAATATGGTCGACAGCTTTGTAGAAACAAACACCAAATAAACATTGAAATATTAGAACTATGGCAGAAACATGTTCTTTAGGAACTGGTAATTAAGATCTCTGTTGCCATAAAAATTCATATTCAGTGTCGCTTTTCATCATATGAAGGGAAATTCGATAAGAAGTCATTAAATATGCATTGTAAGACCAAATACTAGATTGGTACCGATTATACGACACAGGTCATATAATATGTCTAAGCATATTAAGCAGATAATTAAATAACTGTGTTTTTATCTTTTTGTTTTTTTAAGCCAGCGTGATAAAAGTCAATTTGCTTCATGGAAAACACCCTCTGAGCTTAAGGCATATGACACAGTTTTCTCCCAACAAGGGAGAATTTCTATTGGCATGTATGGGTTTGTGTGGTAGGGGTGAACAAAATACATAGAATTAAAGGACAAGGAAAGTTAAACTAAAGAAGTAGCTAGAAATTATGTTCATTATGTCTTGTGCTTCTGTACCACCCGAAGGCAACCATAGCCCTTTAGCAGTAAAGATCTGTGTCTCCCCAGTAGATGTCCTAGTAGCTCCCCATCTTCTTTTCTGCTGATTCAATGATTCACATGCTCTGTGCAGCTGTCACTTACTGAGCATAGGGACCCACTCACAATATACAGTACACATAGAATAGAAATGTCACAATATAAGGCTAATTAGCCATTAATAAAGATAATTACTGCACGGCAGCACAGAAACCAGTGCAACTAGCTTTAGAATTAAATAATCAGCCCTGTAGCATCAGCTTATATTACAGACAAACCTAATTTTCTGCTGGATAATTAGTGACGACCCCTAAGCTTAGCTTCTCAACAGCTCCACTGAGCATGTGAGTGCCACAGACACTTTCCAAGATGGTGACCCCCTGTGACAAGTTTGAAGTCCTGGATCATCATTGCTCCAGCCAAAAGTTTCAGCTTGTCAATAGCAGTAAAGTTCAGTATATAAAACATGGCATAGTCATTGTTAGGGTTTAGTTCTCTTTTAAGGTGAACACCACCTCACTGACAGTCATGACAAAATCTGGTGTCCTGAACACTTTTCAACTACAACATAGTTAAAGGGATACTGACATGGGAAATTTTTTTTTTACAAAATGCATCAGTTAATAGTGCTGTTCAAGGAGAATTCTGCATTGAAATCCATTTCTCAAAAGAGAAAACAGATTTTTTTATATTTCATTTTGAAACCTGGCATGGGGCTAGACATTTTGTCAATTTCCCAGCTGCCTCAAGTCATGTGACTTGTGCTCTGATAAACCTCTCTTTACTGCTGTACTGCAAGTTGGAGTGTTATCACCCCCTCCCTTTCCCCCACCCAGCAGCCTAACAAAAGAACAATGGGAAGGTAACCAGATAACAGCTCCCTAACACAAGTCCCACTGTGACACCTTCAGTTACATTGAGAAGAAAAAACAACAGCCTGCCAGCAGTTCCCTCCTAAAGTGCAGGCACAAGTCACATGAATGGGGCAGCTGGGAAATTGGCAAAATGTCTAGCCCCATATCAGATTTCAAAACTGAATATAAAAAAATCTGTTTGCTCTTTTGAGAAATGGATTTCAGTGCAAAAGTCTACTAGAGAAGCACTTAACTGATGTGTTTTGAAAAAAAAAACTTTTCCCATGACAGTATCCCTTTAAAGGAAAACTATACCCCGAAAATAAATTTTTGAGCAACAGATAGTTTATATCAAATCAAGTGTCATATTAAAGAATGTTACCTACCTGGTATATATATTTAAGAAAATATTGCCCTTTTATATCTCTTGCCTTGAACCACCATTTCATGATGGTCTGTGTGCTGCCTCAGAGATCACCTGACCAGATATATTTCAACTCTAACTGTAACAGGAAGAAGTGTGGAAGCAAAAGACACAAATCTGTCTGTTAATTGGCTCATGTGACCTAACTTTATAGTTTGTTTGGAGGGAGCCTTTTCAAATTTTCCGGCTTAGTGAAACACAACAGATTCGCCCATCACTACTTGTGATGATGTTGTGTCAAAACTTGTTCAATAAAAATCCTCTGAGCAAAGAAAAAAAAAATAGTTAACTTAAATTTCCTCTAAAAAGTCATTCAGCGCTATCCAATGCATCTGTCAGTACAGGGAAATTGCTTTTTTATTTTTACTCCAAAGAGCAAATGGAACAGTCCTCTGATCAATAATGTACTAACAGTATTAATATCAGTTACCTTGTTTATCCTCTGAAATATCTTTCAACACTAATGTATCTGTCCAATACAAGGGAAATGTGTAAACTTTGTAAATTTTAAGATGAAACAGTCTTTTTTATATATATTTTTTATGTCAAGGGGTGTTTGTGTGTCCTCTGGAAGGGTCTACAGGTAAGTAATGCAACAAAGAAATTAATTTACAATCCTCTCATACATAGTAATAATATTCCCATCTCTTTTCTATTGTAAATAACACCAATTTAGTCATGCGGTGTTTATACAAATGGCCTGAGGGTGTCACTGTGCATACACAGGACTTTATGTACAGCTTGAAAGTGAAAGTAAGAAGTTACTGCTGTAATGGTTGTATGAACCTGCTAATAAACCACTGTTATACTCTCCTCATCCTCAGCTACCAAACACAACAAATGGCGACAAGGATGTCTTTTCTACCTCTGCAGCAGCCTGCACCTTTTCTACCAAACCCTGGTGAGCCTACCATGCCTTTTACTGCTTGGATCTGTATGTTTGATAATTACATTATTGCTGCTGACCAAGGGGAGGTGTCTGCTGCTAGAAAGCATGCTTTACTTAGTCATTGCCTGGGAGCAGAGGGACAGCGTATATTCTAGACATTATCATTACCTGATGAAAGTGCTCTTACTGCTATAAAGAACTTTTTGTGCCAAGAGTAAATATGGTTGCTGAAAGATAGAAATTCTGCCAATGTGGACAGCATAATGGTGGATCCACAGAACATTTTGTAGTAGCTTTGAGAGATCTGGTTGTTACATGTGAGTTTGGGAATCTAACAGATGAAATTCTAAGAGACCAAATAGTGAAAAAACCAACTCCCCATGCATTAGAGAGAGACTGTTCCTAGAGCAAGATTTAACCCTTGCAAAGGCTATTACAGTTGCTAGCCGAATTGAAACAGCTGTGGCAGAGGCTAAAACTCTTAGTCAGGGAACTGCTGGGAATGTACAGACTGTGAATTCAAAACTGTGGCCTAATAATGCCCAGTCACAAGAAAAATACAGTACTAAGGAAAGAGTTTCACTGCAAAACAGAAAATACAAATAAAAAATATTGCTTTCACTGTGGTTCTTGCAATCTATGCTACATATCCAGCAAAAGCTATACAGTGCCACAAATGTTTAAAGTCAGGTCACTTTGCTATGGTCTGCCGTAGTTCTACTAAGGATGTCCAAGAACTCACTACTAAAAATGTTACAGTATTCAGTTTGGATAAAGCTGTTACATTTATTCCAGACAAGTTTATCTGCACTGTCAATGTCAATACTGCTTCTGCTGACAAGGGACAGACACTCCATTAACCTGATGCTTGATACAGGTTCAGCTGTGTCTATACTACCAAAGGATATTTTCTTGAAATACTTTGCAAAAGATATGCTTGTTGCACCAGCCCTGAGACTGGTCGGTTACTTAAAGGATCCAATGCCTATGCTTGGTTGCTTGCCAGTGACTACCATTTGAATCAAATACTGCAAAACGTGACTTTTACATTGTGAATAAGGGTACTGCTATACTTGGAAGAGATCTCTTTGCTGCATTAAACCTACAATTAGTGGATGGTCTCATTACTACAGCACTAGTGCCTGCCACATTGTCTGTGTCAAAAATTTCACCACAAAGCAACACATCAATGGGCTGTTTAAAGAACTTTGTACACAAAGTTAAGCGGAGACCAGATGTAAAACCAGTACACCAGAAATTGAGGTGATTGCCCTACTCTATAAGGGAGACTGTCTCACAGGAACTAAAGAAACTGGTAGAGCAAGATGTGATTGAAAAATCTGAATCCTCTGAAATGGGTTTCACCAATTGTTGTAACAAAGAAGTAACTCCAGAAGAAGTTACATGTTGCAGACATCAAACTTCCATTAAATACTGTTCCTACAAACTCATCTACTGCTGACATTGTCAAATGTCAACAAGTCAAATGCAAGGCTTATACTGATAGAAAACGTGGCACAAGAGCCGTTTATTACATTTGCCCAAATGCTTTCCTATTATAGGGGGAATATGTGGTGTTTATATAAATTTCTTCAAACAAATTTACTTTTCTCAAGATAACAAAAAGAAAATCTTAAACATTTAAACACTCACCCCTCAGTGCAACACTCCCACAGGTATGGAACATATTACTAGAATGCTTGGGAAAATCTAGTAAACATTAAATAAACCCAATAGGCTGGGTTTGCTTCCAACAAGGATTAATTATACCTTAGTTGGGATCAAGTACAAGCTACTGTTTTATTATTACAGAGAAAAAGGAAATCATTTTTAAATATTTGGATTATTTAATTATAATGGTGTCTATGGAAGATGGCTATAAGGATAAAGGATCCAACACCTGCCTGTATGTATGTGCATATATATATATATATATATATACAGATAGAGTCACTTGGATTTGTAAGTTAAATGCGTCATGACTCAGGGCTAATTGAAGAAACTGTGTTATCTAAAGTTATCTTAAATCATTTAATGCATTTAACCTTTTCATTAGCATACCAAAGCCCCATTGTTTTCAATGGTGAACTCTTTAATTGGATGGGATGCTGTGACACAATATTCTGTGCTAAGTGGGATAAATGAGATAGATGAGTTAAGTCACGACGCATTAAACTTACAATCCAAAGTGACTGCATTTGTATATATATATATATATATATATATATATATATATATATATATATATATATATATATATATATATATATATATAGATAGATAGATAGATAGATAGATATACACAAACACACACTATTAGCTTAGTCACTCTTCTCTTGATTTAACAATGTGCAGTTCTGAGGACTGCAACTCCATTACATATTCCTATTAATGTCAATGTGCAGCGTTAGTGATGCCTAGCTCGATTAGATTCGCCTAGCTTGATTAGATTTGCCTAACTCGATTAGATTCGCCTAGTAAAATCACGGCAAATTCCAGCGATTCGCTGCAGGTGAATAAATTTGCAAATGCCCGTGAAAATTCACGAGAGAAAATTTACCAGCATAAATTTCTGATTTTCACAATGTTTTGTGAATGTTTTCGAATTTCACGATTTTTTTTGTGAAATTTTTAGTGAAATAGTTCAAATTTCAAATTTTTCGTGAACTTTACGATTTCACTATTTTCTAATTTTTCGCCGTTTCACAAATTTCTCAAAAAATTTGGTGAACCGAAAAGCCCCAGATTCGCCCATCACTATGCAGCATTTCTATTTCTTTGTTAAGCTTCAGTTCTTCTACAAGTTAAGTTTTACTGTTGGAGAATGTCCTATACCTAACAACAACATCTTCAGGCCCGGATTTGTGGAGAGGCCACCTAGGCCCGGGCCTAAGGCGGCAGGATTTTAGGGGGCGGCATGCTGCCCAGCCACACCCACGTTGCTTCAGAAATTCAAATTTCCCGATGATGAAAATTTGAGCAAATTAAAGGGAGGGGACAGGGGTGGCAATCAACAGAGGGCCTAGGGGTGCCAGCTATGTAAATCCAGCCCTGTATAGCTTGTGCAATTCTTATGCCTCATTCCAGCTTCGGCATTGACCCAAAGCAGCACAAAAACCTCTGAGGCTACAATTTTATTTGTGACTTTATATTGTGCAGGCCCTATCCTATTCAGCTTCCAGTCTCTCATTCAAACCACTACCTCTGTTATAGAGAAGCTGAACACTACCAACGGGACAGTTGCTGAACAAAATAAAATAAAAAAAAACTAAGAAATAAAACATTATTGAGATGTTTTTTAAAGCATTACTGTCTACATCAGTGATCCCCAACCAGTAGCTCTCGAACAACATGTTGCTCTCCAACCCCTTGGATGTTGTTCCCAGTGGCCTCACAGCAGGTGCTTATTTTTGAATTAATGGCTTAGAGACAAGTTTTGGTTACATAAAAAACAGATGTCCTGCCAAACATTCTCTCCTGTAGGCTGCCAGTCCATATAGGGGTTACCAAAAAGACCTCATCAGAGCTCTTATTTGACATCCCCATGGAGTTTTTCATGCTTGTGTTGCTCTCCAACTCTTTTTTAAATTTAAATGTGGCTCACGAGCAAAAAAGGTTGGGGACCCCTGGTCTACATCATAGTAAAAATTCATTTAAAAATTAGATCTTTAATATCTTTCAGTTAAGCACACAGGGGATCATTTATAAAGTTCGTGCAGCGCATATTTATTTGCAAATGGTTGTATTGTCCTGATCGACAAAATATTGCACTGCTGTGCCAATATTTCTGGTTTTTGCCAATTCACATTGAGAATAATTTTTCGTAAATGAGACGGGTTTGCATGAGTGTGCCCACTGCGCGAGGTTAGTGTTGTCAGTAACTTAAATTAGCAATTTACTAAACTGTTGTGTTATAACTGTTGTGGCATAATTCAAACTCAGAGTTTGCACATAATATTCGGAATTCGCCGATTTCTTACCATATTTAAAAAGTTCTTATAGACATTCGCAGTGTGAAAGAAAAAATTGCAATTCTGTTTGCCCACTCTTATCCAGTTTTATAAATATAAGCATGCAAACCAATCTGCCCAGCGCAAAGTTTATAAATGAGCCCCACAGACTACACTTATTCCCCTAAGACCATTGTGTTGTCTGGTTCATTTCTCATTTATAATACTACTGAAACATTTACAAATAGAGTAGAAATAGATAATATAAAACATATAGCATACACATATACAACTTACAGCTATGAGACCTGTTATCCAGAACGCACTGGAGGTTTCCAGATAACAGATCTTTCCGTAATTTGGAACACAAGAGACCTTCATGCTTTAAGTCCGCTACAAAATCATTTAAACATTAAATAGACACAATAGGCTTGTTTTTGTCTCCTATAAGGATTAATTACATGTTAGATTGTAATAAATTTGGATTATTTGGAGAGACAGCTTTCCCGTAATTTAGAGCTTTCTGGACACCAGGTTCAGGATAATATATCAATAAGATGCTAAAAAACATAAATTATCCCTTAAATTACAAAATTGTAATGCACAGAACAAAAGGAAGATACCATTTGTTTCTAACAATGACAAAATAAAATCAACAAATACATTGGATTCAATGTCCAATGTTTAGTTCTACATATTCTATGGAGGAAAAAAAAAAAAATCACAAAACCATTTGAAATACAAACATCAACGTGTCTGCAGTGAATAAATTCTTTTTCACAGAGATGAGATGCTTCTGGAATACTACTTCTATACAAATATTACATCAACCATTTAGAAAAGCACCTGTGTTATTATATGTCCCCACTTACTGCCAACTAAAATATGACTGGGCATGAGAACCAGGTAACTAAGAAGAACATTAAATGTTAATTGTTATGCTTTTTTCTGTATAATTTAAGTTTTAGGATAAGTCTCGCACAGCTATGGACAATAAGAATAATTAAAACATAAATAAAACGTAAGACTTTACTTTTGGATCACTAATAAATGAGCTTTGCTCTTTAGCCACAGAAGTCTGTTCAACTGTTTTTACAAATATATGCATTTTTGGAGAATTTTTTTCTGCTTTTAATTATTCTTCCTTTTCTTCTCCCCATTTTTCTTGCCCCTTTTCTTTTACATATGTGCCATTAAATGCTCCTTGTCTCCTTTACGTCTGGGCTCTTATATCTTCTTACTGAATATCATGACTATTAGATAGATACAAATAATCATCTAATACAGGGGTCCCCAACTGTTTTTGGCCAGGGAACTTATATAATGTCAAATTTCTTTCCAAGGACCGGGGGGGGGGGGGGGGGGGGGGGTCAGGGTCGGTCGGTCGGAGTTGGTGTCCAATAATGGCACGCTGGCGTCCAATTCAGCGTGCCTGCGTCCAATTTAACACACCTCATTAATTCTGCGCTAGGCTCATGGCCCAGTTCAGGACTGGCCGCAGCCTTGCAAGTTGGGGACCCCTGATCTAATAAACCATTTTCTCAATCCATTATAGGATATGTTCACAAAATGGAAAAATACAATATCATCAATTACTTCATTAAAGTAGCAGTGAACCTTCACATAAAATATCCTTTTGAAAATGTATAGCACAGGTAACGTTTTTTCTGTTCTCCATTTTCTATTTCTTACAGTTTTTCTAAAATGTAGGTTTAAAACATAAATTAGTTTATTCCTCTTTCAGACTGATTTGGCAGCTGGTTTGCACTAGGCTGGGTCTGCCTAATTAGGCTTTTGCCCATGGGTGGCCAAATCGATTGATGACTTTATAAATTAGATTGATGGCCTTCTAAACCAAAAAATTTCATACATAAACATCTGATTTGATACATTTCTTAAAAGTTTTTTTTTTTTTAAAGAAAGGCAGAAGAAGCCATCTACAGTCAAACGTATTCATTTCTAAAATCTAAAATTTTTACATATCAGTAAAATACAAATAAGCAATTTCAACAGTAAAATTCCACTAGTCTAATTTCTAAGGATTCTTAGAAAGCATCCTAGCTTGCCCGTCATGCGTGTGATGTCACCAGAGCTGGAACTAAAGGTGGGCAAAAGAGGCACATGTCTAGGGTGCAAATCCTGGGGGGGCTACAGCCATGTACCTTCCCTGTCACCTACCCGTAATCCAGCAGTGTTACCTCAATGATGGGGCCAGGCGAGTTCCTGCTGATGCACCCCTATCTGCCCATGCTCGCTTGCTTATGGCCAAGTGCAAGCTCGTTTGACACGCAACCGTGCCCTAGACCGGCACTGAATGAAATTCTAATTTCCCTGGCACAACCAAAGCTGTCCAACTGCCAGATGGTGACAAAGACTCATAACTCGTGAAGTTTTGCATTTGGGATGGTGATGTTAGGACTTGTGTGTGGCTCCCAATGCTTGTGCAGATGTTGCTTTCAGACATAGTCAGCAGTTAATCCAACTGAAGAGATGACACTTTAGAAGGGCTGTGAGGTTTCTTTGGCCCATATTGTAAAATTACTGGTAATTAGGGTTGCTATCTGATCCCAATGTTATTAATAGGAAAAAAAGACAAATATATAGGAAGGCCGGTATTTCTTTCAGGAAAAGGTGGCAACCCTACTGGTAATGCTATACTAGGAGTTATGCTATGCCCTTTACATAAAAGCAACTCGTACTGAAGTTTGGTTGATTATGGTTGGCTATGGTGTATCAAAAACGTTTGATTATGTTGGAGCCATGAAATGACTGGATCCAGTGCAATGGAAAATACAGTTTTATGTGAAGACAAACGTTTACTTTGTTCACTAGTCTTTATCCGCAAAATAGCATTAGGGATGAAGGAAATGCTATAAAATAAATGTGTAAGCGAAACACTTTAGAAAAGTGCTGTCCAACTTCTGTGGTACCACGGGACCAAAATTTTTTGGGTCTATGCAGTGGAGGGCTGATAATGGAAGGTATTGACCACTACAACCTTGACCAGTAGCATCAAATTTTTTTTAACATTGAAAAAAACACCAAGACAAATTAAAAACGCAAAAGCCTTGCAGTCCTCTTCAGAAAAGGTGCTCGGGCGATCCATCGTGCGGCGCTTGATTTCTTCCCCCTGCCTTCTTTATAGGAGATAGCCAGGGAGGAGAAATCAAGCGCTGCACATGGATCGTCCGGTATTTTGAATAAAATGCCTTGTTTTATATACTGAATTTATTGTACCAGCCTAAAGTCTCAGCTTGTCAATAGCAGCAATGATCCAGGACTTCAAACTTGTCACAGGGGGTCACCATCTTGGAAAGTGTCTGTGACACTCACATGCTCAGTGGGCTCTGAGCAGCTGTTGAGAAGCTAAGCTTAGGGGTTGTTACTAATTATCAAGCAGAAAATGAGGTTGGGCTGTAATATAAGCTGATGCTACAGGGCTGATTATTAAATTATGAAGCTAATTGGACTGGTTTATGTGGTGCCATGTAGTAATTATCTGTATCAATGACTAATTAGCCTTATATTGTGGCTATATTTCTATTCTATATGTACTGTATATTGTGAGTGGGTCCCTAAGCTCAGTAAGTGAGAGCAGCACAGAGCATGTGAATCAGTGAATCAGCAGAAAAGAAGATGGGGAGCTACTGGGGCATCTACTGGGGAGACACAGATCTTTACTGCTAAAGGCCTGTGGTTGCCTTGGGCTGGTACACAAGCACAAAACATCATGTACACCATTTCTAACTACTTCTTTAGTTTAACTTTCCTTGTCTTTTATGTCCCCATTGGCCACCCCCTATTGCACCCCCCCCCTGTCTCCCCCTGCACAGCCTTCTCTAGAAATAGCGACCGTAAATGTAGAGTGAGCACAGCGGAGGTCACAGCTGCCACCTTCTTATCTTCAGTAATCTTCGTGAATGGAGCGGCATTGGCACAAGCACAGTTGTAGCAATTTTCTGGGTTTTGAGAACTACACATGCACCAAAAGAGAAGGAAAGTGCTGAATGGGAGAAAGAAGACACAAAGATTACAGAATATAAGAAGATGGCAGCTGTGAGCTCCACTGCACTCACTTTGCATTTGCAGTCACTGTTTCTATAGGGAAAAGAATTCAGGGGTAAGACTGTGCAGGTGGGAGACAGGGAAGGAGGGGGGGCAGTGTGGAATTAACATCATGGGGGGGCCGAATTCTCCTTTAAAACCACACCCATATTATCACCAAAACTGTTAAGGTCATGTTGACATTAATGGTGGTAACACACAGCACAAACTAAATGATTGATGCATACTGCAGGGATATCACCCATCACTTATATGTGAAACTTGTTCATGTCATAATACATACCCTTAAAAATCCATATGTCTCCTCCTCCACTAGGGATAGCACATCACCCTCCAGCACATGATTAAAAACATTGGGTACCCCTAACAAGTATTTTCAAATGCTAACAATCCCCCACCAGAGGGTATGGCACATACAGGCAGCCAGGCCCGTCATCGGGGGGGGGGACAAGTGTCCCAGGCCCAGGGCTGAAGGGGGGCCTGACTTTTTAATATTGCAGCGCTGCCGGGCCCCCCTTCAGCCCCTTACGAGCACAGAAGCGGTCGCTCGACGCAAAGTCCTAAGGCAGAATGCGGAAATGCTGAACAAAGTCCTGAAGAGGCGGCAAGACCCTAAGTCCTGAAAGGAGCCGACACTGAAGTCCTGAAGGGGCTGTTTTTTTTAAAAATATTCTTTGGGGCCCCAAATTTTTTTTTAACTTGTAACGGCAGCCCTGGCTCCAATGTTTTTAAAAAAACATTCTTTGGGGCCCCAATTTTTTTTTTATTTGTGAGGGGGGCCCTGGTGCCAATGGTTATTAAAAAAAATTCTTTGAGGCTTGTAAGGGGGGCCCTGGCACCAATTTTTTTTTACTTATTAGAGGGACCCTGGCACCAATTTTTTTTTTTTTTGGGGCCCCAATTTTTTTTTTTTTAACTTGTAAGGGGGAGTTCTGGTGTCAATGTTTTTTTTTTTTAACTTATAAGGGAGCCATGACCATCAATATGTGTGGGGGGGGTTTACTTTTTTAGTCCTGATATCTGTGTGGTCTTTGATGTGAAGTAGGTGGGATCAGGGGTGGGGCTTGGGTGTCAGCATGAGCGGAGCCCAGAAAATGTTGTTGTGCGGGGCCCCGTGATTTCTAATGGTGGCCCTACAGGCAGCATAGAGAAGGCAAAGCAGGACAGGCAGAGTAGAGCAGACACAGGCAGAGTAGAGCATGAGCAGGCAGAGTACAACAGGCAGAGTATGGTATACACTGGCAGAGTAGGGTAGGCAAAGTATGGTGCACACTGGTAGGGTAGAGACAGGAAAATTTATCAGGACTACTCTGAGGTGTGAACAGTGCAGATGCAATTTAATCTCAGTTCTGATACCTTCTGTAGGTTACACAAAAGTAAGCAATCAAAGTAACCAGACTTCAACAGAGGGCCACACAGGGTGGAGACAGCACTGTATTAGAGCATAACTGCACATATACTTTTACACATTATGCACAATGCTCCATCACTGCTCTCATCCAAAATTCTTCATTGAACAGTTATATATCATGTCACTCCCCTTAAAATCTGGACTAGAGAGCTGAAAAGTGACTGCGCTGTCTGTTATGTTAGACAGCGCAGTCACTCCAGTCTTTATACATGAATCTTTGTCTTAATAACTATATTAGAACCATATTTTATTTTTATACTAAAGTTTCCCTTCAAGTTAATTGTTTATGGTACAGAATGGCTAATTCTAAGCAACTTTTCAAGTGGCCTTCATTTTTCTCTTTTTATATAGTTTTTGAAATCTTTGACTCCTTCTCCTATTCATATTTCTGTCTTTTATGCATATCAAAGCATGGTTTATAGGGTAATTTGGACCATAGCAACCTTATTGCTGAAACTGCAAACTGTAGAGCTGCGGAATAAAAAGCTATAACTCAAAATTTGGACAAAGTGCAAAAAAATAAGCCCATAAATCCTATGTAAGTTGTAATTAAGACCTTGCCACCCCTGGAATGTGCACATACAGCCCCCAGTTCCCACAGAGTTAGCATCAGGACAGCAAAATGTCTCTTAAAGAAAAATTGCTTTTATTTCAGCCACCAGCAAACAGGTACAAAATAAAGGCAGTTTTTCTATCCAAACAACAAAAACAGGTTTCAGCAAAATAAAGTTAACAACAACAAAAAGGCAGTCATATTACAAACCTGCCTGTGAGTGTCCATATGTGCACATGCACATAGAAATCCCAGACCCTCTCTGTGTCTCTCCTACTCAGAGATTCTCAGAGACTGACCAGTCTGAGGGCTCCTGATTAGCCACCTGAGACTAATAAGACCCAGCTGGTCAGTTTGTAGCTCCTTACTCTGCTACAAGTCCATAAGCACATGGGTCTGCATTTGTAAATGAAAGTGCAAATAATTTTGCTATATTGGTGACCAGGGTGACCCCTGCCACATTCTGTATTTGCTTATCATGCAGGACACAAACCAGGAGCACCAGAGGACACTAGATATAAAGCAGACATGAAGCAGTCATGAACTTGCCAGCTGCAGATTAAATTCCCTTGTTAGTATCCATGTGCCCCTTAAGGTATACCTGTGTAATGCAGTTGGCTGGAACAAGTGCTCACTCTAGTGGCCAAAGCTCAATCTAATAGTGTCATGTTGCCTGTAGCAACCAGTGCAGTGCATAAATAAAACTGCTCCCAACTGGGTTCACTTTCTATACCATGACCTGACTATAGAGAAGAGAAAGCTGTATATTTATAAGACCCATGGCCCACTGTGTTCTATTCAGTTACATTGAGAAGGAAAAACAGCCTGCCAGAAAGCAGTTCCTTCCTAAAGTGCTGCCACAAGTCACATGACCGGGGCAGCTAGGAAACTGACGAAATGTCTAGCCCCATGTCAGATTTCAAAACTGAATATAAAAAAATCTGTTTGCTCTTTTGAGAAATGGATTTCAGTGCAGAAGTCTACTGAAGCAGCACTTTTAACTGATGTGTTTTGAAAAAAATATGTTTTCCCATGACAGTATCCCTTTAAGTTCTGTATTAAAGGACATGTCAACCCAAAAAATGGCTTTTTGCCTAAGAAAAGAAAACACAATTATAAGCAACTTTCCAAAATTAATTATTAAAATATGAAAAATTGTTGGTGCTTTAAGTTATTTGTAAATGTAATTGCCATTAAAAGCAGCATTTGCATAATTCCTGGTTTTTACAATTTAAACAGTGTTGCAAATGTCAGTCTCCTCGAGCAAGACAGGTCTGTTAATCAGTTGACTTGTTGTTACATTGTTTCAAAAGCCAGAGCCACCAGTACAGAGAATAGAAAGGGACAGACAAACACTGCTTTCAATAGCAATACATATAAATAACTTAATAACCATAGAAAATGTGTAATGAATGTATATTGCAAAGTTGATTAGAATCGTGTTTTCTTTTATTAGGCAAAAATTATTTTTGGAGTTGACGTCCTTTAAACAGAAAAGCAACAGTAACAGCATTTATTTATTTATTTTTTTAAAAAGAACCTTTCACTGAAACACAAACTGATTCTTTTCTTGCTCACTTCATTCACCTATAAAAACAGAAGTTGTATTTAAAGTGGTGGTTCACATTTAGTTTTTAGTATATTGCAGAATGTCCTATTAATAGCAACTTTGCAGTTGTGCTTTATTTATTTTGTACAGGCATGGGATCCATTACCTGGAAACCCATTATACAGAAAGCTCCAAATTACGGAAAGGGTGTCTCCCGTAGACTCCATTGCAACCAAATATTACAAATTGTAAAAAATTATTTTCTTTTCCGGACCGGGGGGCTGAAAGAAGAGGTACAAGCTTGGCACACAAATTCATCTTCTGCCTAACCCTAGTTCCACCCTGATTGGCACATCACTAAGTATTCCTTCCAGTAGAAGACATAGCTGGAGGCAAACTGTGATACCACATGGGTCATAAAGCTGCTTACAAACAGAGAGAAGGTAAAAAATGCTCCATTGGGGAAAAAACGTATCTACATTTTTTTATCATTTATTTACATCTGCTTCAGAAAAACAATAACAGGTATTAGAGCTTAAAGGGGTTGTTCACCTTTGAGTCAACTTTTAGTATAATGTAGAGAGTGATATTCTGAGACAATTTGCAATTGGTTTTCATTTTTTATTATTTGTGGTTGTATAGTTATCCAGCAGCTCTTTAGTTTGCAGTGTCAGCAATTTGGTTTCTGGGGTACAAATTACCCTAGCAACCCTGCATTGATTTGAATAAGAGACTGGAATATAAATAGAAAATGGACTGAATAGAACGATAAGTAATATAAAGTAGCAATAGCAATACATTTGTAGCCTTACAGAGCATTTGTTTTTAGATGGTGTCAGTGACCCCCATTTGAAAGCTGCAAAGAAACAGAAGAAAATTGCAAATCATTAAAAAACTATGAAAAATAAATAAGGAAGACCAATTGAAAAGTTTCTTAGAATTGGCCCTTCTACAATATACTAAACAAAGGTATAATATCATATAATATCAAGTGCATAATTGTTTTTCTTACTCTTTTTATTGAGAAGTAGAGTATGTATAAAGATGTTATTATTATTATTAGAGTATACTATACCAAGACATTCTATGAAACAAATACTGTCTCTATAGATCATTATCAATATTTAAGGTTTAAAAAACTACCACAGGAAAGTAATCCCCAAATATGTTCCTCACATCACCCTCTACATAAAGGAGGTCAAACAGTCGTCCAGCTGTCAGCCCTGACACAGCTGTGACAGCTATATTGACCTTATGGCCAACCCCAGTGAAAGAGGTGGTATTCATAAATTGTAGTGAATAAAAATTCATTCTCATGCTCATCTGCAATGCCTTACATACCAGCCTTTATTTTATGCATATACGAAATTTGTGTCCCCGTCGTACTAAAAAGTAGCAATAATTATGTGAAGACTTAACTGTGAAGACTTACAGAGCAAAACTTGGAAAGAGACAGAAGAAGGCAAAGAATTCAGAAACTATAGAAAGTAAATAATGAAGACCAAAGTTGCTTACAATTGCCTCTTGTATAACAAACTAAAAGTTAATGTAAAGGTGAACCATCCGTTTAATGTAAAGTGATGATGATGGATATATTGTGCGTTAAAGGATAAGTAAAACGTAAAAATAAGTGAATATAAAATTGATGAGGGTGCTTTTTCAATGTACATATAATTTTTTTTTTTTTAATTCCAAGGTATCTAAAGTTACATGAACTGAATTTTGCTACAGTAGCGTCACCTGCTGGACATTTTCCCTAAAAGCAGATTAGAAAAAGAATCCAGCAGCACTGGTAAATACAAAATGATTCATTTAGCCCACATACCTTTTTCTGTATCCCAATACCTCCCAACATTTGAAAAATGTAAAGAGGGACCAAAAAAAAAATCTGCCACACTTAGAGTGAGGAAATTCTTTGACCACGCCCATTATGTGGCCATCCCCTAAATGCTGTGTCCATTTTACAAACTTTGGCAGGTTATGGATGGTTTTAATACATTTCTGGGAGTTTTAGACTCATGATTTATGTGTTATTTCAGTTTTGAGAATAAAGGTGAAATTGCCTGTTAAAGGAGAATTCAGCCCTACCCCCTATCCCCACCAAGACCCCCCACCTTCCTCCCTCAAACCCAAGTGATACCCCAGGCAAATGCCCCTAAGTCCATACTAGCCCCTCCATGCAGATTCAGACATTCAGTAGTCTACGAAAAGAGACCAGCGTTTTGGTGCATATGCAGTTGGGGCAATCTTCCACTTTGCAACAACTGCACATGCTCCAAAACTCTTATTCTGAAGATTTCTGTAGCGGCTGAAGGTGGAGCTTGTGAAGTCCAATGCCTGAATCTGCAAGGAGGGGTAAGTAAGTATGGGGTATCACTAAGGCTGGGGGGGAGGAGGTTTTTGGTGGGGATGGGGAGTAGGCAGGGGAGATCCAGCCCACTTTGCCATCTCAGGCGGCCTTGAATGTGCTGCCCCCTCCCCACCGCGCTTACTTTTTCAGCGCCAGACAGGGGTAGGGGGGTCCATGGCGCTAGTGTAGAGCACGCAAGTGTGCAGTCTGCACTAGAAGAGCCGCATTTCCGGGTTGAAAACCGGAAATCCAGCTCTTGGTTACCAGGAGCCTCAATGGCGGAGCGCCCCTGGGAGTAGGGTTTTTTTTTTTAAAGGGGTTGTTCACCTTTGAGTTAACTTTTAGTATAATGTAGAGAATGATATTCTGAGACAATTTGTAATTGGTTTTCATTTTTTATTGTTTGTGATTTTATAGTTATTTAGCTTTTTATTCAGCAGCTCTCTAGTTTGCAGTGTCAGCAATTTGGTTTCTAGGCTAGAAATTACCCTAGCAACCCTGCATTGATTTGAGTAAGAGACTGGAATATGAATAGGAGAGGGACTGAATAGAAGGATAAGTAATAAAAAGTGGCAATAACAACACATTTGTAGCCTTACAGAGCATTTGTTTTTAGATGGTGTCAGTGACCCCCATTTGAAAGCTGCAAAGAAACAGAAGAAAATTGCAAATCATTAAAAAACTATAAAAAATAAATAATGAAGACTAAATGCAAAGTTTCTTAGAATTGGCCCTTCTACAATATACTAAAACTTGAAGGTGAACCACCCCTTTAAATGATGGGTTGAATTCTCCTTTAAGATACAAGTCTCAGTTACTCCAAGAGACCTGCTTATCTTACAATTGTAAATGCATGTGTCGAGTATTCTGGGCTCTCTGGCAAAAGCCTCTTCTTTGATTGAGTTTGATAAACTTTGTATCTTTTTCTGGCTGTTCAGTGCAGGAGATCAAAGAGAAACTTGGGCAGTTTCAGTAACAATCTGGGACTGCATGTTGAGCTGTCAAAATTGGGACTTCCTGCAAATAAACAGGACAGTTGGGAGGTATGCTGGTGTAAAGTGTCGAAATGGAGAAGGTTGTAACAATGCAAGGGCCCTGAGTTGCTACTTCTCATAAACCATAGCAACCATTTGAAAACAAATCTCTGATCAGAAGCTGTGGCTTACAAGATGTGGGCAAACATGAGGCTTTTTATTACTTTGCATAATTATTGTGTAGATGTGAATTGTATTTTAATAACACCTGGGAAAGCCATAGACTGGCCATTCATGATGTATAAAGTGAGGATATATGATGTCTATGTATGTCTTACACTCCTCAACTGCCATTGGTACATTTCCATTGCCACTTCCTGACTACAGTCAAGAAGTGATGTAACTTCCTGTCTGCTTCATTATACATGGATTTTCAGTTATTCCAAAAAGGAAAACGGACACCAAAAAAAAAAAAACAACAACAACAACAAACCGACAGCAATATAAACCAACTGCATGAGTTGCATCATGGCCAAAGACGATGGGAAAAATAAATCTCTGTCTCTGCTGGAACTGGAAGCATTAATAAGACTGGAATCATCACAACTAACATTAAATGAGGAAGGTCTTAAATTTGATATTCCCCCATGTGATGCAGGTAGGTTACACAGGGAAATGTTATGGATTAGGAAGCTCAATGCCGTGGGGCAGTCAAAGTTGCTGAATGTGGGTTTTATGTCTCTTTTAAGCAAACATTATCCTGTGTTTTCTAATCAGCATCTGTCAAAACAAGACATTTATTGCAAGTAACATAAGGTGGGGCTTCCATACCCCCCCAACTGTCCCGTTTTTCACGGGACAATCCCAATTTTTCCAGCTCAACACACAGTCCTGGATTGTTACTGAAACGTTCAGACTTGCTCTTTGATCTCCTGCACTGAACACTCAGAAAAAGATGCACAGTTTCTAAAATGTGATTGCCTATTGCCAGAATACGTGGCAGCCAGGCCCGGACTGGCAATCTGTGGGTTCTGGCAAATGCCAGATGGGCTGCTATAAGGTGCCATAGAAAGTCAGTATTTAGTGGGCTGGTGGTGACTGTTTGGGCCTCTCTGTGGGCTGATTGGGCCTCTGTGTACCTGAAATGCCAGGGCCTATTTTGATTCTCAGTCCAGTCCTGGTGGCAGCTGCACTTGATACTTTATGAACAATGTAAAGGGGGACTATCGTAAAAATGGCAATTTAATATAAGCTTCATCATACTGAAATATTAAACTTTCTAGATACAATCAATTATGTACTGTTTCTGAAATAATCAATGTTCACTATTGCTCTCTCAGCATCTGTTTCTCTTCATTCTGTCTTCATTCAGGAGTTGAGTCAGGGCCGCTCCGGCCATGAGGCAAGGTGAGAACATTGCCTCAGGTGGCACGAAGCGGCCGGTTACAAGGGGCAAAAAGCCGCCTCTTGTAACTTTAAGAGCCAAATTTCCGTGTTTTAACCCGGAAATTCGGCTCCACTAGTGCAGAGAGCGCAATTTCACGCTATGCACTAGGGATACCGCCCCCTTTTGACCTGCTCCGACACTGATTTTTAAGCGTGGAGCGGAAAGGGGGGGCAGCATTGGGGCTGCTGCCTCAGGCGGCGGCAGCCCCAGAAACGGCCGTGAGTTGAGTGTCAAATGAATGATCCAATATATCTTATATTGTAGGACCTTTTGCCTAGAAGAGGTAATCGAATTCACTGTATCAAAAGCACCAGACATCATGTCTCTCTACATGCAGAATTTATACAAAAGGCAGTTATTGTTAGATTTTATTTGCACTGGAATCAGTTATTTGAGTGAGCTCTAATTCATTTGCTAGGAAAGGGAGCCCCCCCCCATAAGATATATTATAACTGTCAATGAATATCCGACCCCCAACTGCTGCATGAAGAGAGAATGAAGAGATACAGATGCTGAGAGAGGAACAGTGAAGATAAACTTGATTATTTCAAAAACAATGCAGAATATTTCATTGATTGTATTTAGAGAGTTCCTTACTTCAGTTTGAGGAAGCTTATATTACATTTTAATTTTCACGATAGTTCCCCTTCATGACAAGCAAAGAAACAATTGTAACAATTTAAGATAAGCAGGCCTGATGGGAAAACTGTGACTTGCAGCTAAAAGGGCAATTCACCTTCATTAGTAAAGCTGCAATTTTTTTTCTTTCTATTTCCAAAAAGTTGGGAGGTATGGTTTTCCTATATCTTGGAAAATAAATAAGGATGACATTTTTGCCCCAGAAATGACTGATATTATTTTTTCCTAGGTATGGTCAGACAGACATTCATCAAGAAAGATGGACGTATCAAACGTCCGATGAATGCCTTCATGATATGGGCTAGGATACACCGTCAACCTGTTGCTCTCGCAAATCCAACTGTAAGCAATAAATGCATCAGCATTTTTTTAGGACACAAATGGAAAAATCTATGTGAGGAGAAGAAAAAGCCATATTATGATGAGGCATTCAAATTAGAAAGAGAACACCAGGCATTATTTCCAGGTATTTAATCACAAAGTTAACCAATGGATGGAAATTTAATGGCATCCCATAAAATTCAAGTAGGTGGGTTATCTTTAATTTAACATTTAGTATGTTATAGAATGGCTATTCAGAAGCAACTTTTAAATTGGTCTTCATTTTTGGAATGATTTGGCTTTTTCTGACTTTTTCCTGCTTTCAAATGGGGGGGGGGGGTCACTGACCCCATCTAAAAGCAAATTCAGATTACTGAAATTGCAAACTGGAGAGCTGCTGAATAAAAAGCTATATAACTCACAAATAATAATAAAAAGAAAACCAATTAGAAACTGTCTCACTATCTACACTTAGGGAAGCAGCCTTATTGATAACTCATAAATACAATTAAATATAATTATCCATAATTGCACAGTGGGACATTTACTGCACAATCTAGCTACACAAAGATACCTGACAATTTTATTCAGGTAAACGGAGTGTCCATGTGTGGGTCAGCAAGCATGAGTGATTATTTTACAGTCAATCAACTAATAGAACTAGGCCAGTTGTACTCTATATCGACAGATTCAGTCATATATTTTTTGTGGAAGGTTGAAAATTCCTTTGGGAAAACATGCAAAGTGCATAAGTTAATAGTGCTGCTCCAGTAGAATTCTGCACTGAAATCCATTTCTCAAAAGAGCAAACAGATTTTTTTAATATTCAGTTTTGAAATCTGACATGGAGCTAGACATTTTGTCAATTTCCCAGCTGCCACGAGTCATGTGACTTGTGCCAGCACTTTAGGAGGGAACTGCTTTCTGGCAGGCTATTGTTTTTCCTTCTCAATGTAACTGAATGGAACGCAGTGGGACATGGGTTTTACTACTGAGTGCTGTTCTTAGATCTACCAGGCAGCTCTTAGGGAGCTGTTATCTGTTTACCTTCCCATTGTTCTGTTAGGCTGCTGGCCGGGAAAGGGAGAGGGTGATATCACTCCAACTTGCAATACAGCAGTAAAGAGTGACTGAAGTTTATCAGAGCACAAGTCACATGACTCGGGGCAGCTGGAAAACTGACAATACAATATGTCTAGCCCCATGTCAAAATTCAAAATGAAATATAAAAAAAAAGTTTGCTATTTTGAAAAACATTTTTTCCCATGATAGTATCCCTTTAATGTGGGTTTTAGTTATTTTAAATGTAGAATTTTAGAGTGCCATAATGTGCCTGGCTACGCTGTGAATACCGACTCCTCTTTCTGTCTAAATATTGTTATAAGTCAGATGGTTTCAAGGCTGGGAGGTTGAACATCTCAAAGTGACAACAATCAGAGTATGTGCTGACAAAATGCACAGCAACAATAATATCAGTGGATTCCCACAATGCAATGCTACAGCTCCTTGATTTATGGTTTTCTAATGAATGGGTTTATTCTGACTTCTAAAGTGATTCTTTGCAGACTGGAAATACGAACCAAAATTCTGCAAAATGTCCACTCTGGTACCCAGTTCTTCTAAGCACACAGAAGAGGAGAGCACTAAACCTGCCTTAGTACGTGATCAGCCACATGGTGAGTTAGTATATAGCTTCTTGTATCTCAATGCATCTCTTGGGTCATCTGTATCCGCAGTTTATTTAGTCATTTAGTGGTTGTGCCCTGCATTAAGAATACAGCAATCAGTCCGAGGACCAACTAAGGGACCTTATAAGGTTCCTCCACCGGGAGGGTTATGATACAATCCCTCCCGGAACTCCTGGGATCCAGGCACTCAGGCGGAGGATTATGATGTGCCTCAGGCGCAGGCTGAGGCACAGATATGCGATCAGGCACGGGGTGCGCGTGCTCCAGAGGATTTGGAGCGATGTAAAGAGGCGCCACCCCGTGCTTGTTGAAGAAGTGCAGCAGGAAGTGGAAGGTAGTTATTCAAATAGAAAACATAAACTTTGCTTGTTTATTACAATAATGTCCAGACTTAGCGTATATTATAATGATTTGCTATTTTAGAGCAAAAATGTATTTCAGTGAATACTTTAATTA
>CM044435.1:14401468-14412296 GCA_024363595.1 Xenopus borealis | reverse complement strand
ATGGCCTTTTATCAAGAGCTCGTACTACGGTACTTCTGGTGGAGGATGGATCACTGATGGAATGTCACCCGCTTCTGTTTAAAGTTGGGGGAATTTTTCGAGTGGACTCTAAAGTGTGTTTTAATACAGGTTTCCAGACAAGGGTTTTTTTTTACGTCATTTGAATAACAATGGGGTAAACCATGCACATGTGTCATCAAAATCTACTTAGCAGGGACTATTATTGAGGGGCGGGAAATGGTGTACTTTGAGTAAAAATATGGTGGCTTGTTTGAATTTGAATTATTAAAGGGACAATAGATTAAAAAAAAAAATTATTAAAATTTTTTTTTTAAAACTCGAATTGAATTTTGAATATTTCCCAGTCGAATAGTTGGGCCCTAGGGCCCAGATCAGCCCAATATTGCCTACCTCGAGATGGGAATATAGGGGAGAGATGTTCTCATCTTGCAACATCACCAGACAAGCAGATCTCCCTGTGCATGGCCAGCTTAAGGGTAATGGCACCAGGGGTGTTCTAGGGGCTGCTGCTGCTTGTAACTTTTAGCATTGGAGGAGTTTGCTGCACTAGAAGAGCCGAATTTATGTTTTAAGAAACGGTAATTAGGCTCTTAAAGTTACCAGATGCTGCTTTTTGCCACCCCTGTTAACTGGCTGCTGCGTGCCGCCTGAGGCAAGATTCTCACCTTACCTCATGGCCAGAGCGGCCCTGAATGGCACACAAGAAGAGTAATAGGTACATTTTGCCTATGCCATGAGCTCTACTATATAGAAAGATAGAATGACCACCAGAAAGGCTGCTGTTTTGGGGATAAAACAAGATGACCTGACCCCATGAGAAACAGAAAAAGCACTCTCCTATTCAACCACAAACAACCCTAAATCAAGGCATGTAAAATGGTAGGTCACCTTCCAAACATTTTTTCAGTTCAAAGAAATAAAGATTTTTTTTTTAGTTGATTTCCTTTTTTTTTTTTACCATTTTTCCAAAATTAAAGTTTAAAGTTTAATATTCCTGTGTCTAGTGATTCAGTCTGGCAGCTCAGTGCAGCACAATTATGATACAATTTGCTATATTAGTTCAGGCCCGGACTGTCAATCTGTGGGTTCTGGCAAACAGGGCCGCCATTAGAAATCACGGGGCCCCGCACAACAAAATTTCCGGGACCCCTGGTCCCCGCCCACACTGACACCCAAGCCCCACCCCTGGTGGTCACGGCTCCCTTATAAGTAAAAACAAAAAAAACATTGGGCACCAGGGCCCCCCATAAAAGTTTTTTTTTTTTTAAAGCATTGGTGCCAGGCCCCCCCTTACAAGTTAAAAAAAATGGGGCCCCAAAAAATATTTAAAAAAATAATATTGGTGCAGGGGCCTATAGAGTATTAAAATAAAACATTGGTGGCAGGGGATTAAAAAAGAAACCCCACTTTGGTGTCAGTAGAATTGAACTCATGGCTTCAAGGACTTCAGTTATAGCTGTTTTCATGACATCGTGTCTTTTCGCCGCTCCAGGACTTCAATGTCAGCTCCTTTTGTGACATTGGGTATTTTCGTTGCTTCAGGACTTCGGCATTTCCGCATTCATCTCAGCACGGCTTCGGTGCTCGCGAGGGGGGCCCGGCTCTTGGAAAAGTGCAGCACTCCCTGGCCCCCTTTCAGCCCCGGACCCGGGACACTTGTCCACCCTGATGGCGGCCCTGCTGGCAAATGCCAGAGGGGCTGCTATAATGTCCCATACAAAGTCAGTATTTAGTGGGCTGTTGGGGGCTTTTTGGGCCTCTGTGTGGGCTGAGTGGGCCTCTGCATATTAGCCGATACATTTCTCAGCAGTATCTGTGGGAATTAGCAACTATTGTATCAAAATAGCAACAAAATAATAAAAGACAAGTGACAAACCCCTTGCTGTATCGCGTCTGGCTCAAGGTCCATTAGTTCTTTACTGATCAAAGCCCGGTGTTGTTCTTTCAACCACTCTCTTCTAGCCTGGGCCATTGAAAATTCCAGTTCCATGCCAAGATATTTAGATAGAGATCTCTTAAAAAAAAAGATGAATGAAGATGTTAAAATTAATTTTAGATGTAAACAGTCAACTCGAATAATCCCTTTTTATATTATCTAATTTTTATTTCCCATAGTAGCTTTCTAGGAACAGTTCAGTGTAAAAAAAAACACCTGGATAAATAGATAGGCTGTGAAAAATAAAAAAATGTTTCTAATATAGTTAGTCAACAATATAATGTAGGCTGGAGTGAGTGGGTGTGTAACAGAACAGCTCTCTAACTCTGAGTTAGTCAGCGACTTGAAGGGGGGCCACATGGGACAAAACTGTTCAGTGAGTTTGCAATTGATCCTCAGCATTCAGCTCAGATTCAAAAGCAACAGTAATGACCCATGTGGACCCCCTTCAATTCACTGATTCAAGGTTACTGGCTAGTAACCAATTAGTGGAAACCAAGAAAGTTGCAAAGCAGGAAGTAGTGTTCTGGATTTTTTGTTAGACATCCACTCACTCCAGCCAATAGACATTACCAGGGCCAGGCCAAGTGGTAGGTATTGTAGGCACATGACTAGGGCGCAGAGCTTGGGGGGTGCCAGGCATGTGACTGCTCTGTTGCCTACCCCATGATTGGTCCCCTCTCTCAATTACTGTTCGCTCCATTTTCCATATTGCCTGAGTGAGGGCATGTGCGCCAGCACCATATCATGTTGTCTAGGGAACCTTTGTACATTACTGTCACGGACACGGTACTCCCAACCGCCCGTGACTTCCGGGTGTGGCTGTCAGGGGTCACTCACTCAGTCTCTCACCCACCTTGCGCACAGGTTAGACTAGCATAACAGCACCCCAAACACCAACCAACACCCACAAACACACACACAACTTGCTGCCACCACTCTTAACTTCACACTGGTGTTGAGAGAAACCAGGTACTCTAGTAGTAAAGGGGTTAAGTCAAACACACACTTTCTACCAGCACTCAAATGGTTAACTAGCATACATACAGACTAGCATTTCCATTCAGCATGCAGAGGGTTAAGGCTCACAATTACTCTCTTTCAGGCTAGGTTCTTTTAGAGCACCAAAGACAATCTGATTAAATGTTTTAATATTATAAAAGGTATAACAGTGCATTTAACAAAATGATGTTACAAAAAGAGACATACAATCAATAATGCAAACAGTTATAAAATAAAAAGGGAAAACAAGGAAAACCTATACTTAGCTTCAAGATATAGAATTCCTGGTCCTGGAGGCAAGGGGAAACAAACGGGATAACTTCCAATCGCAATTGGTCCTCCAAAGTAAATCCAACTCTTAGTCAGAAGAGTTTACTATTTATCAGTGATTTCAGGGCATCAGGTAAGTGCACACTCCCCCTCCCTCAGGAATGTAAGGGGGCGTGGCCTAGCAGGACACAGACAGTTTTTTATGACCTCCTGTGAGAAGGAACTGGACCAAGAATACAATGATCATAACTCCCTATAGGAACATAGGAGAGACATGATATTATATTCATTGGTTATGGATTCTCTCCTGGATTCCATAGATACTAAACATCAATACTGTGTGACCTGCCCCTGCCCTGATATTCACATCTGATACACAGAGTACCAAAGCTAGTCATGTTTGGACTCATCTGAAAGCCAATATTACTTTGAACCCATCACCAGTTTTTAACGCTGTTGGTACAACAGGTCTGGGTTCTGTGAGGATGAATATGTTTTTGGTTTTATTAGTTGTGACCTTCCCTTCACCTGTGAGAAGCCTTTGTGTGAACTTTAAGTTCTCCCTCCTTGGGCTGTCCCTGCACTTATTTTATGGCTCTTATCAGCCAGGGCTTGGAGAAGGGCATAAGAGGTTGTGATCCTGTTACAAATGGCTAACTCCAGACCTTAGGGAAGAGAGGCCTGTTATCTGTCTAATTTAGTCAGAAATGCTTTTCATGATACCTTGGCCTGTTTTATTAGCTATTACAGGCCTGTATCATGACAATTACATTTTTGGCTAACTAACTATATCAATAACATTTTTTATTTTCCACATACTATTTATTCACCCAGTTTTTATACTTAATTCATTAAATAGAGTTTTATTATGTTCTATCAAAGAACACATAGGAGGCCCACCTTCAACTAATTTCTCTGCAACACCTCTAGGGGAAAAAATTAAAGATGGCCGTGCATTCCACAGTGGAATACACATCAGTGGAGCTGGCTTGAAGGCAGGTGGCAGGGCTCAAAGGGGTCTGGATCCACTGAGACTTTTCCTGGTATGCTAGTGGGCCAGTCCGACCTTGAACTTTGTTTCATATATTTATGTATTTTAAATGTTTTAGTGTTTTTTTTATCTTCTTCAGCTTAGTTCTCAGACACATCTCGAGAAGAAGTGTAGTACAAGAATTAATCTAGATGAACATGAAAATAAAAAGTAATGCTATTTGGCCCTGTTGCAGTACATAAAAGTCAGATATTAATACAGCAGTATAATGTCTGCATTGCATTGGGTCACATCCCTTGAATAGAAGTTCTCATTGTTTCTAAACAATGTAGAAATCATAACAAAAGATAATTATGCTTATCTCATCGAACTTAATTAACTTAAGCTAGGTATATACATAAATCTGCTGTTTGGCCACCAGATCAGGCTGATACGATTATTTGGCCACTGAGTCAACAACTGAAGTATATTATATATTATTATATAGTATATACAGTATTATTAATATATTATATAGTATATATTATATATATATATAAGTATAACCTGTCCTGGAGTTCTACCCTAAAACAGGGCAAAATGAGATGTGCCAGGTCCTAATATTGGTGTTTAAAGGGCACCTATCACCTAAAATTGTTACTGTCACCAGAGTGTGGCCTAAGTCACTTTATGCGACTTTGTTGCACACTTGACACCATTTTCATTTTGTTCCAGAGAATTCTGCTTGCTTGATAGGTGCAGAGTCTTGTTCACGTATGCATCACCTTGTATGTCAGTTAGGGAAGATACAAAAGCAGAATTCTCTTTAACGGCTTGTGAGTGATAAAGAGGTGGCTCACCTTTAATGTTATAGAATGGCTAATTCTAAGCAACTTTTCAATTGGTCTACATTATTTTCTATTATAGTTTTTTAATGATTTGCTTTCTTCTTCTTCTGACTCTTTCCAGCTTTCAAATGGGGGTCACTGACCCCAGCTACAAAATACTCTGTAAAGATATAAATGTATAGCTATTGCTACCTTTTATCGCTTGTCTTTCTATTCAAGCCTTCTCTTATTCATATTCCAATCACTTATTCAAATCAGTGCATGGTTGCTAGGGTAATCTGGACCCTAATAACACCATTGCTGAAACTGTATGAATAGCTACTGAATAGCGGCTGAATTAAAAGCTAAACAACTCACAAACAATAAAAATGGAAAATAATTGCAAACTGTCTTGGTATAGAAGGGGGGTGTTTGTTTATACATCTCAGTGAACTGTTGATTTGTTTGCCCTTGAGCAAATAGGCAATTAGCAAAAGGCAAAACATGTTAAGTAAATGGAAAAATAAGGTATACGGCAGCTTTAATAAATCATGCAAGACGTGTGCAGGTCTACTGAAATTGCTTGTCACCATTAAAATGCAAGTAAGAGACCTGTTATCCAGAATGCTCGGGATCTGCAATTTTCCATAAATGGATCTTTCCATAATTTGAATCTTCATACATTAAGGGGCAGCTTTATCATTGGTCGAATTTCGAATTGAAAAAAAATTGAAATTCGACAATGTGAATAGGAAGGGAAGTAAAATCCTTTGAATTCGAATTCAAAGGATTTTACTGCAATTTGATTGGTCGGACGATCGAATAGGAAAAATTGGATCGATCGATAAATCGAATGATTGAAAATTGAAATTCGACAATGTGAATAGGAAGGGAAGTAAAATCCTTTGAATTCGAATTCAAAGGATTTTACTGCAATTTGATTGGTCGGACAATCGAATAGGAAAAATTGGATCGATTGATAAATCGAATGATTGAATATTCAAAATAAATGTTATTCTAATCATTCGATTGAATTTTTAAAATTCACTGGTCGAAGTGGTCTTCAAAAACAATTGAAAATTCAAATTTGAATGAAAATTCGATCAAATTCGAATCTTCATGTGAATTTTGTAAATCTGCCCCTAAGTCTACTAGAAAATCATTTCAACATAAAAAAAAAACCCAATAGGCTGGTTTTGCTTCCAATAAGGATTAATTATATCTTAGTTTGGATCAAGTACAAGATACTGTGTTATTATTACAGAGATAAAGGAAATCATTTTTCAAAAAATGCAGATTATTTGGATAAAATTAAATCTATGATAGATGGCCTTTCTGTTATTCGGAGGTTTCTGGATAATGGGTTTCCGGATAACAAAGATATAATTGAACAATAACCGAACATTTATTAATCTGGAATGGAATTTATATCCAACTATGAGAAACCTCTTGTCTTCTGTCAATGAAGGTTTTCATTCATTCAGGTCATGGTATATCTAATAGAAGGAAATCTAGAGCAACTGGACTTTTTAATGATTAATCATTGAAGATATTTCAGCTTGAACTGAAGACGCTGCTCAGGTGAGCAGTGAAAAGTAGTGAAGAAGCTGCTCGGATGAGTAGTGAAAAGTAGTGAAGAAGCTGCTCAGATGAGTAGTGAAAAGTAGTGAAGAAGCTGCTCGGATGAGTAGTGAAAAGTAGTGAAGAAGCTGCTCGGATGAGTAGTGAAAAGTAATGAAGAAGCTGCTTGGATGAGTAGTGAAAAGTAGTAAAGAAGCTGCTCGGATGAGTAGTGAAAAGTAGTGAAGAAGCTGCTCGGATGAGTAGTGAAAAGTAGTAAAGAAGCTGCTCGGATGAGTAGTGAAAAGTAATGAAGAAGCTGCTCGGATGAGTAGTGAAAAGTAGTCAAGAAGCTGCTCGGATGAGTAGTGAAAAGTAGTTGCCTCTGCAATAGAATCTCAAAGGAGACCATGTTATGATCACTATTTCCTAAATGCTCACCCACACAAATGCTAGAGATGAGTTCAATATTATTAGTTATTACAAGATCCAAAAGTGTTATTCTTAGTAGGTTCTTGAACGAGCTGGGATAAAAAGTTGTCATTTAGCATATTTACAAACCTACTGTAAAAGTATGTTCACCTTTAGACTAACTGTTAGTATGGTGTAAGAAGTGATTTTCTGAGACAATCTGCAATTGGTTTTCATTTTTTATTGTATTTGAGTTATTTAGTTTTTTATTCTGTAGCTCTCCATTTTGCAATTTCAGCAATTTGGTTGCTAGAAATTACCCTAGCAACCATGTATTGTTTGGAAAAAGAGACTTGACTATGAATAGGAGAGGCCTGAATAGAAAGATGAGTAATAAAAAGTAGCAATAACAATACACATGTAGCCTTACAGAGAATATGTTTTAAAGAATTTGAAATCTGGAAAACGTCAGAAGAAGGAGGCAAAAACTGTAAAAATTATAAAGAAGGAAAAATTAAGGCTGTTTGAAAAGTTGCTTAGTAATACCTTTTTCTATAAAATACTAAAACTTAACTTAAAAGGTGAACCACCCATTTAAGCGACTACACGTAACCAGCAGTTATTTATTATGTGAGGATTTATAAGGATATCAGATAGTGCTCCAGGCATTCCACCCAGTCTAGTGACAAAGGAAACAACATAGCATTTTCCTTGGTTACCCATACATGGCTCAATTGCCTGGGACATTTTTTTTTTCATGGTGCCAAGTACCACTTTAGCGGTTTCACTACTTACACTACAGGTTTGCATCCATTATCCATAAACCTGCTATCTAAAAAGCTCTGAATTATGAAAAGGCTGTCTTCTATAGACTCCATTTTATCCAAATAATCCAAAATGTTTAAAACAATTTCTTTTTTCTCTGTAATAATAAAACCGTAACTTGTACTTGATCTCAATTCAATTTTTACATGATTTTCTAGAAGACGTAATGCAAGCAGGGTCGGACTGGGCCAGCAGGACACTGGGAGAAAACCCGGTGGGCCCCCAGCTCTTGTGGGTTCTGCCAATCCTGATGCGAGATTTGCATGCTTCTTCCTGCCGCGACTGCCCCAAAAAAGTAGTGCGCACATGGCGATGCAGAAGGGGAAGCCGGGGGGCAGTTGGTCCAGAGGGGGGCACTGGATAGTAGTCCTGGTGGGCCCCGCAGTCTGACTCTGAATGCATGAAGATCCATTTTACAGAAAAATCCATTATCCAAAAACCCCCGGTCCGAAGCATTCTGGATAACACTCCCATACCTATACTTTTCATTATATCAAAAACCAGGAAAAGATCCCAACTATCAGCATTCTCCAGCCCAGTAGTCATACTTGACACTGATTCTTTTTCTCCAGCTAGTGTTTCAAATAAGGCATCCCAAGTAGTAATGCTGGCTTGTTTGGCAGGTTTGGGCCTAGCAATTACCCCACCCAGCGGATGACATGCATGTGGGGGATCTAAATCTCTGCCAATCCCTTCATCCTTCCCTGCTTTGAAACAACAGCTTTATTTCTGGTGTCCAAAACATATTTTTGCTTTGATTTATAAAGGAGTACTGTACCTCCAGCAATGGTAGCATCAGAGATGAACTGGAGGCCATACTGAATACATGCATTTACAAAGCAAGTGTCCCAGCCATGATATAAGATGAGGCAATATACATGCACGTATTGAGTGGGCTAGAATGGGCAGCACTCGGGGAGTAGGCTTCTGGTGTGGTGGTTACAGCACTTGAGTGGTTTTAGCATCTAATACTATGCTCCTGCTACTTTAAGTGCAATGGGCCCAGAATTTCCACAGTGGCTGTATCACTTTAAATTTATCTAATACGGTATAGGAAATTCATAATTTCGTGTTTTTGTTTTTTCCATTCTATATTGAGTATATTGCGAATTATGAATTAGGCCTATCCTGCTGTGAGATGGAATTCAATCATCTTGAATGCTATATGTACACTTTTACAGTCAATAATGATTTAGGTCTGTAGATGGTGCCACAAGCTAGCATCAGCAGTTTGCTGCAGTTTACAGATTTGTGTTATTTGACTATTTGCAATAGTGAAAGCAACATCTGATTGGCTAATGCAGGCTGTATACACCAGTCATATGTTGGTTAGTGAATATGGTACCTCATAATTTCATAGCTGTCAAATGGACTTTAAATTTGCTAAATCAACATCAAATGTGTGTCCTTCTATACATTCCTCAAGAAAGTATCATTGGTTGTAACAACATTTTTAAAACAAGAGTTGGGAATTCTGCATCATTTAGGGGCTATAAAAGGTGTATGTCACCTCTAAATTTCAGTTGTACAATGGTTGGTAGGTGACCCATTACGTATTTTGGATACCCGGGAGGCTTTTTGGATTCTAACTTTACACACACGTAGCCCACAGGGTTTGAATACTAGATGTGACATAACCCATTTTGTATAAATTGAGTTCTTATATGTGTCTGGCAGACTGATTTTCATACATAGTAAAAATAGGTTATGGTATTCTCTGTTCTGTATGGTTTCTGATGTTTGAGATTGTTTATATCATTGAAACCATGTATCATATAAGTGGCAATAATGTTTTTATCATTCTAAAACTTTGTTGTTTTATACAATGTTTTTGTATTTGTAACTTTATAATTTAAGTTGCCATAGGAGGTCGCTCTAGACAAGCAGTATTTATACTGCCTTGTTGTCTGTGTTCTCTATGCTCATGATTAAGGGCAGCTGTGCCCGAAACGCGTCGAGCTGGATATGCTACGTGTTCCCCTTTTCTTAACATGGATTAAATAAAGATTTACGTTTTTAAGAAAATCCTGTGTTCGGTGTGTGGATTTCCACCTCTATTTCTTTGGATTGTATTCATGCAGCGTGGGACGCTGAGGATTTCCTGCACCTGGACGGGGATGTATAGACTGTCGGTTACATTTATGGTGCGGTGAGTCAGAGCGGTTTTTGTTTTTTGTGTTTTTACAATGGTAGGTAGTACAAACACCAAATCCACTATTTTAGGATTGGGTGGAATCACAAATCGTTTGTGCATGCAGTGGGCGGGTAAACTTTTTTTTTTCAAATTCTTTATTTATAGTTTTATCGAAGGGGGGAAGGAGGGGGTACAGAAAAGAAAGGAAAGGGAAGGTTAATTGCAATAAGCTTTTATACAATTTTAATGATTAAATCAGCATGTCTGACAACAAGTCATAACTCAATGAACATTAATTATAAAATAAGTACAACCAAGGATTCGTAGTGTAAATGGGGTCACTCATGAGGTCTAGTTACATAGTATATCCTTCTTAGTAGAGTGTAGTAGAGTAAATACTTAGCATTTATTCCTAATGTATTTTAACCAGGGTGACCAAATTTTCCAGTAATTGGAACTATCATTGTTCATTATGTGAGATATTTCCTCTAGTTTTCTAATTTCTTCCATGTTGGATATCCAATCCTTATAAGTGGGTGGAATGACCGATTTCCAATGTTTGGGAATTAAAGCTTTCTCTGTTTGTAAAAGATGTAGTGTAAGAGGATCGTTTATCATGTTGTTAGTACCTGGTAGGATATTCAGCAAGACAATAGGGTGGTCTTGTATCCTAATATTTAATTGCGTCATCTTATTTATAGCTTCTGAGATATCGCTCCAAAATTTACTCAAGATGGGACATGAGAGCCATATGTGGGTATGAGTTCCTTCAGCCTGGTTGCATCTCCAACATTTATTTGAGCTCTTAGGATATATTCTTTTCAGTCTAGCTGGGGTATAGTGCCACCTAGTGATTAATTTATAAACTGATT